>CM021699.1:82797593-82809142 GCA_011074415.1 Stictonetta naevosa | reverse complement strand
AAATAAATAAAAATATATAAATATAAAATAAAATATATAAATAATAATTAAAAAATTAACTATAAATAACTTCAATTTTGGAGCAAGTTGTCATTTCAAACTGGAAAAGAATCCAGATTCTCTGAATTAATAATAATAATAATTAAATAAGACTTTTTTGTGTTACTGTAATTTCTCAGAAATGACAAAATGAAATAATATTTGGTTTGACCAAAGATATGGTTAATTTTTTCAAGCACCACTAATAATTTTTTATTTTTTCACCCAATAACATAAAGAACACCATTTTCTGATTAACCATCTGCCATCTTGGATTCTTTGTGAGTGAATAGCGTCTGAGGGAGCTGGGATTGTTCAGCCTGGAGAAAAGGAGGCTCAGGGGTGACCTTATCACTCTTTATAGGTACATTAAAGGGGGCTGTAGCGAGGTAAGGATTGGTCTATTCTCCCACATGCCTGGTGACAGGACGAGGGGGAATGAGCTAAAGTTGCACCAGGGGAGGTTTAGGTTGGATATTAGGAAAAACTTCTTTACTGACAGGGTTGTTAGGCATTGGACTGGGCTGCCCAGGGAAGTCACCATCCCTGAAGGTCTTTAAAAGACATTTAGATGTTGAGCTTAGTGATATGGTTTAGTGAAGGACTTGTTATTGTTAGGTCAGAGGGTGGACTAGGTGGTCTTGGAGGTCTCTTCCAACCTAGATGATTCTGTGATTCTGTAATATTCTACATGAATATTTTGGTTGCCCCTCCCCTCCATTCCCACTTCCCTCCCCCCCCCCCCCCCCCTTCCCGAACTCAGTGGAAGAGATTACAGTTCCTTGACTTCTTTTTCTTGCAAATATTTTTTAAACTAGAGTATTCTTGGCTGGTAAAATATGATCAGCTAGTATTTAGCAACTTAAAAATTATTACCAAATAAAGAAATATCAGTATAGAACAGGATTACTTGCTGACTAGTTTTCACAAGTCCTGGAAATAAAGTAAACGTTTTGATAAAGTATTAACTTTTAGATGCATGCCACTCTATTGTTGATATTGCTTTGTAGTCAGTGCTGCAGTATAAACACAGGAAGATACCACTTAGCCACTTCAAATTTGGGCAGCACAGAATTTCCCTCTCCTCAACGATGTACCAGATACAGGTAGTTTTCTTTCTTATTTGCTGTCTTGAGAGAATATACAAAATTTTAAACTCCACAGCTGTCATGTTAAAATTCTTCATCAATATTGGCTTTTTATCAGATAGGAATGATGTAGAACATTAAAATAAAAGTTTATTCATTTTGCTGTAATTTTCTCACTTTATTAAGTTGGGCTACCTCCCATCTGCTGTCAGCAGTGGTAATAAGCATATGTTCATGGCTGTACCGTTGACTTTCTGGACTGGGCCATATAATTTTCTAATTCCTTCTCAGTTTTACTTTGTGTTTTTAAAGAGTCTCAGTGTTCAGAAGCAAATTCCAGATTTCAGTGCTGTTACTGTTCTTGTTAGACATTTTGCAGATGTTCCTGTTCCTTACATCTATGGAATGGTTTCCTTACATAGGCAGAAAAATAGGACCTGATCCAAAACTCATTGAGACAAAGTAAAGATTTTAATGGATTCCAGCAGACTGGGAATATGCCATTAACTAGTCATACCTGACTACTGTGCTACATTATGATTATAGAATGAAGCTTTCTCTTCAAAGGATATGGGTTATTTGGGGGCAGGGAGGTAGTTAACACCTAGTTTTTTTAAAGGAAAAAAAATAAACTGTGACTGGCCTTTATTATATACTTTATAATATGACATAGAACTGAGAAAGAATTAATCAGCATTTGGTTAGTGAAATACATATGAAAAACATGTAAAACATCCTTTATCTGAATCTTATTTGTTGTAAGTTTAGAAATTGGTTGTAAGAAATCAGTTGCTTCAAGAACATGGAAGGACTGGAATACTAACAGCTTTTCCACTAATACTTAAGTGATTTAGATTTTCTTTTCAAAAATCTATAGATGTATGGCAAAAGAGTATACTTGCCCATCTCTCCAAAACCTCATTGCTTGTGAAAAATAATGTGAAAGTATACACTGGTTTCACTATATAGAGCTAGTTATACAAATTTTCTACATACATACACTTAAAGTACTTCAGTCTTTCCTTAAATCATCTTGTTTTACCTTTGAACCTTAGTAATGCAAACAAAACTGATTAAAGTGAGGGTTAAATCACTGAGTGGAGGTCAAATGCACAGGAGTTTAAATGGATTTTGCAGATGGAATTTGCTTAAACTGTGGCAACTTTTCTAATAAAGAAAAACACTTCAGATTCACATTTTCTTGTTTCATCCAGACTGGTTCATTCAACCATATTTTGTGGGAGGAGAATTCTCTGCAACAATAGGATATTGAGAAATAATGTTACTTTAAAAATGAATTAAAGCATTATGACCTTATGGTTATTGTTCTACTGTCTACTGTCTTCTGTCTGAGAATAGTTTGTTGAGAAACTACTTGGCATTATAAAATGGATGAAAATGAGAACAGATTAGAAAAGAACTGATAGCTTATCAAAGGCACTTACAAACCAAAGCTCCCAGCCCTTGGTGTCCAGACAGAAAAATGTGAAACCAGAGATGTGTTTTCAGCTTCCCTTATATTTTTCCACAACCAGAAAGCTGTGAGGATAGGTTGAAGTTACATGAAGTGGAAAGTGGTGATGTTTAGACACCTATCGTGGAGTAACAGAGCAGAACTGGGAAGGTACCTGACACTGTTCTGTCTGAATCATCAGTTCTAAAACTTCCTTTGGAAATAAAAGCCAAAATAATGATGATACTGAATGCCAGAGAGACCTATAGTGTGAGGAGTGAAGTCTAATTCCTTGCTTGAAGAAGAGGTTTGAACCTGCATCTCTTGTACTAGTAGGGAACACAGTTTGTCTTTTGGGTCTTGTAGCCTCTAGGGACATTGACCAAACAGTGGTTAGAATCACAGAATCATAGAATGGTTTCTGTTGGTAGAGACCTTAAAAACCATCTCATTCCAATCCCCCTGCCATGGGCAGGAATGTCACTCACTAGATCAGGTTCCAAAGGGCCTTGCCCAATATGATCTTGAACACCTCCAGGGATGGGACATCCACAACTACTACAGGCTACCTGTGCCAGTGCCTCACCACCTTCTGAGTGAAGAATTTCCTCCTAACACCTAATCTAAATCTCCCCTCTTTAAGTTTAAGACCATTCCTCTTTGTCCTGTCATTATGTGACTGAGCAAAAAGTTACTCTACATGTATTTTTTTTTTTTTAATAACCCCCCTTTAAGTATTATCATAGAATCATACAGTCATATAATGTTTTGGGTTAGAAAGAACTTTAAAGATCATCTAGTTCCACCCCCCCACCATGGACAGGGATACCACCCACTAGATCAGGTTGATCAGAGCCTCATCTAACCTGGCCTTGAACACCTCCATGGGTGGGTCATCCACAGCTTTTCTGGGCAAGCTGTTCCACCACCCTCTGAGTGAAAATTTTCCTCCTAACCTCTAATATAAATCTCTCCTCTTTTAGTTTAAAACCATTCCCCTCTCATTATCTGATTCAACAAATAGTTGTTCCCCACCTTTTTAATAACTTCCCTTTAAGTACTGAAAGGCTACAATGAGGTCACCTTGAAGCCTTCTCTTTCTATAGGCTGAACAGTCCCAGCTCTCTCAGCCTTTCTTTGTGGGAGAGGTGCTCCAGCCCCTTGATCATCTTTGTGGCCCTCCTCAAGGCTCACTCTAATAGACCAACATATTTCTTGTGCTGGGCGCTTCAGACCTGGACTCAGTACTCCAAGGGGGGCTTCACAAGGGCAGAGAAGAAGGGGACAATCCCCTCCCTCGACCTGCTGGTCATGCCTTTTTTTGATGCAGCCCAAGATGCAGTTAGCTTTCTGGGCTGCAACTGCACACTGCTGGCTCATGTCAAGCCTTTTGTCCACTAGACGGCCCAAGTCCTTCTCTGCATGGCTGCTCTCAATGAGTTCTTCTCCCAGTCTTCTCCTGTCGGGGATTGCCCTAACCCGGGTGCAGCACCTTGCACTTGGCCTTGTTGAAGCTCATGCGGTTGACACGGGCCCTCTTCTCCAGCCTGTCCAGGTCCCTTTGGATGGCATCCCTTCCTTCTTTTGTATCAACCACACTACTCAGCTTGGTGTCATCTGCAAACTTGCTGAGGGTGCACTAAATCCCAGTTCCCAACAATTCAACAATGTTTTTTCTGTTCCATGCATGTATTTGTCTCCAAGAATTTAGGTATCTAAAGGGTTTAGTGATTAGGAAGTAGTTCTGCAATTGTCAGTAGCACTAAATTGGAAGACTTGAACAACAAAGCTCATCAGAGAATAAAATGCTCAAGCCCAAATTGATGTCTTTTTTTTTTTTTTAAAAAAAAAAAATTCACTGGATTTTAACAACTCTCTTACAGTTTGATGCACAGTAACATGTTCTGTAAAAGCATCAAGCCAAACCTGATTATATCTCTACTTCAAGACTGCCCTATAAACCTGGAACATTATAGTGAGTTTTTTTTTTGTTTTTTTTTTTTTTTCTTTTTTCCCTTCCCCTTCTGGATCATGGAGCTCTTGCAGAAATGTAGGAAACAACAAGCTAAAAACCAACCAACCAACCAAACAAACAAACAAAACAAAACAAAACAAAACCCACAAAACTTTCCAGTTCTCATAAAGGTTGTTTTGTTATTGTCAAAGAGTGCATAAAATTTAGAGTGAGATAAGAATTGAACAAACGTCATTTCTTAGGGCTACTCTTGGCATGTTTAACCAGGCAAAGAAAGAGCAAAAATACAAGATTAAAGAAAATATTAAAAAAAAAAATGTAAATTTTCTGTTACAATTAAATAGAAAAAGAAAACTAAACCAAAACAAGTATGTCATCAGCTCTACACATTGTAATGTTATAGGACTTTAACCACTTGAAAAGTCAGCAAAGCTGAAGTAAGGCTGAACCACAGCTGGCTGTGCTAATGCACAGCCTAACATACATATAGTGAGAACCCAGTGCTCACTTAGATAATTAAGTAAGGATCACTGCTGCAAGATCAGGTTTTGGATTCTAGAAATCATTTTATATTAATCTTATAACTGGATTTTCAGAAAATCATGACATTTGCATGGCTTAGGTCTATGGCTATTGCAGCCTGTGGAAGTTTCAAGCACTGACTTGCTGACAAGCACTGACCAGCTGAACCTGCACTGATCAAATGGTTTGTATGTGGTACCATGTCTGTAACACTGACCACTAGTGGATGTTTAAGGGAGAAGTAACAAAAATAGAATAGATCTTCACCCTCTATCCATCAAATATTTAGTGATTTTCTAACTCAGAAATTGTATCCTGAACATTAAAATTAACAGTTTTTCTTTCATAAATTTGTAAGATGTGAAATTTATACCATTAATATATCTGGACTTCACAGTATCCCACAGTGGTATCTTTCATAATTTCACTGTATTCTATGTGAAAAAAAAAATGTTTGAAAATGATGCCTGGTAATTTAAATGGATGTTCTTGCATCACCATGAGAAAGAATGAGACTGCACAGGATATTCAAAATGTGAACACTCAATCTGTATCCCTAGGCGTGGACCTGGTGAATCTTAGAGCTGTATTCCTGCATAATGTTGTTTTTTTTTTTTTTCTTCTTTGTTCTTTATTTTTATTTAATAAAGAAGATTTTTCCTTTTGTCTTTTTAATGCTTCTGAGCTGCTCGACAACTGTCTAAGATGTTCTTCTTGAATAACAATAATTAAGAAAAATGATCCTCACTATGCACATATAATGCTATTTGTCCATAGTAATTCTTTTGCATTTATTTATGGTAAATTTGTCATTCTTATCATCCACATCCAGTGTTATGAAATCCTCCTGGAGCTTTTTACAGAGGACTTCAAATTAAAATACCCTAATGATCATTATAACATTATCAGTAAGATGAGGAAACAGGTTAAATAAACTTAATGATCCTGTGCGATAATATTACTGTTGGGGGACTCTGGAGGCTGGAAGCTGGAAAAAAAGTTTTTTCCTCTCAGGATAATTTTAATTGAAAAAAAAAATAAGGAAAGGAAAGGGAATGGAAGGAAAGGAGCATAAGAATGTAATGCAAAGTTTTTTGAGTCAAAGTAGTCAAAGTCAAATCACTGTTTGATTTTGTTTATTAAACCAAACAGCACCATATGAAGCACTTGTGCATCCCCGACAGAGTTAAATTCATATCATATCCAAGCAAAATTGGACTGTCAAAATGATTAATTTTGCTTGGGATATCAGGACACTGTTGCTGTTTTTTTGAAAGGTTAACTGTGAGTTTAAATATTTGACTTTCGTAATCAGGGTGAAATTAAACAGAAAAATATTAGAATTCCCCAGAAAGGCAATTTTTGTTGTAGTTGTTTGTTTTTGTCATCGTCATTTTCTTTTGTTTTATTTTGTCTCAGCTCTTCTCCTGGCTCCCAAGCTGATGCTTCAGACCAAACACTGCATCCTGAACACTACCTTTCATCAGGGAGATCAGAAAAGCAGTCAGCATCATCTGTCTGTAATGTCTCACAGATCATTTTTAAAATCTGGAGTTCTGAATTATGTCCCCTGCATTTGTGGGAAGATGTACCTGGCACTGTCCTGTTGCTGGGCTGGTAAATGGTGAGAGAAGGGAGACAGAAGAAGAAGGTCAAGGCTTGGTATTGCTATTTCTGTATAAAGATATAGGGGCAAATTGTATCTGAGACTACAATACCATCCTCAGTACAGGACTGATTCAAAATGAGGTTTGGACAAAAAATGAGGAAGGAGATTTTTTTTTTTTTTTTTTTTTAAGTATTTCTTTGGTGTAAAAGGAACTAGGCATGGCAAATCATACCGTACTATAGATAAAGTTAGTTTGTATCAAATCTGATACCAATATGCACATTAGATATCTTCTGATATCCAGGTCTAGTCACTTTTGCATGAATTAGGGTGTGGTAAATGTGGAGGAAAATATTTGCTGTGAAACAGGTCTTGGTTCTGTTTCCTCTTGGCAGAATACTCTTTCTGCAAGAATATGCCATTATTTCTATTCTATTTAGTATGGCCAAATTTCTCTTGAACTGATGGAAAAAAAATTATTCGTTTCATAAATGCAGTTGATACTGTGGAAATCAGTACAAGAGTACTGTGCTATGACTGGCAAATGTACCAAAAAGGCCTGGGTTTCATGCAAGAAACAGAGGTAAGATCTCAGCTGGTGGCATATGCTCTCACTCTGGTGACAGCAGTGTTTTGATGTGACCTGATCTATTGCAGTCAGCAGTGTCCACAGGCTTTGGAAATGGCTGTGGGAAAGTAATTGATTTATATGCACAGTGGTTTTCTGGGCTGGTATTTGAATGGAGAGAAACATGAGAAAACACAAATATCACATACAGAATGTGAAATAGACACTATACATACAGTTAAATCAATAATGCAGATACATAAGTTATGGAGAATGGGCTGGGGGATTCTTCAGGCTTTTTTAAGCCTAAATCTAAGATCTGCAGATAACCATTACTGTAAGGATTTTTAAATACCTTAGCTGCAAATAAGAGCTGGGCTAAACATTTTCCAACAAAATGTTAATGTTCTACTTACCGCTGTTTTTCCCCCTGCAGTGGGGTTTTCCCAGGACTGACCATGGAAAAAAGCTAAGTCAGAAAACTTCAAATGAATTCTTATCACTTATTTAGGCAGAGTTAATCAACCTTTACATTCACAGGCATACATCTGATATCACGACCTCGGATCTTTATTTATTTATTTATTTTCCTAAAACAGCTCCAAATACAAAGCCATTAACACGTAATATACCTCAGCTTATATTATTGCCCCATAAGATTTGCATCCAATGAATAGTTTGCTAATCTTCATTAACTGGGTTCAAAGGATTTTTGTCTCTCTGCTAATCCTGGTTTTAGGTTGTAATCCATATAATTAATATAAACCCTCTATTTTTTGTTTTTGTTCATGTAAAACAAAACAAAACAAAACAAAAGCACCAGAAATTCAAAGAAAAGCTATTGTCAGCATCAGCAAGTTTCACCTAATCTTGGGAAAATTCAAAAATTTTGTGTGGTGTCCATTCAAAACCACAAATCAGGACAGCTTTCCTCAAAACTATGTTTCATAATACAAAAATGCTTGTGATGTTCAACAAAACTTTCGAAGAACCTGGACTGAGTTTTGGATTTTAATAAAATTAAAAGCCAGATGTTTCATATGATTCTGAGTTTTGCAGTGAAACCTTTGCCCAGTTCTTGTTCACAGTTAAATAAGACATTTAATAAGACAACAGTATTTTGTGAAGTTACTTCTATCCATTTCTCTTAACAAGGTGTACTTTGATGATTCAGTCTGAGAAAATTGATCTTCCTCACTCTGTAAAATGGAGAGAAAATGACTGAGATTGACTGGTATCATGTAATCCCAGCTTTATGAAATTCTGAATGCATTTTATGTTGGAAGTGGCATAGAATATTGCAGTGGAGATTTGAGCTGATATCCAGTAATTTTCAGCCTCCTATCTAACTCCAGATTGACCACATTCCATTTCATCTTCTACTTTTTTTTTTTTTTTTTAATGTCATCAGAGTTGCTCTTCTGCTCTCCTTTCAAATGCATGATTTACAAATACTGTTATCACATTCAGCTTATGTAAAATTATATGTGCCTAAATAGAACCAAAGACAATTTTTACTTAGCTGGCACAAGTTCTTTAAACACTGCTAAGCCCTTTTTACACCTGTCATTCACAGACAATAGTTGGCACTACTGACTTGTAACACCTCCCACAATATAAACTGCTACATGGGGAGTTCCTTAGTATATTCTGAGGACTGTATCATGTTAAAGGAAACACTCCAGAAAAGATGTTTCTAAAAGTGTGCATCATGTTGTTGAAGAGGAGCGCAGCTTTTCTTGAATATTTGTAGAGTGGAATGGGTTCAGAATTGACTTACATGTGACTGAAGGTACTCTAGGTAAAAAAATGCAAAAACATGTCATTGTAGGGTTGCTTTGGACAAAATTAAATGACAACATGTGAAAACTAAACTTCAATCTTCCCCATAATTTGCTGTCTGGCTACCATTTGGTGGTGGTCTGCATCATATACTCACCTGCAGATGACACAGAGGTAGTAAATATTTTTTTGCCAAATGTTGAGTCCCAGGTAGTTGCCAAGCAAGATGGTTAGGAAAAAAAAACACCAAACATACAACTTGGATTTCTCATGCCATTCTTGGTGTTTCTGGTTGTGGAATTTAGGTTGGACTTCAGGTGCAGATTAACATTTCAATACATATGTATTCACCACGCGACCAAGTTCAACAGAGTAATGTCTGCTATATAGATTCAGTCATACAGCCAGAAGAGTATAGAGAAGGATTCAGCTCATCCCAAAACAGGTCTGTGCTAGATTTCTCTAATCTCCACCGGCTACATAGGACAGATCCATACTGTTGATTACAGTGGAAATTTTTCCACTTTTAGAGGATTACTGTGCAGATGTCAGCATGAAAATGTCTTAAAACATACACCTGAATTTACAGATTCTAAAACACTACATCCATTCTTTTTGTGCTCAAAATCAGCATTGCATGTCAGGAAGAGTTAGCATACATGAATTGCATGTTCTGCTCAGATAAATGAAAACAAATGCAAGGTGTCCCAAACAGATTTATACTAGCCATGAGAAGTGCCACAAATGTGCAAGATGTTTAAGAACTTTGAACTGTTCTACTGGTCTTAGTCTATTTTGCAACTCAGCAAGATGAAACTGAATTTGAACATCAATTCTGATTTATGATGCATATGTGAGGGACACGTAAGCATGTATCAGAGCTCTGAGTCTGATAACCAAGGAATTGATAAGTTTTACTGTAACTTGTGTTTCTTTCTTTTCCTAATACACTGATTTAAATCGACTACCTACAGTTCCAATGGGTAATTAATACCTATTGGTTATAGCTGGTTATAGATCCAGTGGCCTTAATATCCCCTACCAAGTACTTTGTCTTGGATCAAAAACGAACTGAATACAGAAAGTAACTATAAATGTTACAATCTGGTTGTTATGCAACTTAAGATATTTATGGCTGGCAGTAAAACTCACAGCACAGCAAGCACAGAAAATGCCTCATCATAATAATTTGGCAAGTTTCTTTGAAGTAACTTTCATGTTAAATTGCTGTAATGAATTGATTTTGTTTGGTGAAAACCTCTGAGAAGCTTGTTCCTAAAGAAACCTTCCAAAGAGCAAAATCAGGGTATAAATGGAAAATGGAGATAATAATGTTTTAGTAATAAAACAAGTTAATCAGCATGAGGACCTCTTGGGAAAGTATATCGTAACTCCTTAAAAAATGGGAGTTGGTAAAAGGTTCTCCAGAATTACTCTATGATTCTATGAAATTCTAAAGAGAAGTTAATGAAGAATTAAAGAGCAGCCTGAAGCTCTGATAAACACCATCAGCCTTCTGCACCTTTTAAGACATTGTGAACAAGAAGTTCAAGAATATCTGAGAGGAAAATTACAAGTTTAGTTGGAAACAGCAGACTTAAGAACTTAGAAGTGCTTATCAGGTTGCACAGAGCCACTTGATTTCAACCAGGAAAGGGTTTCCCACAGATAAGATTTAAATGACAAAATAAATAGTGAGAATGAGAATACTGGACCTTTGATAGGGCCAATAATAGCCCTGAAACACTGCAGTTTGTTTGATATGCTTATTCCCTTTGACAACAAGAAAAGTACAGCTGTGGATATTTGCATTCAGATGAATGTCAAATACCCTTTAGTTGAGGTTGAGTCCAGCTCTGAATATGATGATCTGAAAGGGAAAAAAAAAAAAAAGAAAAAAGAAAAAAAGAAGAAGCTGCTCTATGGGGGAAAAAAAAAAAAAAGTAAAGGCAAAAGGATATTTTATAGCATTCCCCAACAAAGTGAAATAGTTACAAAAAGTACACAGAACTCCCATGATCTCATAGTAAAAATATATATTCCTTATGCTGGGCAGCAGATTTATGTGAAAAACACCTGCCAGCCAGTCTCAGTCTGCCAGCTACTTATGCCAGCTCTTTGCAGGAAAGCAAAAGTTAAAAAAAAATGAACAAAGAAACAAACAATAAAGCCCATCTCCCTCCCCCTGGAAAAAAAAAAAAAAAAAAAAAAGTAGTCAAAACTAAATACAAACACAAAAATTTGAAGCTAGAAGATTCACAACAAATCTCTATTGAAAGCTAAATAAGCCCACCCAAATGGCTTTGATCTAAAAGCAAACTTTGTCATCTGACCTAAAAGGAAAATAACTACTTAGCAAACTTTTTTTTTAAATGGCTAACTCCACTAATGTCTTTACTGTTAAACGGAAAACAGAAATAAGGGTTTGATAATAGCTGCAGTTCTACTTTCCAATAAGGCAGTAAGGTGACATACTCTTGTAAGTACTTAGCATTGAAAAAAAAAAAAAAAAA
>CM021699.1:82762304-82791584 GCA_011074415.1 Stictonetta naevosa | reverse complement strand
ATAAATATTAAACACTTGTGTTAATTAATATTAATATTTAAATAATACTAATATAACTGCTAATACTCATCTGTAGCATTATACACAGACACCTAAGCAAGCTGCCAATCCAGAAGCCTTCAAGCTGTGACAACACAGAGCTTATGGGCTAATTCATCTTTTTGAGTTACTGCAGAGTAAATCAGTTCACACTCAACTCTGTGCTGCTGAGTCCACTCTGCTTTGATGCATAGGTAGGTTTTTTAAAGCAAGCTCGGTATCCCTGTATTGATTTCTAGTATGAAATCCAGACATACTTTTATGCATAACTTATTAGTTGAAATCTCTTAGACAACAGTTTATGAAAAGCAGACAAGATCTTTCATGTTTTCTGTTGCTGCTGAATTGTTTTCTTTCACTATATCCAGCTAGGCTCACCAGTCAAAACAGATGACAGATGACCAGATATTATTTCAGATCTGAGTGCATTTAGGTTCAGAGGCTGGTACTGTCTTTTCAAAGAGAAAGGTCCAAACTTCGAGTTCAGACATGCATCCAAATTTAACACCCAAGATAAATCTGTATGAGATTATAGAATTTGGTGGAGTTATGGACATTTCACAGAATCACAGAATCACAGAATAGTCTAGGTTGGAAGAGACCTCCAAGATCACCGAGTCCAACCTCTGACCTAACACTAACAAGTCCTCCACTAAACCATATCCCTAAGCTCTACATCTAAACGTCTTTTAAAGATCTCCAGGGATGGTGACTCAACCACTTCCCTGGGCAGCCTATTCCAGTGACTAACAACCCTTTCAGTAAAGAAGTTTTTCCTAATATCCAACCTAAACCTCCCCTGGTGCAATTTTAGCCCATTCCCCCTCATCCTGTCACCAGGCACATGGGAGAACAGACCAACCGCCACCTCACTACAGCCTCCTTTAAGGTACCTGTAGAGTGCCATAAGGTCACCCCTGAGCCTCCTCTTCTCCAGGCTGAATAGTCCCAGCTCCCATTTTCTCTGATCGTGAGCACAAAAGTTGTATTTTGACTTATTTTCAAGTCTAGGAGATGTGAAAATGCTGTTTTGTATTATAGAACATTACAGAACATCATAGAACATCAGAGCAAGAGAAATGACAGGAAATGGATAAAAATGATGAATGTATCCAGATTTTAGGCAGTTAATTACATTTAAAACTATAACTTCCATATATTCTGATTCTGATAAAAGGTTACAGAAGACCCCTCTGGATACGACCACCAATAAGAATGAGACAGTAGATGGGCTCAGGAAATGAATCCCTGGTTTCTGTTGTTCAGAGCACCTAGTTCTCTCTTCCTGCAACCTGATAAATAGCACAGTGCACTCTGTTACGGTGTGATTAGCTGCTTAGATCCTAGTGGTGTAAATCATGGGTTTCATCCGACTCAATTCAAAGCTGTTACTTCTACGGCACAACACAGATGTTTTGGTGGTAGCATTGTGGAGGAGATGGAGTGCTCCAAATCCCTTCCCTTCCCTTCCCTTCCCTTCCCTTCCCTTCCCTTCCCTTCCTTCTTTCATCTTGCTTTTTGCTTAAATTTTTTCAAACATTGAAGAGAGGTTAGCCTACCAAATGTCAAATCTGGAGTGTAGTAATCTTTCTGTAATTGCTTCAGATAAAGAATTACACTTGAAACTTTAGTAAAGCATTCATGACAATAGATTGCTAGACAGGGATGGAAGGTCCTCTGATAGCTCTTTGATTACCTCACACATTAATAAAATCTATTCTCTTTAGTTCTATTGAACAGGTAAGCCTTGTGTCTAATATAGAAAAGAGATTCATCTTAGGCAATTTAAGAAAACATCTCTGTGACTTTTCAGCTATCATATGGAGAGTTCTTAAGTTCTACCTGAATGATTTCAATGTAACTGCATTGACTGTATGATCTTTATCACCATTTGTCAGTTATGTTCTGAATAGGCTGGCTGTTGCCAGTTTCACCCTGTACAGGCATTTTTTTCCTCCCCAGGAATTACTTACTCTTACTACTCCAAAATACAAGATATTGAAGTTGTTCTACAAAGTTATCTTTTATCACCTTTTACTTTTGTAGAAAATATTAACACTGGCACCTTTTCACTGAGGAATTAGTTTCATACGAACAAGAATTGCTATCTCTAATATGTCAATTAGTCTCAGGGATGATGTAAGCAAATGTGGTTAAAAAGGTATTTCTTTTATCTTTTGTTCTTTGCAACAAACTAGTCATAATTGAATTAACTCTTATTTCAGCACTCAGTTTATTTTCCTGAATACTTACTGATAAAAAATAAAAGAAGACTGATAAAAAGAAATATTATTTTAGGTGACCTTTAAGATAGTTGGTTGAAATGCTGTTCTTGTGGTATACTGCAGGGCACATTCAGGAACTTAAATACTAATCTGGTAGAGTTTCTGTTACAATAATGAATACGAGGGAGCTGTGCTGCTTTATACCAGCTGAAGATCTTGACAGTGTGTGCACTATGATTTAATCCTGAGTAGTATTGCAATAATCATTAATTTAGGGTTTCTGTTTCGAAACACAGGTGAGATACATCCACAATGCTAAATGTTGCCCTGTGATTGACCAGGGCACACTGAGTCACACTGAATAGTCAGAGTAGCCAGGGCCTGACCATAGCCATCCCTTGAATGATACAGGGGGCATGGGGGGCTTTGTGGTTTGGGCTTCTTGCTTGCTGATTGCACTCAGCAGTCTGGGCACTAATTCCACCTGTAAAGCTCTGCAACTCTTCATACCCCTGAAAGAGGAAGCAAGAAGGGGCTATGTAGAAGACACTTTTAGGTCTGAGAACTGGAAACATAAAAGGTAATTTCACTTGTAAATAAAAGAAATAATATAGATTTAGGAAGAACATGCTAAATAGAAATTCCAGATTTTGTGAAACAGAATTTTTTTCCAGTCACCATTAAGCCAAAAAAGAGACTATTATTTTACAAAAGATGTCATTGCCTACTTAATGTATATTTGATAACATTTCTGATTCATGTTTTTTATTTTATTTAATTTTTCAGCACATCTTGATAATATATGAAGTTTACAGATAGATTAATCTAACTGGTAAACAACTACAGTTGGTTCACTTTTCTTCTTGGCCACCGTTTCTCCTGGGGAGAATAATCCTAATCAAATCATTCTGTCTTGGTAACACCATTATTTTTAGTTCTCCTTCCCAAATCACACATTTTGAGATAGACTAATCTGTGTTTCCATAAAGTCAGAGATAATATATTTTATTGCCAGGAATGCTTCAGTTTAACAGGTCTGACCAGTAGCAAACATTTAACTCTCCTTACAACTAGGAGGTTTAAACATCTTTATTTTTCAGAAAGTAGTTACAACTTTTTATTTGTTTGTTTACAGTGTTAAAATAGATCACAATATTTGTATGTACGTATGTAGAATTGTATGTAATTCTTGTTTTAATCTCTTTCAAGTTATTTTTTAAACTCCTTCAGTTTCCAAAATAATGGGAGTCATCTCTCTCCCTCATCCTACTTATTGGTCGTGTCTGCAATATACGTGCAATCTCTAAAGTTTTTAAGTTTTGCTACAATATATGATATATAGGTATTGATGTATCAAAGTCTTATCTATTGCTACTGGATAGAGTTGTGATAAAAAAAAAAAAAAACAAAAAAAAAACAAAACACAAAGGTAGAGCAGATGGGACTCCTGTGGAGGCTTTTCACATTCTTCATCTAGAGGTTGTATAATGAATGTATGATGCCTTTGCTCTTTTAATAAAGGGAAATAGCATAATTTCACCTAACACATCCTTTCAATACCTGGTGATGTCACTATGATGGACATCTGTCAATACAGTTTCCACGGGTCCCCAGTTTTTCTTGCATTGGAATCCTTATATTCAGCATTGTAATAGAAGAGGATGACCAGTGAAAGAAACATAATTCCAGCATTTATTTGGGTAGAAGCACATACAGTACCTCAAACTGTTTTTATACTATCTTTGCATGGCTAATACCCACATCTTCAGAGGAACATCAGACAAGGTAATGGAATAATCAGCTTCTAAGAAAGTTCCTGTCTTGATTTATTTGTAGTTGAGATGAAAAATCTGCAGGAGTATTCAAGTACTAATGGTAACTGAAGTCAACGTATTTCCAAATGTAAGTTTTGAAAAGTCCTGATGAAATGTCACATAAGTATTGATTAATGTAATATATATATATATATGTAAGAAATTTTTGTGAATTGCAGTGACAGGAGTTCATGTGCTGCAGAGGCTACTCCATCTACTCTGGATGCACCAGCCTAACAGAAAAGTAATTTTAAGGGAAGGAAAATATTTTGATTCCTATTTCCATGACCTCTTTTTATGTGTGACATTAAATACTGTTGGAAACCATGTGTCAAGTTTGTGTTCATCTGTGTGGTATGTGAGAATATGTAAACTAAAATCGGGAGTAGGATTATGAATGGTTTGGTAGTTCTGGATGTCTGAAAATTTAATCCAACTGCCATGGCTGCACATACAGAGTGGAAGTACATATGAGGGCAGATACTAGTGGGTTAAGTTGTGTCAGGTGCATAGTGCCTTGACTGAACCTACTCCAGGACCCCTATTGGCTCCTGCCCACAGCTACTACGAAAGCAAAGACTGAATAGGTGCAGCTAAATTACTTTTGAGTTTACTGTTATTTCTGAGATCATATTGGCAAGAAATTATTAAAAATAACAGTACAGTTAATGGTTTCCTTAGGTTATCTTACTGTCTCTTCCTGTTGTATTGCACATGCAGTGATGTGACTTCAGCTCTGTTATGAAAAGCATGAACCAGAACTTTCTAATTAAATATTACAGAAATTTAATGAAAACAGCATGTCAAAATATTTCTGCAACATAGTAAACTTTGCAACCTTCATATTTTCATATAACTTTTGGTTTTATTAGTGGTTTACAGATTTTCTTTAAAGTACCACATATGTTTGTTATTCTCTGTAAGTTTATAAAACTCACAAAACCATATTTATTTTTATTTATTTATTTTTTTTCCCCTGTATAATGATACCATTTCTTACAGAGAAAATGTGAAATAATGATCAACTAGAATAACTTGTGTCTATTCTTGTTTTCTACACAAGGCTGATGTATCTAGCAGAAATACAAAGCATCAATATCACGGACAAAGCAAAGAGATCAGCATGCTACTTCTGACATTGTAAGAACTGCAAATAAGAAATAAAATGATCTCATGAATTAATGCAGAGTTTTTTGGTTGTTTGTTTGTTAAAACTTAACAAGGCATTGAGACAGGGGTTAAGGTGAGAGATGAAAAGACAGTCAAGCAAAAATTTAGAGCATACAAATATATATGTTCACAAGTTGAATCACTCACAAATCATTCCCAGAAAATATCAGGGACTGTGAAATGCAGCTGCATCTGAGCAAACATAACTCAATCCAGTACTTTGTGATTCCTTGCTCTTTTTAAACTTTTCTTTGTTTCTTTGAAAATATTCCAGGCTATTGATGTAAAGGAGATATTTGTCAAAGTCAAATCTCCCTCTACAACGTCAGCTCAGTGGAGTATCTGTTAATGTTCAGTCTTATTTTGTCTCAGTAACCAACCAGCTGGAAACCAGCAGACAGGCTGTATTAGCAGTCTATGATGACATGATTGCTTATTTTAGTAATTTAGCATGATAAAGTGATGTGTCTCAATTGAATTTTCAAATATATAAAAAATGGTTTGTAAAATGGAAAATTTTGCTGAAATATAAGTATGGAAGATATAGGTGATATTCTGGAATCATAGAGTTTGTATCTTATTCTGTAGATGCTGTGATGTATGGACACGTCTGGATACAGATACAGGCCCCCCCTGAAACATGACAGAAATGCACAAATCACATTTTAGTATGCAGAAAACCTACCTTAGATGAACATTCTCTTGCATCTGGTATTCCATAGTCCCTGCCTGACTGGATGCTTGATCAATATTTCTGTGGATTTGCTCAGTTTACTGATATCTCCCTTGCCATGATCTTTGATTATACGGTTTTCAGAGTAGGAACTAGTTCTCTGACACGTTTGAGCACTGCCTGAAAAAAGAGAGCCATGATACCTAAAGATTTTAATGGTACAAATAATATATAATTATAACATTTTTTTTTTTTTTTACAAAACATATTTTATTTATTTGGGTGTTGCTCTTCCATTTAGCTCAGGTGGAAACTCCTGGAGATGAGGATGGCCTGAATTTTATATCATGTTTAGTATTGGATCTGGCATATCCTTTGTTCTTCTAAAGTTCAGAGAAATAACCAGCAAAGTTAGGAAGTGAATTGCATTTTGAATTAAAACAGAGCTTCATTAAACATTTCACAGACTGGAAAATCCAGACTTGATACTCTTTGCAGACTCATAAGATGAGCTGGCTTCAGCTCACCTAAGGCTAGATGTGTACAGTGCAGATGACTACACCCGAGTTATTCATCGAAGACTCTCTTTACGCTCAGCAGGGAGAAAGCAGGTACTCCAGAGTGAGACTCATCTGACCTACTTTAGCTGTTTACTTCCAGACTGGATGATTAATTCCTCAGAAGCACCCACGTCTTCCCAATGCCTATACATCAAACGTGGTTATTTATCCTAATGCAGATATCTCAGCAGCTACACGATAGATGTCTAACATTAGGGGACTATCACTCACTGTATCTCAAATGAGCAGAGGGCTCTCTACCCTCATAATTATTGAAACAAACTTCCCATAAAATTCACATTTTCTTAACACAGACTGCTGGTAAAATTTTCAGATAGGTGGCAGCAATGTGCATGAAGACAGAAAAGTTGGGCAAACTCCTGCTCAGCCTCACCTTCAGCCTTCAAGGTAGTATCTACTCCTGGACAGCAGGGGAACTCCCACCCATAAAGGCAAACTGACAATGACACCACATCTCCTTCCAGGCTCCAGGGACCATATACTTTCCCTAGAGCAACTGGTCCTCTAAAGAGAGAACAGTGTGAAACAGTTTGAAGCCAAATTGATAGCACAGACTTAAAGAGTTCTTTATCACAGTACTGTGGGATAACATGAAGTACTGCCTGGTATTATTAAGGGTTTGTAAAGCTTATAAATTAGTTAATACATTCATAGTACTATATCCACATCACATGGCTTGTTTTCTTTAGACTTCATAATTGAAACACAGTTAGAACTGCTTAAACAGCCTTATCTCTACATTTTAATACTTGCAGAAGCCTGGGGGACTTTGGAAGAGTAATCTTAACTTTGAATTTCCTGGCTGCCTAATATTTGGGCTTCCTCAGATCTGCTGTACAACACTCTGTTGTGAGTTTTCCCTTAGGCTTCTTACAGTCTTCACTTCCTCACTTACCCATGTTTTTGCCTGGGAATTTACAAATGGATTTTTAAACTGTCAGTGTTTTTTATCCCTGGAGGAGAGTACAGCTTTCAGGCAAGTTGTAACACAAAGAATTCTGGGTTCAACCTAACAAGTGATTTAACTGAACACTGCAGAATTCAGGCTGGTGTTTTTATTGCTAGCTAAGCACACCTTTAAAAAGTTGAAAATTAGCCTTTATTTGGATGGCACTAAATTTCTCTTCCTATAAGATAACAACCCAAACTCCATTCGCTTATATAGTAAAATGTAATGTTTTATTTGTGGTAGGTGTGGTGGTTTTACTGTGCTAGGCAGCTGAACACCACAACCACTCTCTCACTCCCCCCCTTAGATGAAGAGGGGAAGAAGTAAAGGAAAGAACAACTCACAGGTTGAGATAAGGATAATTTAATTAAAGAGAAAAAAATATTATTATGGAAATATTATTATTAATTAAACAATTCAACTAAAGGAAAATAGGGAAAGGGAAAGAGGGAGGGGGAAAGGGAATAACAAAACAAAACAAATAAAGGCTATGTGGAAGTGCAGAGGAAAGAAATTACTCTCTACTTCCCACAAATGAGCAATACTTGACCATGTCCTTGAAGCAGGACCTCAACGCACATAGCCGGTGTTCGGGAGGACAGATGTTTTCGCAAAGAGAGCCCACCCCTCCCCTCTTCTTCCTTTTTCCACCTTTTATTGCTGAGTGTGACATCATATGGTATGGAATATCCCTTTGGTTGTTTTAGGTCAGCTGCCCTGGTGATGTTTCTTTCTCACTTTTTTGCCCACCCCCTAGGAGGGTTAGAGAAAGTCCTGATGCTGTGCCAGCACTGCTCAGCAGCAGACACAACATTGCTGTGATACCACTGCTGTTCTAGCTACAAGTGCAGAGCGCAGCACTGTATGGGCTGCTGCAGGGAAAGTTAACATCCCAGCCAGACCCAGTACAGTAGGATATGTTGGTTGGGTCTCTGGTGGGGAAATCACATGGCTGATAATGGCAAGTGCTTTGTTTCATCAGTTAGGTGTTGTGCCAAGTTTGCAAATAAGGAGCCTGATTTGAGAAATCTCAAATTGATCCAACCACCTGCAACTGAATGAGAAACTGGAAAATGTATCTGACTGCATGAACTCAACTCCCATTTTTAAAAGCTTTTGTTACCCACAAAAGACAAGGGAGTGAATATTTCCTGGAAGCATTTGTTCCTTAAGGCAATGGGTGCATGTTTATGTGGGTAATGCAGACAGATCTATGCTCCTGGATGTACATGAGCCAGCATTTTCCCTGTCCAGAAGCCATCAATTGTCCCCAAACATTTCTGTACCACCACCCTAATTATTCCAAGTCTAACATTCAGACAAGGATTACCTTTACTCTAGGTGACAGGCAAATAGAATGGTACATATTAAATGACATTTGTGGTGCTCCCTACATTGAGATTAGTCATTCATGGCATTAGTTTAGTGATGAGGCTGTAGGTGTGTGTGAACCCCAAATCATGCTGTTATGCATCCCTCTGTCTCTCTGCAGCTCAGATGCAATCTGCCTGACTGCATCAGTATGTGGGGACATGAGTCATCTTCACCTTCTGCACAACGTCAAACATAATGACATCCAGGCTGTATGCAGTTATGAGAAAGTGAGGATTAAAAAATAAATAAATATTTCAGATAGAGGTAAAGCTCTTCAAAACACAGCTTGTTTCCAAAAAGGGACCAAAACCAGTGCTTTGTGGTACTGTGGATATCACTGCAGAACTGAATTGTAAGGTGGGGAGAATTTGCAAATTTCACAGAGAACTCTGGTCAACTTTGCTAAGACTTAACCTACATTAAAGTTTTACCCAGCAGTTCAACATAACTTGTCAACTGTGAGTGACAGTTGTAATAATAAAGAAGACAATACCTGTAGAAGTTAAGATAATTGAAATTCAACTCTCTCTAGGCTTTCATGTGGAATCATTTCTTTTCTTTTCTTTTCTTTTCTTTTCTTTTCTTTTCTTTTCTTTTCTTCCAAGTATCTTTTTCTTAGCTTTGTTTTTGTGTCTAGTTTATAAATTCTTCAACTCTTCATTACATGGGCTTTAGTCTGGAACTTCTACTGCTCCATGGATATTACTGGCTCATAAATAACTTGGCCTCAGGAACAGCTGTGCTAAAGTAAATCATCATTTGAATCTCAGTACAGTAATATATATAAGCACATGCTTAAGTTGAAATGAGGCAGCGCAGTATTTGGATGCTAGACTACTTGAAAGGAGCTTGCTGCTAACAGTGTTGAAAGAAAAGAAAAGGTCACTGTTCTCTCACTGCAGTCAGGAAGTCATACTCAAATATGGATTTAAATTTTTTTTAAACCCTTGCAGATTGAAACACTCCTGTTGCTTCACCATATAGAAGTTGAATTTGGGGAAAATAAAATATTAACAACCAACTTTATCAAGATAAATATATTCATTTTCAGAAGGGCTATGAATGCATAAGATCTCAGCAGAAGACACTGAATTTTGCTGGTTTGAACCTGGACCTGGCTTGAAGTGTTTGGTTATAGCTGAGGGCAAGTTACCATGTTGCATCATAACAAGAGAAGTAGAAAATACAAAACAAAACAAAAATGCAGTTAGAGAAGGGAGCAAAGACCATGATTATATTTCTGAGGAATTTAAATACCTAGACTCCTAGAGGACCCATGCAACAGGTGCTGAAATCTGAAAAATCCCAGAATCTGTCTTAATAACTCAGTCTTGGAGTTGTCTTTGTGTCTAGGCTTTTCCTGTCAGACACAGAAGAATTCTGCTAAAATTCATTGCCTAAACCTCTGTCAGTGATACAGATATGACACATGTAGATACCTTACTCCTTGAAAATATCCTTGAATTCCATTTAGTAGGTCATATATTGTACTAACCTGGACTATGAATAACTAGAAGGCTTTCCGGGGTTAACAACCTACTGATTTTCAAGATTGCTGAGCTGCATTGATACTAACATCTCATTGCAAAAATATGCCATTAGTCATTAGAGAAAATAGATCTCCTCACTTTTACTTGAATGTATTCCATCACAATCAGAGAATATATTTGTAATAATGGAGTTCTGTTAACTCATGATGGTGATAGCAGATTTTTTTTTTCCAGGAGAAATTTCTCTAAATGTTGAGTTTGAATGAAAGCTTTTTTTTAAAAAAAATTAATTAATTAATTTCCCTGTAGAAACTTACTTTCTGGCCTTTCCAAGCCAATATTTCTCTTGGGCTCCTAATGTAATGTTGGCCCAAAACCTGCTGAAAAAAGGCAACAGATATTTTAGATGGAGGAAAAGTAAGTCTATATTTGTTTGTAAATCAGTTATTGATATTTCCTTGCTGAAGTAAATAAAACGTGTTTATTTAAAATAGGAAATAATATGCTTTTAAAAAAGCCCTCTGTATTCTCTGGTTACTGAGGAAGTTCAAGTAGAACTCTTTTCTAGCTATAATAAGGGGAGGAAAAATAAGAGCAAAGCATTCTGTGTTTTAAAATAACAGTGATTTATTTTCTATTTTTGAGACCAGCCGTTTCACTCTTCTTGAAATTCTGAAGGTACATTTCTTATTACATTCCAGGTTGCAGATTTTGAGTCCAATATCCTTTGCTCTTTAACCAAACAGATTTTTTCACTGCTTTTTTTGTTTCCAAATATAGAATACTGAGACCAAAATTGATCAAGTACTTGTAACAGGTGACATCTCCTCAAAGCTAAAATCTTGCTGTCTGTCATTGTTAATGACATCATCTAAATGGCTACAGACTTCAAATTAATCAGTACAAATAAGCATAAGAACCTAGACAATATTACATGCTACTTTATACGCACTATTTACAAGGACAAATAATTTGAGGGTTGCACAATATTTGGTCTATTTTAGACCCTTTTAGAACATATTGCATGGGCAAACAGTGACTTTTTTTTCTCTGTACACGCACTAATGCCCAGCAAGGCCCATAAGCAACAACAGTATGAGGAAATTATAACGGTGGGATAATGAATAACATTATAAAAGCTTTGCCCAAAATATCATACAGAAGTGATCACTTTGTGCTAGACTTGTGCTTAAAAATTTTATCAATGAAAAAAAAAAAATAAAATCCCAGCAGAGTGCAGAAGAAAAACCTGAAAACTGAGGTGGTAAAGACATATATTGTGTAATTTTTTTTTTTTTTTTTTAAAAAGTTACTTGAGTTTGACAGGAGCTATTAACGTTTGAAAAGATACTGCAATAATTTTCCAAGACAACCATTGCCTCTTGGTAATTCTGATTGTACATTACAGATTGGAGCCTACATGCTTTCTCTTTCCTTCTTTTCCTCCATTCTTTCCATCTGCTCTGTGTATGTTCAGTCTCTTAGGAGGATGAGATTTCATAAGGCATTCAGAACTCACTGGCCTTCAGAAAAGGCTGGATAACATGGAAGCAGCCAGGAATTGTAGTGAACCAGAAAGAGAACAGCAGGTGAAGTGATTTACATATTTCTGCCATTTGTGATTCATCTTTTTCTTTTTTACTTAATTCTAAGCAGATATACTTTTTTTTTCTTTTTCTGTGAGAACAGAAACAAAACATGAATAAATGCATTTTTTCTTTATTTGCTAATGAGTTAAGAAAACATGTTTGTTTGCAGTTCAAACTTTTCCCATAGTCATACTAACATTACATAAAATATATCTAGAATTAACATTATCTGCAATTGTTGCTTGTTTATGAAAAAAGTTGCATAATTCCACACAGACATCTGCAAATATACACATATTTAAAGCAGGTTTTCAATTAAAAAAAAAAAAAAGAAAGAAAAAAAAAGAAAAAAAAAGAAAAGAAACACAATGTTTTTTGCCACGTACTTGTTTTGATTTACATATTGGCCTGCTTCACTGTGACCTGCTAAGACGATACTTATGAGAAACTAATGATTAACTACAAGCATTTTCCATACTTTTAAAACAGATTTTACAATACCTGTGATTTAAAAAAGACTCTATATGAAACTGTGTTAAACACCATGAGCATAAATATATAAATACAAAGTCTCTAGGCACTGCATAATCTAATATATATATTTATCTCAGAAGAGCAATACAGACCTGTGTTCAGGGCCTGAGCTTCACATACAGGAGAAGCAGAAGTGTCTGAAGGTGCTCCAAAAGTATGAGCTCCTTTCCTTCCCTTGTCATGAGTTCCTGTTACAGACTAAGAATTAAACCTGCCTATTCATTTGGGATCCAAGAGTTTTAGTTGGTTTCATCAGAAGACTGATGAATAATAACGGAAAAAAATCTCTTTTTTGGTCAAATTTCTTTACCTGTTCAGATACTCACTAGGCAGGGAGTAAATTCATCCTCGGCCATCTGCAGCTTTGGGTGCATCTGTAAGTTCCAGTATGGGGAAGCAGGCAGTCTCTGAGAGGCTCTCTGCCTCTTTCTGGCTGAAGGGCAGTGGTGCCACAAGGGATGCTTAAGTCACAGTGTTAGGAGATCTACCAGAAAGCTCTAGGCCTCTATCCTCATTGCTTGGGGTTGCAGGTTTCCACTTATGCTTGGAAAATTTATGCTTTCTAGATTAGTCATTGGGAATGGAGTCCCAATGACTGAACAAAGTGCTCTCTATAATTAAATAGCTGTATCTTTTTTGGCTTCTTCTCCTCCTAACCTCACAATTTAAATAATAATGGTGACATGAAGGTTTTGTTTCAGTGGAAAGCTGGAGACTGCCCATCCAGAATACCTGACTGCACAGTAGTCAAAGTACATTTGGACCCTGGTCTTCCTGATCTGGGGAGGATCAGAGCATTAGCTCTCATTTTGCCTAGGGTTAGAATGTCCTGGGCAGGAACAAAATGTGCTCATCCTCTATCAGGAGAGAGTTTGTTGTCACTGCCACTGCACTCAGCACCCTGCAACCAAAGCCAGCCTTCTGGAGGGTTAAGGCAATCATCTTCCCATACTGAGAGTTTTTAAGCAGGTTCACTATTGAAATTTAGGCATCAGTGAAATTTTAACAATAACCTGAAAAATCTAAACTCATGAAACATTTGGTCAGTGTGGAAGAGTAAGTGGTCTGGGCGGTGAGTGGGGAGTTCAGCATATAAACAGTGGCTAAACATCAAATAATACGGCTGTTTTCCCTAATTACTGCAGGATGACATTTTAGCTTGTTTTGTCATTATCATCACCACTTTGTCTTTGTATTCTTTTGTAATCACCATAGATTTGAGGCAGAATTGTTTTACATTGTCTCTGGGTAAGGATCAAGGGACAAACGAATAAAGGGGATGTCGTTGTGGGAGTCTATTACAGACCGCCTGGCCAGGACGATAGCGCCGATAAATTATTCTTTACAGAACTAAGAGAGGCCTCGAGATTAACTCCCCTTGTCCTTATGGGGGACTTCAACTTGCCAGACGTTAACTGGGAGTGCCACACGGCTGACACGAGCAAGTCCAGGAGGTTCATGAAGCACTTAGATGATAACTTCTTGGTGCAGGTGCTAACGGAGACAACTAGGAAAGGTGCCCTCCTAGACCTGTTGCTAGAAAACAGAGAGGGTCTGGTGGGAGATGTGGTGATTGGTGGCCGCCTTGGTCATAGTGACCATGAAGTGGTTGAGTTCAAAATTTACGGTGACAGAAGGAAAAGTGCCACCAAAACCTCATCCCTAGATATGGGGAAAGCGGACTTCAGGCTGCTCAGGGAACTAGTCAGCAAGGTCCCCTGGGAAACTGCTCTTGAAGGCCTCGATGTCCACCAGTGCTGGTCATTCTTTAAGCGATGCCTCCTAGAAGCACAAGATCAGGCAATTCCTAAATATCGCAAGACAGGCAGGCGGGGCAGGAGGCCGGCGTGGCTGACCAGGAACATTCTAATGGAGATTAGGCAGAAACAGAGAGTGTTTTGCTACTGGAAGGAGGGCCAGGTGTCATGGAAAGAATACAGGGATACTGTTCGTGTTTGTAGGGAGAAAGTTCGTGTGGCCAAAGCACACCTAGAGTTGAAGCTGGCTGTGTCTGTGAGAGAAAACAAAAAGGGTTTTTTTAGATATGTGAATGGAAAAAGAAGAACTAAAGAATACATAGGGCCGCTCCTTGATAGGGAAGGTCTCCTCACAGACAATGACATAGGCAAAGCAGAGACGCTTAACGCCTTCTTTGCCTCTGTCTTCAATGCCGATGATGGGCTTCGGGACCCAGGGTGCCCTGAGCTGGAGGACCGGGACGGTGGGGATGACAAACTCCCAACCGACCCTGAACGTGTGCGGGATTTACTACTCCACCTGGATCCCTACAAGTCCATGGGTCCGGATGGGATTCATCCCCGAGTGCTGAAAGAGCTGGTGGACGTCATCCCGGAACCTCTCTCAATTATTTTTCAACGATCCTGGGAATTTGGAGAGGTCCTGGTAGACTGGAAGCTGGCAAATGTTGTGCCGATTTTCAAGAAGGGTCAGAAAGAAGACCCTAGCAATTACAGGCCTGTCAGTCTCACGTCAGTGCCTGGTAAAATCATGGAGAAGATGGTTCTCAAACTTATTGAGGCGCACCTGGGGGACAAAGCAGTCATTGGTCCCAGCCAGCATGGGTTTGTGAAGGGTAGGTCCTGCCTAACTAACCTGATTTCCTTTTATGATAAGATCACCCGTATGGTGGACCAAGGGAAACCAGCTGATGTGATTTTTTTGGACTTCAGCAAGGCTTTTGACACGGTTTCCCATAGGATCCTACTGGACAAAATGTCCACCATACAGCTAAATAAAAACATCATCCGATGGGTGAGCAATTGGCTAACGGGCAGGGCCCAAAGGGTTATGGTAAATGGGGCTGCGTCAGGCTGGCAGGCGGTCACCAGTGGGGTCCCTCAATGCTCCATTTTAGGGCCGGTACTTTTCAATATTTTTATAAACGATCTGGATGTAGGAATAGAAGGTATTTTGAGCAAGTTTGCTGATGACACCAAACTTGGAGGAGTTGTGGACTTGAATGAGGGTGGAAAGGCCTTGCAGAGGGATCTGGATAGGTTGGAGAGCTGGGCGATCACCAACCGCATGAAGTTCAATAAGAGCAAGTGCCGGGTCCTGCACCTGGGACGGGGAAACCCTGGCTGCACGTACAGACTGGGCGATGAGACACTGGAGAGCAGCCTAGAAGAGAGGGATCTGGGGGTCGTGGTAGACAGCAAGTTGAATATGAACCAGCCGTGTGCCCTGGCAGCCAGGAGGGCCAACCGTGTCCTGGGGTACATCAAGCACGGCATCGCTAGTAGGTCAAGGGAGGTGATTGTCCCGCTCTACTCTGCGCTGGTGCGGCCTCACCTCGAGTACTGTGTGCAGTTCTGGGCACCACAGTATAAAAAGGACATGAAACTGTTGGAGAGTGTCCAGAGGAGGGCTACGAAGATGGTGAAAGGCCTGGAGGGGAAGACGTACGAAGAACGGCTGAGGTCACTGGGCCTGTTCAGCCTGGAGAAGAGGAGGCTGAGAGGAGACCTCATCACAGTCTACAACTTCCTCGTAAGGGGGTGTCGAGAGGCAGGAGACCTTTTCTCCATTAACACCAGTGACAGGACCCGCAGGAACGGGGTTAAGCTGAGGCAGGGGAAATTTAGGCTTGACATCAGGAGGGGGTTCTTCACAGAGAGGGTGGTTGCACACTGGAACAGGCTCCCCAGGGAAGTGGTCACTGCACCGAGCCTGACTGAATTTAAGAAGAGATTGGACTGTGCACTTAGTCACATGGTCTGAACTTTTGGGTAGACCTGTGCGGTGTCAAGAGTTGGACTTGATGATCCTTAAGGGTCCCTTCCAACTCAGGATATTCTATGATTCTATGATTCTACATTTATCACAGTCCAGTGGAATATGTTTTCTAAAGACTTGCACTGATATTTTTCTTCTGCTTACTCACAATTTTAATATATTGCAGCATCCACAAGCTTCCACTGATTTTTTTTGCCATCATCTTTTAAAAATAAAATGATCTCTTGTGACAATTACAAATATTGTTTTCCCAGTGTTGACTGACTCTTTGAGCAGTGTTTTGCTGATGTTATCAACACTGCTGGGGAAATATAATCTCCAAGGATGCTTCAGAGGTTTGTTCGTAGTACTCATAGAAAGGTGATCTGAATTGATTTGTAAAGCAGTAGGAAGAACAGGAAATACGATATTTCTGTGAGAGCAAGTTGTCCACTTTGGCTTCTTCTTCAGTATCTAAATAAGGTACTACTACAGTTTTTATTGTATTACAATTTCAAATGAATAATTTGGGTCCTGAGCAGAATCTATAAAGGAAAGACTGTCACTAAGGCAACATTCCAGCATTATTTTGGAAACTATCAGCTAGGGCTGGTACTGAGAATTAATACAAGAAAATAATCTTTCTTTCTCCATAAATGTCCCACAGACTGCCTTAGTCACTAGGGACTTGCAGTTCCTTACCTTTCATGGTTGGCGCTGTCTATGTACACAGCAAGAGGTTTATCTGTAAACCTGTCCTGACTCTTTCAATTTGCAAGTCTGAATCTCCTTGGAGTTCACATGGTTTTAGTAAAGTGGAATGAAGCCTCCTAGTGCTTGAGCCCTCTACTGCGTGCTTCTAGCACCTTTCAGTTCCCTGCTGTTCAGAGAAGAAAAATAAATGTCTAGTATTAGCAAAGGCATCTTCCCTGAGAGATGAATAAAAAGCATTCTCTGAGGAACATGAGAACATTCCTGATAACTATCAGTTTAAAACTATGGGTAACACTTAATTTTTAATCCTTATGACATTATTCAACTGCCAAATGTTTGACTCAGATTTGGTGGTTTTGTTTGAAGATAATAAGAAGCTAAGCATTATGTTGTCCAAAGTACTTTCTCAAAAGTGATGTTAGGAAAGAAACAATGAAATAAAGATGATTTCCAAGATACAGAAAATCAGTACATATGGTGAACTGATTGTTATGCAAACTCATAAAATATGTCGGATACAAGCTGACAGAAACATATCAAAATGTGAGAGGGGAAAGGGAGGAAGATGACATTGTTACTGTCTTTTTTCTTCTGTGAAGCTTACCTTTTTCAGTGAAGAGAAAGGTATTAAATTATTTTATTTATTGCTTTTTAAAGAAATTAATGGCAACACTGAAGAATTAATCTAAAATATGAAAACTAAGAGCAGCATAAAATTAAGTTAAACTTAATTTTGAGTTATCAATTATTAAATTACTACATTTCAGTCATTTTCTGACCATTTTTAACAATTCAATTCTCATGATATTGTTCAGTAAATTATTACTGTTTGTTCTAAAGAAAATCATAGTTTAATGTATATGTATCATAAAGGGAGAAAATCTGTTACAGAGAATGTTTTCTGTCACTGATCACTCAGTTTTTTTCTTTTTTTTTTTCTTTTTTCTTTTTTCTTTTTTTTTTTAATTCAAGGCAGAAATACTTGGTGATGTGTCTTATAGTTGCTAATGTATTATTAAGTAATTAATTGTACAAAACACAATTTTGCTGAAAGCAAGTAAAATGTAATCTCAGAACCTTCTTACGAGTCTCATCTCATTTCTTCACTCACATGAAATGGTTCTTTTGGTTGCTCTGAAAAATTAGTGCAGCTCATGCCTGTTTGCACCATATCATCCTGTGTGCAAATGGGAAACCAGAATCTTTCAAATTCAATCAATTTTAATATATTTCTAAAATATGAATGAACATGAATGAAAAAAATAATGAAATTGCTTGTTTTGGGTATTAAACCAGTAGATAATCTGATGTTTTTCGAATTTAGTCCAAGATTTTGTGATTTCAGGATCCGTATTATTTCCAGAAGTGGCAGTTTGAATGCTATTTAGTCCCAGATCCTTGCAAGTCTTAGAAAATATTCTGTGTTGCAACACTTAATCCTCATTGGCCTGATGCCCTGTAGTCTTTTAACCTTGAGTCAAATGTTCAGTTCTTCACTGGTGGGAAGAACATTTTAACAATAGACCAACAGCACAGGAATCACCTAAATTATTCTGCAATGAAATCCTCAGGACAGAAATGAAAGGAAACAGTGCAGTGTAGACAGCTGGGCTGGATATTTAATGCCTGTGGATAATAAAAGAATGAGTAGTACCTTTCCCTCCTTGTTTCCAAATATTCATGTTTGCCCAATGACTTCAGATGACACAGCATTAAGTTTATACAGACTAAAAGTGGATCTGATCTTTTTTCCTTTTCATCATACTAAGTTCAAAATAAACTTACTGCAAGAAAGATTGTGTTCAATGGATTCATCTCATATTTAACAATCAAAATCAGGGATAAATTTACTGTTATTTCTATGACAACTTTCAGTGCAATCTCAGAATGATTCTTTTGTAGCACCCAGTTGCTGAGTCTTTGGAGGACAAGGACTCCCAAGGTTGAAGTAGGCATTATAGTAGAATATGAAAAACAATTTACGTACTAAGATTGCAGACTTATGCGTTATCTTTCTTTCTTTCCCATTCTCCTTCTCTGTTGGGATATTCATACTGAGGAATGTTTCTGTTGCAAATGATTGTGCTTATGAAATTCTTGATGTTTTTTAAAAGTAGAATTGTACAGGCCTAAAACTCTCTTCATCGAGAAATCAGAAGTCCCTCTTGTGTATTAGTTTCTGCTACCACACCCACCATCAGTGTCAATTTTTCCATCCACTTTTGAGATATAGACAACTTAAAAGTCAGTTTTTTGTTTGTTTGTTTGTTTGTTTGTTTGTTTGTTTTTTGTAGGGAAAAATTCCTTTTTTCCAAGGAATAAATGAGAGTTGCATGCACCAAATTGTGCCAAAACTTTGATTATCCCTAGAAGTGGTGTCCCATCTGGCATATTCTTGTCTAGTGCAGGAATAATATGAATAATAATACTAAGAAACCAAGCACAGTGCAAAACACCAAATTGTCTGAGTTTAATCAGATTTTACTTTTTTTTTTTTTTTTTTTCCCATGTGAATTTATTATTATAAAGCTGAAAATTCTCTCCAAATAATTGACTGCTGTAAAACAGTATTGTGGTTTAACCCAGTTGACAACTAAGCACCAGATAGCTGTTCACTCGCTTTCTCCTCTTACCCAGTTGGATGGGGATGAGAAAAAATAATAATAATAAAAAAATGTTGAGATAAAGATGTAAAGGAAGGGAAAAATAAATAAATAAACAAAGAGGAAGGGAAAATAATTTAACAAGTGATGCAATTGCTCACTACCTGCTGACCAATGCCCTCTCCTCCCCACACAGCAGTCCCTGCCCCAGCCAACCCACCAGCTTTTATTGCTGAGTGTGACATCACCTGGTGTTGGACATTCCTTTGGCCAGCCTGGGCCAGCTGCCCTGGCTGTGTCCCCTCCCAGCTCCTGGTGCACCCCCAGCCTCCTCACTGGCAGGGCAGCTGAAGGAACAAGAAAGGCCTTGGCTCTGTGTAAGTGTTGCTGTGCAGCAATTAAAACATCAGTGTGTTATCAGCATTATTCTCATCCTAAATCCAAAACACGGCCCATACCAGCCCCTATGAAGAAAATTATCCCAGCTGAAACCAGGACAGGCAGACACTAGATAATATAAATAGCTTAAATCTCAGCAGAGCAATTTATATAGTTTCTTTGTCATGATTCCGTCTCCTGCAGAGGGACAATGCTCAGAGACAACTGATCGTGTCTATGTGTCTAGCATCCTTTATCTGTATATGTGGTATAATATCCCTTTGAACATTTTGTCTTGATGTCTTGACAACTTTACAGCCTGTAAAATCACTTGCTAGAGTATTTACAGGATTTCAAGAGGGGATTTCCACAACAGATTTGTGGAAGTTTCTAGCCAGTAAAAAAATTTCTACTAGTAAACAAAGCAGGCCAGGGACTGTTCCCTGGTCCATGTGCACCCAGCTGAGATTCCTTAGCCCCCAAACATGATGTGCTGAATCCAATCTGCTTATTTGTTAACAGTCTTTGATCCATATGTGGCTCCAACTCATGCCCAGACACTTTCTCCGATTCTTCTTGCTCTTTTAGACCAAAACCATGCCAGAGAGCAAGGGAAAGGTTAAACCAGTTGTCAGAGCTCAGATCAATTCCTTCATATTATTCGATTTGCTAGCCTGGAAGTTGTACTTTTATTTGTTTTTAATGTGTATTACATATTTTAGCCAATGTTTGCAGAGAATGTAGGTTTTGATTGTTTGTTTGTTTGTTTTCATGATTCATTTGCATCAGCTTTGAGATTTAGGTTTCTTCAGAAGCCTTGCATTTTATATGTAATATAATATTTTCTTCATCCCATTATTATTTATTTATTTATTTTTTTTTTAAATTCTCTTTCTGTGTTCCTCAGCTATGCAGCTATGCATATACTCATTTTAATAATGATAATGTCAAGAACAGCAGTAAAGGAGCAATTAGTGCTGTGCTTTAAAAATTTGTTTTTAATCTAATTGATCAATTTTCCACATAAACATATTAGAAGTGGAAATTAATTCAGATATATCCAACCTATCCTTGATACTTTATCTTCTACTCTGAGAGAGTATTATATAACATTAGAAATATAGATCACATATAACATTTTGTTATATGTGATCTATATAATGTTTTGTGGGTGTTCAGGAAGAACCTGAAAATAGGTGATGTGCAGCAGAGAATGAAAGAATAAAGGTAATTCAAGAGGAACATGGTGGAATGAAAAGAGGAACATAGTGGTCAATTCAAATTCTTAAAGCATTGACTTTCAGAGAGCTTTGTAGAGGTTTGGATAAGGGTAAAGGACAATAAAGAAATCATGGCTGCACTTGCATTTAAAGGAAAAAAAAAAAAAAAAGAACATTGCATTCAGTCTCCTTAGTATAGTTAATGAAGGGTACAGTATATAATATTTTGGCTTTTTAAAAGAAGAAATTTGCAAAAGCTTTCCAAAGCAATTTATTTATTTATTTATTACAAAGAACATTGCAAAAAGCTATTTTATATATTGGAGTCTCCAATCACCATGGCAACATCTATTCTCTGGCACTCAGGAATGCCCCCAATTTCTGATTCTATGTCTCAGCTATATTTTATTGCTTTGTCAGGATAAGAAATGTGTATACATAATATCTGCCCAAGGCTAGAGATTGGTTGGTTTCAGAGCAGAGAAAACCCAGAAAAGAGGAAACCTAGACACAAGGCCCGTCAGGCAGACAGGACTGAAAGACACACCACTGGAGGTCAGCTCTCCTGATGTATAGGCAAAGCTCCTGGTAGCAGCAGAGAAGTGCCGGAGAAAGCTAATTAGGTAAAGCTGAATTAAAGTCAAGGGTATTATTCTCGTTTTATTTTATTACAAACAAGAATATAATTAAGAGTTTACAAAAGTCTTCTGTGCATTAAATATTGCAACTTACACAAATAAAAAATCCCCTTGTTGGCATCTCAAAAGTATACCAAATTGTGGGAAGACACGTACAGAAAAAAACAGACAATTTTATTTGTTGAAGACAAAAGAACACCTACATTCTTTTTATATTTATAGGAGTTTTTTTTGTTGTTGTTTTTCAAGTATTCAGCAGAAGTGTTTTTATATTATTACCAGCTTTACCGTTTTCTCTGTTGTTCTCACAACATAATTTCCAAATGGATACTTTAGAGTACAACAGTGTGACATTTACATACTACTTAAGCACTCCTGTTAGGACAGAGAATGAAGGACATGAGAGCAGCAAGTTTTCCACCATCATTCATTCTGAATTCTTATCTCATGTGGCTTACTTTGCTCCCTCTCCATTTTTCCTGCACAAAGATATGACCTCAGTGCCTTTACAAACTGCACTAACCCTAGAACTCCAGGTAGCATTGCTGACTAAACAAAACCCTGAAGGTGTAAAAACATTTCTGTGTAGATTTCTCGTTTTCCTTTTTCTCAGTTATCTGGTCTTTTAGAAGGTTCTTGCAATAATCCTAGAACAATTGGAAAGTATTTGTAATTTGCGCCATGGTCAACCAACACATCAAGAGATGAAAAGTGCAAATTTCATTCAAAAATAGCAAATGTTACTCAATGACTAAACAGTCATCTGTCAAGAAGAAGTGAAGCTTTTCTTCTGAATCCTGGTCTTCTTTTCAAGTTGTTAGATATATGGCTCCCTGGTGCATTGTAAATGGTTAGACAGACAGATATTCACTGCAATATGTTTTCCAGTGTCTCTTCTCTTATGAAGTCTACTAATATCACACAAGAAGACCATAAATCTGGGGAAAAGATCAAGGCTGCTCATTTGAAATGAGGTAATAAAGTAGCACTCTGAAGAGTGACAGATGCACTTGTTTGCAGATCATCCTAATTGTATCCTCAGTGTACAGCTCCGGCTGTAGGTAGGTTCTGCTGGCACTGTAAAACATTTTGGTTTAAGGAGCTAGATCTAAAACCGGAGAGAGATTAGCCACAGATGTACAGACAGGTGTTCTGGAGAACTTGAGTCATGATTTACAACAGTCATTGAACAGGCTTATGCGCACAGACATTTTCCATTACCTCAATGAAAACTGACTGTGAAAATAACATAAGTCAAGAGACACAGCAGCCCACAGACATGTGGAGCTATCAACAACAGATGGAGGGAACACAGACAATAACACACTTGAAATAAATGAAGACACTAATTGTAGGGCAGAAAACACAGTGTGGCTTTTGGGTAAGATACGGAGGTCAATATAGCATGATTACAATTGGAGGTATATGAAGCAGAGGAAAAACAGTCATAATATAGATGCTATAATCTTTAATAAATATCTGCTGCCCATTCCATCAAAACCACATACTTCCAGAGCTTACCCAAAATTTAAATGTCATTCTTTCTTATAAAAGTTGGGCCTGTATAGGCATATATGCCCAGAACTAGGGGCTGTATCATAATCTGCACAGGTCTCTTCAGCTGTTTTAGCAAAGCCATAGCCTACTGATTTTACAGAGGCTTCAAGGATCAGGTGAAAGATCCAAATTGTGCAAATCTGTTTGCCATGGATTTTATTTTATTTTGGACAAACTCATAACTTACAGAATAATTTCTCTTTGTTTTCATTCATATGGGTCTGCAATTGCAGGAACAAGCATCTCAGATATGAACTCAATAGGAGTTTTTCTTGTCCAGCCTCTGTCTCACTGCAGAAAGTCTCACCTGCTCGGACATCAGGTTGTACGTACATCTTGGAGTTAGCAGATCTGCCTGACCAAGGCTGCTGTCTTCAACTCAGATGGTCAGAGTATGAACTTAGAAAAGATTGGATGGTCCACTCTAGCTATCACTGTAATTGTAATTAAAGGACTTTGGAACTTGGCCCTAGATATCTTCTTTTATCATTGCCATTAACAGGTCCTTGAATTTTAAAATACCTTGCCATTTTTATGTGTGCATGAACAAAACTGTGAACATGTACTTTTCCACATATTTTTCTTCATTGCTATTTATAACATAGCTACACAGAGTGATCTTAGTCATGGAAAAGGATGAAATGTCTTCTCTTCCACATTAAATATATTTATGTCTCTAACAGTCTACTTTAACAGCCTACAGGCAACTTTATCCTTTCTATTTCTATTCCTTAGATTCTGACACACTTGTGAATTACGACACCATTCAGTTAAATTCTTTACCCACCTCTAAAAAAAACACAATCCTTTACAGAGCTTACACTGCTTATACAGAACATGAAATAACAGGTGAAAGAGCATTTATACTTGAAAGGTTTCTTCTTGGTCTAATAACTAGGCAGTCTTGTGCTGCTGGCCCATAAACAATGTTGCCAGCAAAGAATGTTGTTTTGGCTCCACCTGGATTTTGAAGGTGCATGATGATTTTGCACAGCTTTAGGGATATCACAAAATGAAAACTGATGCAATCTATTTTTCTTATTATTATTTTGTCACCATGTGACATGAGGTAGAATATTGTGTCATCTTTATTTCTGTGTTAGTCTTTTGTTTAATCAGCAGTGAGCTAACAGAGCAGGTGAAACACTCACTGACAAGGGTGTCTTGTGCACACAAGCACAAGAAGGGGAGATGGGCAAAAGCACGGTGATCACCATGAAACTATTGCAAGAGGAGAGGTAGTAGGAAGAACAGAGGAAACAAATTGTTAGCACGAGGGAGCTTAAACTGCAGCCGGCACTGTAATGACATATCAGCTCTTTATAGCTGTTACTGCTGAACCTGCTGAGATCACTTTCATCTCCTGCTGTTTCAAAACGTATCATTACAACCTCTTAAAAAAAAAAAAAAAAGGAAAAGAAATTGAAATTGTATTTTGACTGATTTTTTTTTTTTTTTCTGAAACCTTTTTGTCTTTGAAGAAAATGTTGGAGTGTCACTGAAAGTCTCCCTGCTTTAAGCTCCCATGTCTTTGGGCCAGCCTACTGACTTTCTGCACCATTTTTCTTCCACAGACCACATAGTTAATGGGATGGAGAGGCTAAAACCCTCTGGTTGTCTGCAGTGCATGTGTCCTGGCCCAAGGATTTGCTCTCAGTGGTGGCAGCATCTGGTACCCTCCTCCCTCATCGCAGCAGTAAGAAGTAGCACCTCTGCTAATTCTTAAAGGCCAGTGGAGGAGATAAAGAGATTTCCAGATTTTTAATGAGAGCTGTAATAAGATCAATAAAGTAGGAAATGGTGCCCACAGAGAGACTATTAAGCACATCACCATTCTGTCTTTCAGTCAAAACCAGGTGAGTCAGAAACTCTTCCAAAGATTAACAATGGGACTGCTGAGGCACCGTGCAGAGATAGCTCTGCTATAATTCATGATCACGGGCAAGCAAAAGCCAAAATCTATTCAAAGCAGGCATTTTACCAAGTTGTCTTTTAAATCTGTTCTGCTTTAAGCGCATTTGCTGAAGGCATTTTTCTACTTGTGAAGAGTTAATTCTCCACATGAAGCATTAATGTCTCAGAGCTGTAACTTCAAGGTACAATCTTCTCACATAGAGAGTCTGTTGGGTGCTCCAAAGATGATAAATGTGATAACAAAATAGTGAAGATGCAGAAAGCCTTTGGCATACCAATGCACACAGGATCATTCTCATGTACCTCATGTTGCAAGTGCTGATTTTAACTAATTTATACCACTCTGTGGCAGAAAGTCAAAAGTTAGACCCTGCGATCTGACCTTTCATCTTTTGACAGGGTGGGCGCGGCAGAGCTGGCAGGTGTAGCCATTGACCTGGGCAGGGCCAAGTGCATCCACTTTGCACTTTGGTAAAAGCCATCCCGAGCTTAAAAACACCTCAAGGACCAAACAGGACTAATTCTTCAGCCTGGGCATAAATCCAACATCTTTTTAGAATTCAGCTCTTTTAGGGGAGATGAGGAAAGAGGTCTTTCAGCTAATTTAATTCAGTGGAACTACTTGAAGCTTATAACAGTATGATTTCAGCCAGAATCAGGTCCTACATAAGCAGCTGTTCACTCCACAGTACTTTGAAATATGTGGTGAAAAGAAAAACTTTCCAAGATGCTGCAGCACCCAGTAATGAAATGTATCTCCTCCATATGTTTTACTGGAGATGCATCCAGTGAGTCTGCTGGCATTGTGTTTAAAGCCCATATAAATACTTCCACAAAGTTCCGAAGAAAAAAGAATAGTAACAACTAAAGCTCATAAAAATTTGTATTCAGAGACAGAGGAGCTTGAGAAAAATTAAAGAGTGCATAGTTTCCTATCCTAACTTTTAACAGTTGTACATTAACATTTTCATAAATTTCTCATATAAGTATCTACGAATTTTACTTTCAGATTTACATTTAACCAACTTTATCAGATAAATTGCATATCATCAGGTAAACAGATTAAACACTTTGTAGTGTCCAGCTCAGAGATCTCTTACATAATTACTTTTCTCCTAATCACTGTATGAAAACAAACAAAAAGAACACGATCTTTTAGGAACTGAGACTTGGGTGGAAATTGGCAGTAATAATAAACAAGCTTTTCAGCTGTAACAATGATACCTTTCCTTGGGGCCGGGACACAGTGACATGATGGTATTAGGGAAAATTATTCTTTGCAGATCATATTTTAAATTATATGTGGATTAACTGGACAGATCTATTGCCACTGTTGTCACTAGAGAATTTTGGATGAAAATAGTGCTGGTCTAGAACCAGGAAGAAACAAAGATTATAGCTAGAAGGACCAATTTTCAAGAAATGAATAGTTACTCACCTTGCTGAATTCAGATTTTATTTGCATTTCAGAAGCTTTAAACTCCCTGTTTCTAGGGGGGCAAAACATTTAGGATGGTTCTGATGAAGTTTAGACAAGCGAGGAGGCTTTAATGTTTTGTGGCAGTCACATTAAGAAAAATACTTTCATTAGTTCTACAGACAGATTGTACATTTCAGGGCTGTTTTGTTTTATATTTCTGAGTTCAGGGCTTCCTCTGAGAACAGCATTGGCAATGCAGATTAGATGCCTCAGATGGAGCAGTACAAATGAGAACAGTTTATATCAGCGGAGGAGATTATGAGCTCGGCCTCAGGTAAAATGTCTTGTGAAGTTATATTTCCCATGGAATTCTGTTCACTGTTCCAGGACAATATTGCACCATTTGTGTTACAGTCTGTGCTTATATGGAAAGTATGAAATAGGAGTTCTTTCCACCTGCAGCACAAAAGAGAAATTTTAATGCTTATGTTCGTTAGAGCATGAATCTTTTTTTCTTTAATTTAATTAGTTGTAACACCAAAATGCTATTAAGAATATTAGCCTTTAATGCAGCTGAACTCCCAAGTAATCCCTCTTGCAGAAATATATTTGCAACTGCTTTAATTTTCTATCTATTTTTCAGAAAAACAGACATTTTCAACAGCCACAATTTATCCTTGAGTCTCTCTGCTAAGCTAAATGCACAGATATAAAGTAATCAAGAATGGCTGGGACAAAAAGCTAAAATTGTTTCTGAAAGATAGGAATTTCTTTGAAAGATGGGAAATGTGTCCTGTTGAACCACATGGAAATTTGGACTTCTGTCAGCATAAAGTTGGAGTAAAAGGAAGAGTAAAGTTAAAGATATGATGAGTCCAAAGGAAAACCACTGTAAGGGTGTCACTGTGTTGTAGGAGGTAGGAAGACAGGATTCAGAACCTGGGTGACATACCTAAATTTAGGTGTCTATATGTAGATATTTATGCTCCCATTATAGTCGGTGAAGATCTAGTAAACACAGCCAGGTGACAAGCAGCTAGCCAGCCGTTCTTCTGGAGTCAGCTTCAGAGATAGTTGAATCTCGCTACAGTACTTACAAAACCCACCCAATTCCTTCAGATATCTTTTTTTTTTTTTTTTTATTGTCTTTAATAGTCTGAGGCAGAGCCCTGAATAAATACAGGTCACAAGCTGCCATGAGAAATCTCCATCTGTATTAGAATATTGCATTCACCTTTGATTTTTCTCTAATAGTGAGGTATGGAAAGACCTTGAACGTATATTAAATGTTCCTACCCTGCCAAATATGATGGATACATCTAGAATTATATGAGGAGCATTTCTGGTGTTTGTTAGCTGACAGCTATGCTCAGGAATTACGTGTGAGACTGCTAATTGACCTAAGCTAAAACTGTACTAGGACAACGGGATAAGTAGAGTCTAGATCTAATGGCGGGGAACTTTTAAAATTTCCTAGTGTACTTTTCTTAGTGGCACTTTTTAATTTCCTAGTGTAGACGTAGAGGAGCTATGTGTGGTCATTCAGAAAAGCAACAATTTTCAGTCTGAGCCTTCTACTAGTCTGTATTCAAAGCCAACAACCACAGCTAAGTGCTGTATAACAAGGCTGTCACAGCTTTTATCCCTTATGTATGCTCAGTGATCTTCTCACCTGTGGAGGAGGAAATAAGTCAGCCTTTCAGTATCATCAGATACTTACTGCCAGCAAACTTTTTGGTAGTATCCTCCAGCCGATTGGGAAGAGTGGAATGTACTGAGACTGAAAGTTAACATTTTTTTTTTTTATAGGGCCATTTATTTCTCAGATTCTCTGAAGTAGGTAAGACATCTGGCCATGAATTTGAATCTATCATTGGACTCTGACCAAAGGCCTCCTGGAATAATCCAGATGTTTTTCATACGTAGTGGTCAGATCAGGCTGTAGATGACACTAACCAGATTACCTCTTATACATACATAAGAGAGGATTGTGGTAGCCAAGCTTTAGACCTTTGCTTTCCCCCACAAAGCTTTGGAAATTTTGGAGGTTGAAAACCAGAAAGGGATTGTGAATCAACTTGGCCACAAAAATATTCCCAGACATACAGATATCTTTAAAAAGTAGGATTTTTTATTTCAGTGAAAGATCAGCTAAAGCATATTTTTAAAATATTCCTTTCCTCATCTTAGCTTAGTCCTCATCAGGCCATAGCTGCAGTAATTGAAAATCTGCCTTGAACTACATTTTTCTCAATCTCACAACAAGTAAACAGCAGACACTTTGTTTACATGACAAGGATCTAGGCTTGCTAAAGTTATGCCTGCTTTACCTGAATTCCACTGTTCCCAAGCTTTTTTGTTCCTCAAGCAACAAACACATACTTAATTTTCTAGGCAAAATAGCATTTCTATAAGAAAAGCATCAACTTTATCCACATACCACTTTTCCTCACATTTCTATTAGTTCAGTTGCCCCACTAGCACTATAACAATTTTCTATTAAAGCAGTAGGTTTGCTTACAGATATATTGTAATACATGGTGATATATTTATATATCCATTTTTATATCCATTGCATAAACAAATGAGGGAGAGGAGAGGAGAGGAGAGAGAGGAGAGGAGAGGAGAGGAGAGGAGAGGAGAGGAGAGGAGAGGAGAGGAGA
>CM021699.1:82711153-82761904 GCA_011074415.1 Stictonetta naevosa | reverse complement strand
GGGAGGAGCGGGAAGGGGAGGAGCGGGGAGGGGAAGAGAGTAGGGGAGAGGGCAAAATGCTATTTGGAAGGATTCTGGGACACAGAGAGCAAGGGACTTTTAATTGAAACATACAAATATCTACAAATTAGAATTTTTTAAAAGCATTTTCATGACTTGACAGCTTAGGAAGTTAAAACTGTTCAGTTCACCACACTCAGGAGAAAAGCTTCCGTGCTGTGCTGCGAGTTCATGCACATATCATTTGCCTCTTTTGTCATTGCACATATGAATATTTCTAAAGTACAGTCCGCATATTGATAAGAGCAACTGCTTTTGGGTGGCTCCTGTAAGTGACTATGTGACCTGTACATCTCTGAGAATCCTGAGGAAGAGCTTGTAATTTCAATACTTCTCTAAGCTAAAACTAACCGAATGTCCACTTTTTAAAAACATGTATCCATACTTGTTTCTTAAAAACATCACTCACCATCTTTGTTGTCATCTCACATAATGTGATCAGCTGGAGACTTCAAGAGTTTTACAGCACTAGACTTAACCCCGGGGTTATGTTATTCCACTGATGATTAAAAAAAGCCAAAACATAGATATGTAAACTGAACAGCTTTTGTCATTGATTCCATTATGGTAATCCCTACTCCAGTTGCTCTTGTAGAATAATGAATCATCATCATCTTATTGTAAGAGAACATTTTCTTTCTGCATTGGCATGATTTTCATGGCAAGAGCCTATTCATTCTGAATTGTTAGTATAATCCTCAGTGCATTTTTTATGATTGCACTCCTTTTCAGAAGGTTTTGTGTTGTATCCTGCTGGCAGTAGCAATGATGAAAGTCTAGAGACATTTTCAAAAAAACAGATCTTTTTTTGTATGTTTGTGACTGATGCCACTCCATTCTTGCAGAATAAAAGCATGGATTTACCCATTGCTGTTTTTGTCGTGGGAGACTGCTTAAGTTTTACACAGAAAAAATCAAACATGCATGTCTTGTATAACTTGCACAATTTAATTCAATATAATCCAATAAATAGAGAAACCTCATGTTTATAAGCATTGTCCTGATCTTTTTTATGTGACTTCCCTGTTTTCTGTTCTGTGATCACCTAATATGTGATGTGGTGCTGTGGTGATAGAGGATACCAGCCACATTCTAATATATTCATGAGAGCTTTAGGCATTTAAGTCACAAAAACTTTCAAAGATCTGTGAGAACCTAATAGGCATACATTACTGTTGAAAGTCTCGTGTTAGGTTAATAGGTCTATTAGAGGATTTTGAAAATTTTATCTTTGCTGATCATTGCTTACTATTATTCTTACCATTTCCTTCAAACCTCCTCCAATAATGTCTGACCACCACATAAAGCTCTGTTTATCAAGGTCTTGCAGAGAGGGACTTTCAGTTGTCTTCATGTAATTCCCTGAGCACTGTATCATCTCCTCCAGGCAGGGAGTAAGAAGCATTTGCAATTACTGTCTGTGCTTGTACATATTTCCTCTGTGCCTTGGACAAGCTGCTGGTGGCATTTAAAGGTAATTTGCAATTCTCTAGCTAGTGTCAACACTTGAGGTGAAATATGTGTTGCATAACTCCTCACTGCAGATATCTATATTAGGAATATTAGGATGGTCAACTGAAGATGCCTTTTTTTTTTTTTTTTTTTTTTTTTTTTTTAGAGAGAGAGAGAAATACATACTTTTCAGGAGTTTTGAACTATTCCAGATATCTAATATAAAGTGACATGAATTTAATATCATGAATCTCACAAGCTTTTTGCTATTTTTAAAAAATTAATTATAATGAGAAATAAAAATGACTAGGCAGATGCAGGTGATCAAAACCTGATAAAAAGCTGATCCTGTAGATCAAGCTCTTTAGACACTGCTAGTTATTGTGATTATCTCACTATTCTGCTCTGAGGAAATGTACTTCAAAATTTCATTTGCAACATGCAGCTGAAGAAGTGTAACTTTTGACCATTAATAAGTCAAAAATGAATTAATTGTGTAGTGCTTTATATTTCAGTGAAATTTACACTAATAAAAAGCAATGGGAGTGAGAAGAGAGTGAGGTTCTCTGCAAATCAAGTAATTGTCAAAAATCTTCTTTTATTATTATTATTATTATTAATTTCCAATAATGGATTTGATAGGTTAATAAACATATAATGAAACTACATATCTCTCATCACCTTTATCTACTACTCAAAATGTTGATTAAAACAAAAAGAAGGGCAGAAAAGTTTCCAATAAAAGTGGAGTTGTGGCTGGAGTTATGAGTGTATTTCACTGGAGGAGGATGAGTGGGAAGAAAAGCTTTATAGCACTGTAGGGAGCCTGTGAGAAGTGGGAGAACTAAGTCTCACTGAAAACACTTCAGTGTATTTATCTTGGTGGAAATAGTTCATGTAAAGACATTAGCAGTCACAGCATTTTGAAAATAAGTGTTTTTTTTTTGTTGTTGTTTTTTTTTTAGATCAGAAAGGGATCTTAAAGAATAGTTCTTTCTCTGAGACTTGAGGAATTTAGGAACCATCCCAGTGAAAATTGTCTAAGAAAAATAATTTGGGGTTCTACAAAAGCAGCCTTTCACACTTGCATTCCACAACACTTTTGAACTATGTAGTCAAACTCTTGATAGACCTGGGAAGGAGGTGTCATTAGATAGAAACAACCAAAAAAGGATTTAGAGATAGAGGAGGACTTGCCCAAGGTTGAAGGAAAATTATGACATTAACAAAAAGTGAAGGTCAAACCAAGTACCTCTAGAACAGGAATCCCTCTATTCTTCTGGCAATCACACCACCATAAAAAGGGATTGTGAGATGTTCTGTTCAAATCAAGATAGCAACAACTACTAAGGACTAGACACTGAAGAAGGTGGAAACTATTAAGGAGACAGGTAAGGAAATCCTGCCTTGATCCTTGCTCACTATTGCAGGGAAGGAAACAGTTTTTTTCCTAGTCTCGTGCTGCTGGGATAGAAGAAACATTAAGAGTAGGACAATGTTGATTGCATTTCAAAGCAGGCAGGAATACACAGCTAGAACCATGTGTGCCAGGACCTTTAGGAGAGTGCATAACACATCTTTCAAAGACAGAGCATGGCAACACATTTCCCTAGTTCAATAAGCACTAATATCTATAGATGTTTTTCATCAAGGCATTATTTTTTTCTGACAAGGCCACCCTTTCTTCACAATCTTCAACCATACTCAAGCTCAAAGGAGTCCTTACTGAACCAAATAAGCCACTGAAGAATATTTTATGAATGTATAAAGGATAGGTTATGTGTGCTACCATGTCTACATGGGCAATACTACAGCATAATGTCCCAGTTAAGGTTGAAGATTGTATCAGAATTATTTGATACCTTAATCACAAGTAGTGTTTATGTCACAAATTCAAAAGTTAGATGATTGCTAATCTAAACTATGTGAAAATACAAAGGTACTGGAAAACTAGTGAAGCAGAATATCAAGTCTAACATGGCTAAAAGTAAAGAAAGACATTAAGTGGAGAAGCAGAAAATAAACACCACTGGCATTTGAGTAAAACTGTGATTGAGTAAAAGCAATACAGGGACAATCACTACCCTAGACCTGCTGGCCACACTACTTCTGTTGCAGGTCAGGATGCTGTTGGCCTTCTTGTTGACCTGAGCACACTGCTGGCTCATAGACAGTTGGCTATCAACCAATACTCCCAGGTCCCTTTCCACCAGGAAGCTCTCCAGCTACTCTTTCCCCAGCCTGCAGTGTTGCATGGGTTTGTCATGCCGCAAGTGCAGGACCCATCACTTAGCCTTGATGAACCACATACAGTTGACTTCAGCCCATCAGTCCCTCTAGATCCCTCTGCAGTGACCTCCTAACCTCAAGCAGAACAACACTGGCACCTAACTCAAGCCAGCAGGCTGGGGGTGGGCAAGAGGAAGGGAAGGGACCTCACTAGGGCAGCTGACCTAAACCAACCAAAGGGATATTCTATACCGTGTGGTGTCTCACAGCAATAAAAGGTGGGAAAGGGAAAGGAGAGAGGATGCTCTAGTTATGAAAATATCTATCCTCCCAAGCAACTGCTGTGTGTATTGAGGCCCTACTTCCTGGGACAAGGCTGAATATTGCTTTTTGATGGGAAGTAGAGAATATATATATATATATATCTGTGCTTCAGCATAGCCTTTGCTTGTTTTTTCCCTCTTCCTTTCCCCTTTAATTAAATTATCCTTATCTAAATCCATACTTTTTTTTTTTTTTTTTTTTTTTTTTTTCTTTCCAGCATACTTTCTTCTCCCCCTCTTATTCTGAAGAGTGTGGAGTGTGAGTGAGAGAGCAGTTGTGGTGGAGTTCAGCTGCCCAGAAAGGTAAAAACACCACAGGCACTCAAGATGATCTGCTCCATGAGCTTCATCAGCATCAAGGTCAGACTGACAGGCCTGTAGGGACCTCCCCTGATAGCCAGGACTATGAAAATCATATCAGTGTAGAGCGAGTTCAGGTGCGGCTCTCCTCAGATTTGTGTTATGACCTGGCCTTCACCTACAGCTACCAAAGTACTCAGAGCTCAGACACTACAGTACCTGAATGGGGAAAAGAAGGAAGGTTCTTCTTGTCAGTAGTGGGACAAATTATGCTGAGGCACTCTGAGCATCCTTAATACTTATTATAGCCTTTCCACTGTCATAGGAGTGCTGAAAAAAGCTCTCAGGTGACATACCTCTAACATTCTCCTCCTGGGATTGCTCAGGAGGCTCCCTTGCATTTTTATAATTTATATTTTCTGTTTACTCTATGAGGAGGGGGAGTATGTATGATTCAGGGGTGATAAGTCCCTGGGAAGCAAGGCACTGTAAAATTGATCAAGTTGGTCCCTAAGAACCAACAGAGTACAAATGTGTTTCCCATTGTCTTGCTCTCTCCCCATTTCTCACCTGAATGCTATTACATTTTCAATATCCAAGCCATGCCTGCCTTTCATTATTTTTTTCAAAAATATATTAAATATGTTTGAATTTGACAGGTTTTGGTTTAGGAAACCATTTGCACATAGAATGGCATAGTGAAAATCTAAAACAGTTGTACTAATTTGTCATCCAGCTGACCTTTTTGTTGCCTGGAGAAAAGGCCTAGAAAAGCTCATCGGCTTATTAAAGCTTTGCATCCAGAGAAAGAAAATAAAATCATGTTTTAATTTATTTGTTCTGTGCCATTAAGATAATTAGGAAAACAAAGCCCACTAGAGGATAAATAATCAACATTTCTATACTGAAGAATAAGAAACTGTAGCAATTATCTGCATACCTCCTGTACAAATGTAGCTGTTGTTTTCCAAGATTTTTCCACCACATGATATATAGCCACTGAAGCAATTGATAGAAAATGTGTGAGATATTGGGACATATCCAGGGAATGCATCTGAAACTAGGAACTCAGAAGCTTTCCTGGTATTTGCAATTCGGATATTTCAAGGAAGGCACCCAGTTTGCCCATGAGTCTGTGCACTTGAACTCCACAATGGGATCAAAACCGAGATTTTCTGTTTGGAGCAGCCCTAGAGCTCTCATGAGAGCATGGAAGTGAACACAGCTAGAAAGGACACTTAAAAGTTATGGACTGAGAGGAGGCAGGGAATGATACGAAGGCACTGAATCACACATGGGAGGAATGATAAGTAGCAGAGACCCTCAATGAAAGAAAGATCAGGTAACATGAAATGCTGCTCCCTGCTTTTTTTTTTTTTTTTTAAGGGATGGATTATTATTATTTTCTTTTTCAGAATGTGACTCCAGCGCATATATCCTAAATAGTTGACACTGCCTATTAAAATCAAAGTGACATATAATAATTTAGGTTGGAAGGGACCTCTGGAAATCATCTGATCCAAACCCCATTCGAAGCACAGCCAACTTCCAAGTTAGATCCAGCTGCAAGGTTAAACTGGGCTGCTCAGGGCTGGATTCAGGTCAGTTTTTTGGAGATTCCCCAGTCTTATCTTCACAACCAGTTCTGCAGAAAACACTAGTGTCTCAGCTGCCTCCTCAACCTTGGTCCTTCCAGCTGTTGAGCACCTTTCTCACACACACACCCTTGTACATCTTTCAGAGATGCCTACATTTCTGCTAAATGCCTGATAAAACACAGTAGTCAATTAATGAGGTCTGGACCTAATAGATATGACAACAGAGTCTTTCAGAACAGAAGAAAGGCAGACTGCTGTTTGGTCTAAATATATAAATACAGATAAATTCAGAGAGCTATAGAAACAGGTAGTTTATGATCTTAGACAGAATAAATATTGTAAATAGCTCCTTCCGCTAGTGTCCTTGCTTCCTAGGCAGTGCATATGAAGTGCTTGGAGGCAGCCACTCTGGTTTTGTTATGCTGTGCAGTCCAGCCTGCGCCAGGATGTACACATTATAGACGGGTGGCCAGCAGGGCCCAATGTCTAATGCTCTAGCAGTCCTTTGCTACAGGGTTGTATGGTCTCTGCAGTCACTGCCCACTCCTTCACTAACCATATTTCATCTTTGCTTCTGCAAAAGTATAGCCCCAGAAGGTTTCTGTTCACCCCTTCACCTCTCATCCTTTAGTTCTCACCTTTTTTTTTTTTTTTGGGGGGGGGGGTGTTGTGGAGGAGGAATGGCAGTCCTGGAAGTGTTGCTCCCTCTTACCTTGTTCTGAGTGCTTTCTTTTTAATGCCAGAAAAAAAAAAAAAAAAAAAAAAGTATGAATGAATTCCATGCAAAAACAGTTTCCAGTAAGGAAAGCCCCACAGAAGGGGACTGCAAGAAGTGTGGGAAGCTCGCCTAGTGATCTATTTTCTGTCATTGAAGGAAACAGAAGTAGGTGCTGGTGACCTTTTCTAATGGTCACCAACAAGCTCCTTCCCATCCTGTTCAGAGCCAGACAGAAATTAATCCCAATGACCTGCAGAGAGGAGGTGGCAGGGGAGCTGGTTTGAGTACAGGGTAGAGTTTGAGAGTGGAAATGCTTCAACTCCTATTGATGGAATCTAACAGGGACTATGGGCCTGCAATGGGTACAGAGCTCATGAGCTCATTAATCTCAACATGATTAATTATTTCTAAAGGCAGATTAATTTCTTTCATAGATGAACATGTATAAGTAGAAAGTTCCTTTTGACTTGTATTGATGAATGCAGTGCTAGAAACATGAGAAGCTACGGTTGCATATAAATTGCAGACGTGATTTTTTTTTGCCAAATGTGAATAATTATGATATTGTTCTTCTACACCAGCTAACCAGGATGCTTGTCTGTCTGTGTGTGTATGTGTGTAAAAAATATTGATATTTTGTAAAGATCCTCTAGGTAAGAAAGAGATTAGTTAATGACTATGCACAACTTATGTCAACACTGAGAGATGTAGAGAAACAGATGTATTTTTTTTAGCAAAAACAACAACAACAAAAAAAACACAACAAAATAAAACAAGCCAACAAAGCCAAGAATACAACAACAGCAACAAGCATAACAAATGTGAGCAAACACAAACACCCAAATCTCTCGCTATTAATTCCTGCAATGCTTGGCCAATATGACCTTGCAAACTGTTCCCTGCAGACAGGTAGACAGAAGATATTCTATGTGATAAGTGAAACTTGCCTGATTTCTACAAACACTTGACCAGTACTTTTGTATTGTGTGCTAGTTAACATCTGCACTTGCAGTTAAAAAATTTTAAAAATAAAAAATAAAAAAACATACCCCAAGGCTAAAGCCTAGTTAAAACCTAATGTAGAGAGTTGTTGCCATGGAAAAAAGAAAAAAAAAAAACTAACAAACAAACAAAACAAACACAACAAAAAAAAATCTGTTAACACATTAGAACAAGGACCATGCAGAAAATCTGTATGATTTAATTTATTTCCTGAGTTAGAATACTGAAAATTTAGGTTATCATAGCACATGTAGATAGTAAGGATAAGGACTTTGATCAGGCCTAAATATATATCTACTGCTGAAGTAGGCTTCAGATTGTGATTTTTTACTACTCTCAAAAAATCAGCAAATACTTTTAAGTCCAACAAAAACATTTTATTGCAGACAGGTTTTGTAAAAAAAAAAAATTATTAATATTATTATTTCAAACTAAATATTTGTAAGCTAGAAACCTACACATCTCTGTAGCCTGAATATATTCACTTGTAGCTTGAACACTTCTAGGCCAAAGAGCCTTCATCACTCAATGCTGAATTCAATTAGTTTGCCTCTGATGTCAGAAAAAGGAATCAATAAAACTTGCACTACTCAGAACAGACAAAACATGAACAGAAGATCCATTCTGTGCTAAGAACAAGCCTCAAATATCTGAAGAGAAGGAAATATTGTGTGAGTAATAGAAGTCTAAGAGAATTTCCTGGCTACTGTTTATTCAACAAATATAAAAATAATAGGTTGTGTTTTAAAGCAGCAAAATATGAGACAGACTGACATATGGTGATGATGTTAAAGCCTGGAGCTCTAATCCCAGAATTATGGTGGGGAAACCCTGAAATTGGAGTGTCTTTTTTATTCTTCCAACTCCAATAATTTACCTCTAAAGTTCATGTATTACAGTGATTTTTTGCATGAGTAGAAGTCTCTAAAGACCTTACTTTCCATGCTTGCAGTCTCACAATATCTTTTGCAGGCTTGGTCTGGAAATTTGCAACACCCTGTTCTTCCATGGCTTCATTGCTAACAATTTAGTTTGCTGATGAGTTGTAAGTGTCTAACAATTTGGTGAAGGGCTGTGCGTGCCTCTTGCACTGAATAAAGGCTATCTCTGTGTATCTGCTTCCTTGCTGGCTGTATATCTTTGTAAAATACATTGCTGACAACTTTAGAGAGTGCTGCTTTTGGAAAGTCTGTAGCAGTTGAAAGGCTGAATGGGTAGTGCTGCATTTCTGTTTTCAGAAAGTGTAATTTGCAGGCAATGGCCTAAAATTTCCAAAGTGACTTGAGAAATTTAGAGTGGCTCTATTTTGTTGTTGTCCAGACTGGTAGGTCTTAAAGTTCCCAGCCAGTGCTGGAAATAAATAAATAAATAAATATATACTTATATATAAATAGTCCTTTCATCTTTCAAATCAGATGCTTACAAATTCATTCCGCCCAAATTACATCTTAGTTTTTTCAGTTAAGGCCAAGAGTCTCATAAATCTTGAAACTGCCTTGGTGAAGTGTTCATGATATCAGTTCATTGTAGCTGAATATAGAAAATATGATGTGTTACTTGGCTCATTAGGGAAAAAAATAAAACAAAACAAAACAAAACAAAACCTTTGCTGCCATTTGGCTGAGTAAGAAACACCACTCGTAGTGCTAGAGAAAAATAACTTGGGTAGGAATGGAATAGTCTTGCCAGCTTCCACAGTAACGCATGAAACTTCTGAACTGCTCAGTTACTCTAGCTCTTCACATGCTTGTGAAATTCACTTACACTGGGGGTGTGAAGGAGAACAAGAAGGAAAGGTAAAGAAAGATGAGACAATGAAAGGGAAAAAATAGAAAGATAGAATCTGAATAGCTGTGGATAAAAAAATGTAAGGCTTAAATACTAAATCTAGCACATAGACAAAAGATAGCAGAATCATGTTGCCCCCAGATTTATTCCTAAATTTTCTTAAAATTCATGACTTCCTCATGATTTTAGCTGTTTGGAATTATCAATATGTAAAATCTAAAACTCATAGACCAAACACAACCCAATAACTAAACTCCAATAGCAGTTTCAATTTTCAGATTTTTTGCCCTGAATTAGTAGTAAACATGGTGAAGATGCCAAATGTGTTCATACTTAAATAATTATTTATTTTCTAGTTATTTCCTTTAATTATCAATAGATAAATGATAATGAAAACTAAGGTCAATGAACAGCTCTTAAAAATCTGAATCTAACAGAAGGTGTTACTTATCAGACAAAAATATAGGTTTCTCCAAAAACTAAAAAAAAAAAAAAAAGTTATTAACATCCAAGTAGTTAGACTAATGACAGCTAATCACAAACATTGTACTTCTGCAGCTTACTAGACTAGCATATGCTAGTTATAACTTGCATTGTTTCATAGTCAAATACTTTTATGATTTTACCTTCATTCTGTGAAAAAAAAAGAAAAGTAAAATGAAAACAACAACAACAAAAATATCACCACCAGACCCTAGGTTAAGTCTAATTTTCATTCTACTTTCCTTTACTTAGAGGCTTTTCTGTGTCTAAAGTATGAGGTACAGCCTGGGTGTGATTTAGCTTTAGCAGGGCAGATGTCCTCTTCTAGGGCATAATCTAAATGATCATGTTTATTCTCAGGAGGAACAATTTCTCTCTTCTGAAAGAGAAAATCTGTTGAAAATCTGTCTGAGGAAATGTGATTGCAGGTCAGAGAGACTGTAATGGGAGTCAGAGCTATATCAGTACCATTTCATTTGTACAAATGCTGTCTTCAGGAAAAAAATAAAATAAAAAAAAATTACCTACTTGATTAACCACTCTAAGATACGAGTTATCTTGATTAATTTAAAGAAGTTTGATTACAACAGTTCTTTTGTTTACTGTAGACATGAACAGCATTGAAAGCATTTTGTCAGGGTATACCTAACATAGGAAAAAATATATATATAAAGAAGTCTATCTTCCTTTTATATAACAGGAATGATAACTTTTCCATCCTTGACTATTTGTAAGATTCCTTGACAATCCTTGATGTTCATAAGAATGTGTCCTTCTGCAATCTAAAGAATGCCCTCAGCTTGTGTTTAACTTTCATGGACACAGAATGTTTCATTAACTTTTTTTTTCTTTCTTTCTTTTTTTTTTTTTTTTTTTTTTTTTTCCCAAACAAATATAGATTCTTTATCTCCCTGTTTGTATAAATTGTTCTCAGTTTCACTCTTTATTTCATCATTGATGTTATTATCTTCCTACTTTTCTTTATGATGAAATGTCTTCAAAATGAATGAACAATTATAGAAGAGTTAATTATCTTTTCAAGTATTTCTAACACTTCCAGATTCCCAGTTACTATTTTACATTTTATATGCATAAATATTTCCCTCCCACTTTCCCTCCCGCTTGTGTTTCTTTTTCTTCAGGGAATTGAACTTTTGAAAATTCTAGGATATTAGGATCTGATGATATAAACTGTTCACTCAATCCCCTTCTGCCTTCTTGAATCTGTACAAGCCTTTTAATTTTAGTGTTTTAGTTGGCAATGTTTAGATATCCAAAGGGCATAATTTCATATTTGCTTATATTAAACTACGTCAGGTCATTCCTGAGCTATTAACAGATTTACTTGAATATCTGTTACATAATATATTATTAAAGATATTTTTAATCCTAACACTTCTGGCAATTTTTCTACTTAAGATTATTTAATCTCTAGAGATTAATAACTAAAATGAAATATATTTTTTTAATTTTTATTTTATTTTATTTTATTTTATTTTTGTTAGCTGAATTTATAATCCAGGCAAAGTAACAATATAACACCTTAGAAAGGGAATATTACACTAAAGATGGAATTTTAAAAAAGAATTCTGAGTATAAATAATGAAAATGGTTAATAACAATAAATGCAAAACTTTGGGTCTGATGATGTCTTTTAATCTATGGCATATTGCTCTGGGGAAAAAAGGCAGAAGTTGTATAAAATCCTTTCAGAAATAAAGCCTGGTGTACACCAGATAAGTATATAGTAGTTAATTAAAAGAAGTAAATTAAATTTGTATTTTTTTTTATACTTACCCTAACTGACTCAACATTACTGACATCTATACTATGGACACTTCCTACCCTCCAAGACAGGGGGCTGTGTCTAAGCCACCTATTGAAAATGGTTTCTTTTTGTAATGAATGTTTTAATACCTGAAATGAGCTTGGGAAAGGTTTGGGAAATGTCTGGTGGGCATGGGTCAGAGATGTGCCTGGGACTGCCCCAGCAGGTTTCCAGTGTGGACAATCCTGTTCCAGTACTCAAGTGCTCCAAAGCACTGCTTTATTTGTGGTTTCACCTGTTCCTGTAGTCAACAGTATTCCTGCACACCCTTTCCTTCATTTCATTTCAAGCTCACAACTTGTTCATGAGTAGGCTCATTGTTATTAGCAAAGTGGTTATTTAGATAGAAAGAAGACTAGGAAGTGGAATTGTGTAAGAGCAGGACAAAGTTCTCAAAGAAACAATCAGTTCCTAAGGTCTCCTTTTATTTCCCCTCAGCTATTTGTGAAAGAAATGATGATACAGAGATATTTTTAATGACCTAAAATGTGTTCTAAGTCCATAGACATACTGCTTGTTCTCATAAAAATAAATTAAATCATGTAAGAATGTAATAGTTGTCTTACATGTTTGTTTGGATGATCAGCTCTCAATAGCAACCTGTGGGCTGCGTGGCAGCTGGGACCTAACAGATCTATTGATCTGTACATGATTTTCCCTAATTCTTTGCTATCTCCAGCTATCAGCTATATAAGGAAATATAAACTCACATCTGTAAATACCTGATATCTACTGAGAAAATTCACAAAGTTTTGTCATTTTCAACATACTTACCATTATTTCACTTTTGATCTTAGTACAGTCCTTATGGCAGGTTAAACTCACACTCATAAATTATTACATTATTGCACTTCTTAGAGCATTCAGCTCTGTTTCATCCCGAATTACACAAGAGATATAATATCAATATTGTAATACGCTTAAAACTAAAGGGTATATAAAAAAAAGGAACAGTTTGGGAGATCCTAGATTGGAAGGTATAGCCATGCCAGAGACCATTTTTATTAGTTATAGATGTGCAAATGAAGTTGCAAAATCAGACATCTTCTCTCCCCCACCTTATATTTTAGACAGGATTGTTCAGAAATTTAACCAATTCTCCTGGAATTGGATTTACAAGGTCCTGACATCCTGCTTCAAAAAATTCACCTCATATAATCTCCATTTTACAGGATAACCCAGTACCCTTACTCAGGATTGAATTACATGCTGAAGGAGTATATAATAGAATGATAAAGATTGTACCCATTTTCCACATTTCTTTTAAATGTATTTTTAAAGACACTGCCCTTACACAAATGTTGATGCTAAGAGAAAGAAGTTTCTGCTGGTATGTCATGTATTATATATACATTACCATCTTAATCATAGCCTAGATTATGAAAGCTGTCACTCTCATCACAACCAAGAATTATTTACATTTTGTGTTGCCATGATTTTTAATGACCTATGTCAGCAAGCATATTATAAGTGTGTTTAGGTAGCATGCATACATGAAATTAGGCTTTTCAGGTCTTTAAGAGTTCCCATCTAAAAACTTGAGAAGAAATAACAGTAATAAATAAAATAGTAGTAGAATGAACAAGATAATAATGAACTAGGTTTTAATGAATGTCTGTTACAGCAGACCAGCTGCTATCATATGGACTGTGTACCTGAAGGGCTGATACTTGAACTACTTATTCTCCTGAATAAACCTAATGAACTGAGCTTTTGCAGGGTCAGGACCCCTTGCTTGCATTTTGTTACAGCTGTCTTGGGAGATATGAATTCCATGGGGTTCATGTTTTTAGCAAATTTCCGTGACTTTCAACATGTTTAAATGTTTGTGCATGGCTGGACGTGAAAGTAGTCAGCTGTGCTAACTTCACTAAGAACCCTTGAGTGCTGCCAAATTAAACTTTGGGCTGAAAAGACAGTTAATAGAAGTAACTCAGCCAAAAATCTTTCTGGTAAAATTGTTCAGAATTCAGTTATGTTCACTTGTTAAGTATTTACATCCTTTGTTTCTGGTGCCATAAAGAACCACAGGAACCACCTTTCCTCTAAAACAATGGATGAAGGAAAATACTTAAGAATTGTGAAATCATTTGGATTTCTTACGTCATTATTTCATATGACAACTATCATGTTTGAGGGGGACTGCTCTTCTCACAGCATGTGTGTTGTAACATAGGATTTATTTTTCCTTTAAGAGCATGTTAATGACACTCAAATTTTTCAGTATGTTCCCATCACTTTTATGAATCGCCTTGAAGATTAGCAAAAACATTACTTCTGCTGTTTTCTGTTTGATAGTCTTTGTGACTGGAAGAATAACTTATACATGATCTTATATTGTTGCCTACTACAGAACAGTATTGCTTGGGATCAGGCTAGATTCAGTTTGGTAACTTGAAGTGAAAAAAAATAAAAAAAAATGGCACTTCTAAGGACTGAATATTTATTATAATACTCTCATAACTCTAAAGATATATCTTTATTTCATTGTATTTCATTGTAATGAAAAAGGAGAAAAAAATAGTGTCTTAAAGTTTAACACTTCAGTTTAATCTAGTCATTCACTTTACAGTAATAAGCAGGCACCCTCAAAGAATATTTGTTCTGGCACATATGCATTTATTTTAGGATAAATTGATCTGGTAATAAATAATAAATAATTTATTTTGGAATAAATTAATCTGTCCAGAGCTGCTTATTACTTTAAGGGATTATAAAGTTTGTGTTGGACCTGGAGTTAAATTTTTAGGTTTTTGGAGGCAGATTAAACCTTAAGTTAGCACCATTTGGTATGCTTTTCTATTTCATGGGTCAGTTTCTGAACTTTCAGCCAATCAGAACATTAGGTAAGGCTTGTTATCACAGATGCTTAAGTTTATTCTTGCAGTGAAGTTGTAATAATGAATACAGAAAATATTCTTGCCATATAATATTATGGATGTAGTTCCAGTCTTCTGAGATTCACTTCTTACAACCTGTAAGCTGAAGTCATATGCATCAAAAGACTTTGCTTTTATGACCAAACCATTATTCAATCTGGAATCACTTTTTTTTTTTTTTTTTTTTTCCCCTTTCCTAAAATAGTTCCTTCTCAACAGCAAATGGGAGCTGTAATTTGTTAGTCATTCATAGATGCCTGAAGCTTAAGTGAACTTCTGAACTAAGGGACATCAGGGCATGAAACACCAAACCAGAAAGGCTTTCTCCCCACATTTCACTTGGTTGCCATTCCTTTGGTCCATTTAACCTGTGAATCTGTTCAGCGACTGGCAAGCTAAAGATTAATGCTGTGCTACAGTTTCTTCTGTGTCTGAAGAAATTACATGTATATGAAGTTATTAGTAGGCTACTGCAAAGCAGAACCCCTCTCTTTGGTACAGCGCAGCTCTTTCAGCTTCACACGCAGGACAAGTCTTTCCGAAATCTTACTTGATGTGGCAGTCAACATTGTGTGTATCAGTAAACACTGATTTTTCTACTCAGTGTGCTGTTTCTTTTGTGATACATGAAATTGGCTGCTGTGTCACCAGGCCAGCAAAACAGAAATTATATAACCCAATTATTTTTGGTTTTACTCATTAATTCCACAAAGCTAATAATGTGCTGCTGATGGAACCACACAAACACATATTGAAAACAAATTCTTCTAAGCTGCAAGTAATGTCAGAGACACATAGCAATAATCAAATTAAGCATGCTGAATGATCAAAACAAAACTGACTTGATGCAGCTTTTGGTTTCTGTGGATTTCTGAAGACGAGAAAAAAATGAAAAAATGAGTAAGTAGAAAAAGAACGATCTTTATAAATAGGATTTTTTTCTCAACATATTTTAAATTGTTTATTGCTTATTGGTTATTTATTTATTTATTTATTTATTTATTTTTGCCCAACGTTCCTTCCAGCTTTTTCAAAAACAGTCTGACCTAACATATTTTATGTAAGTTTGTTTTACATCTTCCTGCAATGTTTATTGGCAAGGAGTTATGATAGCAATTGGATGGCCTGGATGGTGTTCAGAGGTACTGCCGAGAATCTCATGCTTTGTGTTTATGTCCTGATAACTGTATTTTGATTAAGAGGTTAGAAGAATATGGATCTTTAGAACAGGGATTAGGAAAGAATACCAAGTTGTCAAGGACATTGAGATCCTTTTATCCTCTTCTCCAAAAACTGAGCAAGTTCCACCTGCTGGAATTATTTGATCCAGTTCCCTGGGAAAGATTTGAGCCTAGACAGATTCTGATGTCTCCTGGTTTTGGCTTGTGGTTCACAGTTTAGCTTTGTAACAGTCCAAATTTCTTGTCCAAGTAAGTTCATCAAATTTGGTTTTGGATGAAGTATACAAGCCCACAGTAATGCATGAGATCTAACTACATGGAGTTGTAGGCTCTTCTGCCTTTAGACCCTTTTACAAAAAGAGTGGGATCAGTAAGAGGAAAGCCTACCCTTGTTAGGGCTGCCAATGCATAGGAAAATAGGTATCACAGGTGGTTGGTATCAGATACCAGCCAAATCCTGAGATAACTGGTCAATACCTGGTCCAAGTATCTCAGGATTTGTCTGAATAGCAATGAACTTTCTGGGTTTGAATCATGGTTGTGCATTCAGTCCTAAACAATTGTATCTTCAACTAGTTCTCTTGGCAACATTATATTGTCAGTTCAGCAACATGGTACCACTAAAAAGGATGATGCCCTGAGCATCATCTGTGTGATTGAGCTTATTGGCTGCTCAGGTGTTGACCCTTCTCCTGAGGTGAAGGAAAGCAAGAACCTGGAGAAGGGGAGAAAGAGAATAAGGAAAGGACTGAAAATACATAATGGGAGAATGCAGGGAAGAAATTATGATAGAAAGATGCCTCAGAACAAGATGATCTTTCAAAACCCGATTTTCCAACTTGTTAATGACTGAATGTGAGGTCCAACATATGGGCTTCTTTGATAAGAACACTCATAGGACTGGTGCTTAAGTCAAAAATATCCTTACTTTGGAAAAGAGCTTGAAAATGTCTGTTCATTGTAAAAGCATGAAGAATTAATCTTCTGTTGCTGACAAACAATTAACAAACATTAATCTGGGGAGTGGAATATGGATCTAATCTCCCTGGTCAGTCTGGCACACGTATTGAGCTGCTGCCCCAGGTAATTTAACATTCAGAAAGGGAAGCACAGATGACAGAAACATAGCAGACTTTGTTCTGCCCTTACATAAATCTGTAAAGATATCATGCTTGGAAGACTGAAATTTTGAGGAGGGTTTCTTTTTTTTTTTTTTTTTTTTTTTTTTTAACTGTCATCATCCTTCCTTATTTCTTAAGTGTTCTCTGATTTTCTACACCATATGAACTCCCACTGAGGGTTTTTATTCACATATTGTATTTTATTTTTGACCTAAACTGTGAAGGATTAGAAAAGTATGATAAAGTCTTTTTGATGATACTTCACAGCAGCTGTTTTTTTTTCTTTCTTTCTTTCTTTTTCTTTTTCCTTTTTTTTAAAGGCTTTTGTGTTTAGTTACTTCTTTATCTGGTTTGGTCTTCCAATGGTGAGGAAAATTAAAATGAATAGTGATTTCATATGTTTTCATAAATTAGTATTTTTTCCTTGCCAAAAAGATTATACTAATTCTGTTATGTTTTAATTTTTCAGCTGTACCACATTATTGTTTTTACCATCTTTTGAATAGAGAATATTTGTCTCCTCGTTCTGTTTTCTTGTGCTATGTAAATGCATATATGTAAATGTATGTAAAAGGTTCTCCTTCTTTTCAAAATGTAACGACCAATGACAAACCTGCAATCTAGTAAGAGGGTATGCCACCATCTAAGTAATCCCACTGAAGTTTTATTGTACACTTAAAGTTTGCTCTTTTACAAAGTTTTTTGGGTCAATGAAAATATAAAATATATTCTTAAGTGAACTAAAACCTAGTGGATGCATTCTCTCAGAAGTATAGTAAAAAAAAGACATATTGCATTGCAAGGAGACTAGTTGATCTTTGGAGCCCCTTGTTATTCTCATCTAAAGTGAAAAGCTATAGGACAACCTTGTCTTTAAAACAGCTAGGCAGTCAAAGAATATTTTTGTATGCATTTTAGGAAGCTTTAGGGTATTGAAACCACCACCACCACCAAAAACAAAAAAAAAGACTCTAGAATCCTATAAAACCTCACCAATAGATTATACTAAATTTCGTATGGATAACATGTCACGACAAGGAATTAAAGTTGATGAGAAGTAGTAAATATTTATGGGATTTATGTGAGTTTTATGTAAATTTGCCATGAAAGGTTATGGTAGGAAATCTTAATGAAGTTTAAGTGAATTGGAAGCCATTAGTTAATCATCTACCATCTGTACTTTTAAAAAATACTTTCTGATTGACAGTCACAATGCTGGTACAAGATTTATACACACAGTAAGCAAAACTAGTAGCATTAACATGTGGCTATAAAAACATCTTGGCATTCATAATTGTAAAAACTGTAGGCAACTCAGCTGAAGTGACTGAAAGTATGCATTGAAGAACTGCAGCAGCTAAATACCAAACATTGCATTTTAAAAAGAAGAGTTTTGAATAAAAAGCTGCTATTGCAAAATACTTAAAGTTGTTTATAATTCCCTGACATATAAAGTGACAGTAATAAATGGCATACAAAGGATTTTTCTCTTATTCCTATAGTTTCTGGCAAACAAATAGGTATAATGACTTTTCCAGAACTATGTCTTTTAAAAAAAAAAAAAAAATCTTGTTAAATAGTATTTACGCTACAGCTGGATTTCCTCTGTGTAAATGCTTTACTGTTTAAACAGCCTAATGCGCAGTTCAGTTTTGATTCATACTGAGAATTAGGAGGGAAAAAATGTTTTAATGAAATCCTGATATTTAAAGGATTAAAAAACAGCCCTTGCTGGGACTTTAAGAGACTACATAACTTTAGAATTTGAATTTCCAAACCTTTTTTATGTCTCTTGCTGACAGAAAACAACTGCATACTGTAACCAGATCAAGAGGAGGAAACAAGAAAAAGAATGAAACCAAAGTAAAATGAAAGAGAATCGAATAAGAATTTCTAGAAAACCTTTACAAAATGTTATGCTTCTGGTTTCTCTTATATGTCTTTATTCTGCCTGCAGGATCTGGTAGCACTGTAGCTGGATGGCAGGGGCAGGACAGTACAAGAAATATTTTTTGCATCTGCAGGGACATTTTCAAAGACACAGTGGACAGCAAGATCCCTGTCTCCCATGTATATTTTGGAAATCCCTTCCATGTATCTGAGGGTCTACTACATAATTTCAATTATCTGGAAAGCTAGATGAGCAGAGTAGCTTCACCAGAAGCTGAGGGAAGCTAGAAAATGCTATTTCCCAAGACTGTGAAGGGATTCAGATTGGCCAGAGGCTGGGGCTCTGCAAACAGAAGTCCCAAGAAAACTAGTTTTATTGGCATCTGAAACAGCAGCTGAGCTGTTTGCCTTCATTTGATGTGTGCAAAAGCTTCAAAATGATTTCTTTTGTTTCAGTCAAGTCCAGCTTTTCATTCTTAGCTCCTCTTTTTCAAAGGAACAAAACCCAACTTTTCAAGACAGATTCACTGCTCTACTCTACTCAGTATTAATGGAAGCAATAATGTCTTGCAGATCCTCTATGGGGATTTTCCCTGAGGTATGGTGTGTGCCTAGCATTAGCACAGCTGGTTCTTATTCCTATTTGTGCAGTCTCTGAAGCAGTAGTAGATCTGGGGAGCAGGAGAGGCTGGAAAACAATGCTCTCTGCCTATCCCCAGCTGGCATCTGCTACCAAAAGATCCATTGCCAGCTGTCACAAAGTTCATTTTATGTATGTTTCATTTTCACTTGCATAAATAAATATATATTTATTTTTGAAAAACATGATTTATTTAGGAGAACAAAACTGAGCTCACATATAAAAATAATTATGACTGTGAATAATTTCAGACTTACAGGTACCATCACAGAATGAAGTCAACCATTGTGCCTTTTAGATTCAAATACAGGAAAAAGGAGAGAAGATGAAGAATGCTGATTTGGGACCTGGCTTCATAATCTGTTCTTTCAAATCTACAACATTTTATCCTTCTGGAGATTTTCCAGCTTATGTTCTCCATTATGTTTTCCATTCTATTCTACACTGTCCTTCCTTCTAACACTCTAACAGAACACCTCTTTGCAGAATAATTTCAAAAGATCCTTAAAGAAATTCAGATTTCCAAATTGAAATATTTCCCTTTTCTCAGAAGGAACAAGGGCTGCCATTCTGGTTACTTCCTTCTCGAGACTGTCTTGTATCTGTATGTAATCAGCTGGCATTTAAGGATAGGCATTCTATGATTTCCTAACAAATGCTGACACATTTAAGCTCCTCACAAACCTTCTAATTCCCTTTAGGCTCCAGGAAATTCCTGTAGTTTATCTGGAATCACTGATTTGTTAATTTCCTACTGCACCAGCAATTCACTTAAAAAGAACTTCAAAGTTCTTAGAGTGTTTTGTCCCAAGAATTAAATGTAATTTCATCACAGCACTGTCATATAGTGTTCAATATCCTAAAAGCTGTGTGATTTATAGCCTCATATCTCTGTGGCAGTTATAAGTATAAACACATGTTTCTGGGCACCTCACACAGCTGGTTTAAGAAATCAGAGCAAAATCAGGTGGGTAAATTTGAATCACTGCCATTAATCAAACAGGTTGATATAGCAAGGGTATCAGATACTTCATGAATTCCCATTCCAGTACCTTCAATAATTTCTGAATAAAATTCAAGGTTAACTTCTGTGGTGTTTTTTCCGGATGGGCAGCTGAACTCCACCACAACTGCTCTCTCACTTCCCCTCCACAAAGGGAAAGGGAGAGAAAATACGATGGAAAGGGCTCAAGGGTTGAGATAAGGACAGGAAGATCACTCAACCATTATCATCACGGGCAAAACAGACTCAGCATAGGGAGAGTAAGACAGCTTATTGACTATCACTAGCAGAGTAGAGCAGTGAGAAACTAAAAGCAAACTAAAGTCACCTTCCCCCCCATTCACCACCCTTTTCTACATCCGTCCCCCGAGCGGCACAGGGGAACAGGGAACTGGTGCTGTGGCCAGTCCCTGATGCTTCGTCCTCGCTGCTCCTTCACGGTCCCTCCCTGCCCCTGCTCCCCGTGGGGTCCCTCCCACGGGATGCCGTCCTTCCCCAGCTGAGCCTGCGGGGGCTGCCCACAGGCAGCAGCTCTTCAAGCACTGCTCCCACACGGCTCCATCCCACGGGGTCCATCCCCCAGGAGCAAACTGCTCCAGCACGGCTCCCCCACGGGCGGCAGCTCCCCCCAGACCCCTGCTCCTGCGTGGGCTCCTCTCCACGGGCTGCAGCTCCGGCCCGGGGCCTGCTCCTGCAGGGGCTCTCCATGGGCCGCAGCCTCCTCCAGGCCACATCCACCTGCTCCAGCGGGGGCTCCTCCACGGGCTGCGGCGTGGAGATCTGCTCCATGTGGGACCCATGGGCTGCAGGGGGACAGCCTGCTCCACCAGGGGCCTCTCCGCAGGCCGCAGGGGAACTGCTGCTGCCTGCCTGGAGCACCTCCTGCCCTCCTGCTGCACTGATCTGCATGTGTGCTAGGCTGGTTCTCACTCCTCTCTGTCTCTCTCCCGGTTGCTGTTCTTCAGCAGTTTTTTCCCTTTCTTCAGTGTGCTCTCCCAGAGGCCCACCCAGCATCGCTCCCTGGCTCAACTCTGGCCAGCAGCAGGTCCTGTTTGGAGCCATCTGGAGCTGGCTTTGATCTGACATGGGGCAGCTGCTGGGCGTTTCCCACAAACAGTGGGTGCTGCCACCCTTCAACCCCCCCACTACAATACCCTTGCCACATAAACCCAGTACAGCTACGTACTGATTCTTGACATCAGTAACGGTAGAGAACACTATCAATGCTTTAATGCGCTTAGAAATATGTCTTACTGGTCATCTCAAAGTGAATTCCTACTCCTGCTTATACTTGATCCAGTTATTTTGCATTAGTTTTCATCCATGACAGTGCAAACTGTTCCAAACATGCATAATTCACAAAATCCTTGTCATGTTATTCTTTAGACCACTAAGTGATAAAAAATTAGGCCAATGGAGATACTTTGTTTCTCCAGTTTAGATATTGTGCTGTTGGCTTTCACTACTACCTGAACAAGCATAAAAAATATATTTAATTTATTTTTTAGGTTCCTACCAGGTTCACTAAATATAACCAAATGGATCAAAAGAATTGGAGATTTAAAAGGAAATATTTCTTAAGAATAAAGATATTAAAAAAATAAAAATAAAAAATCGCAAGCCTTCTATACATCCAAGTAAGAAAGTTTTTATTCAAGCCAAACAGAAAGAGAAAAGATACCCTAATTCTCCAAGCTGAGTTTCAAGTCACTAACATGAAAGAGTATAATACAGCAGGAGCTTAGGAACAGATCCTGCATAATGCAGGAAAGAGGTTATGCTCTGATGCACTGGCTGCTTTTTGATGGCTCTTATGCAAAGTGTATCTTTATTTTATATTTTAGAAAAGTCTTGGTTTCATCTCAAGGTAAAATGCATATATGTACACATATATATAAACATATAAAAAAATGACTTTTTTCCAACTCTACTTAGAAGACCATAATGTGACTTTGGAGGAAAACTGACAACTTGTATCCAGAATTTCTCTGTTTTAACCATAAAGGACATATTTTTATTCAGTACATTCATAGCAAAGTAGCATGCAAGGGTTGAATAGCAGAACAAAAGCTTTCAGTCACTGAACCATTGCTTTTCTGTCTTTTTTATTATTATTATTATTATTTTATAAAGAATGTCTAGAAGTGCTGTGATCCAAACATTTCAGGTGAAATTTATTTTTTGAAAAGTATTTTTTGAAAGTAAAGTCTTTTTTTTTTTTTTTTGAGAATAAATGAATGGAAAATTTTCATGTTCCTCACTGTGTGGGTTAGTTTTGGGGATAGGTTCAGAGCTAAGGTTTCTAATTTCTTTTATTATTATTTCTGGACATTCAGTATTTAAAAGTAAAATAAAATATTTTATTAAAGACCCAGGTTGTTTTGCATGAGAAATTTTCTTTTACTGATATCTGTGTGTTTACTCTACGAATTATTACATAATTGAAAGTTAAGTTTGTAAATTACTTGCTTGGTTTGATGCAGACTTATTAACATCCCTCAGTGCCAGAGGAAAAGTGAAGCATGCATCCCACATGCGGTCCCTAAGAGACCTTTGCACGGCTGCTTCTGCTGCTGGGAATGTGGCATATGCTTCTCCTGCACCTGCTGCTTTGCTGTTGCTCAGGGACATATTGTTGCTCTTACATCATCAGCTTCTGGTCTGTTTTCAACATCTGCCAACAACTCAAGGACGTGAGCATTTCTGTAGGGGAATGGGAGCGTATACACTTTCTGTCACATTAAAAATATACCTATGCATGAAAGCTATCAAGTACTGTAATCTGTATTACCATAAGTAGATCCTTCTTGGGAGACTTTTGAAATCAGATCTGGCCTGGCATCAAGGTCTTTTTAACTGGAGTTTTTCCATTGATCCTGATGGGTCCTGAATGAGGCCTTGTGGTGGAAACTGGCATATGTTTAAACAGTCTCTGATAAATAACAAAGGCATTTCCAAGGCGGCTGCTACCATTCACTTACGTACAGTCTTGTCTGAGTCAAGTGAGCAGCTACTCTTGAAACAAGCCTATGAAAAAGAAAGAAGGAAAGAAATGAGATGGGAAAGCACAGAGTGATAATATAATGTAGCATGATCGATACGACTAAAATTTAAGAACTACCACCAAATTGTTTGCCCTTCACTGAAAGTAAATGCAGCTGCTGGTTTTAGTTTTAGCTGTTGTCTATAAGGGTGCAAGCAGAGACTCAAATTTTGTACTGTCCCACAGCCCTGCCACTTCCCATAATGTATGCACTATCCTGGCGCTGATGGTGGGAAATAGAATAATTCTAGTGTTCACTGTGTTTTCTTTGCATCATAGGGCCATGAGTACCTTACTTTGAACCAATTTGTTATAGAAATAGCAAAAAAACACCTATTAGCATGCTGAATGACATAAATAGCTGTGAAAGTCAGATGTTAAGCACTTTATGTAGCTGTACAAGCAGCTATCACTGGGTTATGTTACGGTGCTCCATGGAGTTGCTCTGAGGTCCACACTCACCCTTCTCCAAACAAGTTAGAGAAGAGTGTGCTAAAGCATTAATGAATGTTTTCAGCTGCCAATGTAAATCACTTTTTATAGGATATTCTTCTGAAAGCTTTTTTCTTTCTGGTTAAAACTCCTCCCAAAAAGGAGTAGGGAATGACTTCCACAAAAAGACTAATGAGAGAAATTCAGCTGTTCTTTCTGGTACACATCACAGAAATTGTCAGGTTATTAGTAACTGGACATTTAATTGCATGCACTGGGAAACATTCAATAAAAAGACATTTTTCCCTTTAAATTATTGAGTCCAAGATTACAACCAATTCTATACAGGCACCTAGATAAGGAAGAGAGAATACCTAGCAATTTTGTTGGATATTCATGATCTATATCCATAACAATGGGTGTGCTCTGTTTAAAGAGAAAATTTGTGTTCTCACCCCTTTTTTAATGTAAAATCTGCCTAAGCTTTTAAAGCATAGAAGGATCCTAGGAAAAGTATGTTTTGAATTTATTTTAACTGTAGGACAGTTGCTTGTTGCACTCAATTTTACATTGAGTAGAAATCAAATGAAGTAGGTCTAATGCATATCTTCATTCTCCATATAATCAAACAGCTGTCAATAAAGAAAATAACCATGGGATTTGGCATATTTATGTGTGTTAGTGTACATGTATTTATATACACTTCTCCATATTCTATATACAGAAAAATTCATTACGCATTGTGCAAGTACACGAGTGTCTATAAGTCTAAATGCTCCAATATGTTCCATGAAAACTCAAACATATCCCACAGAAATGAGAAGTGTGGTGATAAGCATTTAACTGGTGTGACCAATATAATGGTGTGTGGCAACACTGAAAAGAGAAATAATCAGAAATTTTTGTTTGGGGAAGTAATGATTTGCTTCAGACTGGAGGAATCCCAAACTTTTCTCCCTGCTTGTGCCACTTCCAGCAACAGAGACACAGATCACTTGCAGCAACATCTAGGGCAGCAGCAAAGAATTTTGTTGCCAGAACACAAACTGCAGGAAATTTTCAGAGACGTGCTAGTATGTCCTCTCGGTGCACATGGCAGGAATATAACTTACAGTTGCAGCAATGCTCTAAAAAGATACCTTAAAAGATTTCTTGTGTGTTAACTACACAAGGATGAAATCTGTTCTAGTTTTTAGGCTGCGGTGCATGGAACAGTCTCAGGCAGGTGAATAGATTCCTGGGATAGTACCAGAAAGCAATGTGCAAACAAAACATCTGACATTTAAATATGAACGAAATGAGTATGAATCAGTGGAGTTGTGGAACTTCAGCAGTTCTTCCATGAAAAAGCCTTTCTCTCTTGTATTCGCAGGAGGTCTGAATTTCCAAGAGGTTAACTCTGGAAATCCAGTGTCTTCTGAATGGGAATAGCTCTGCATCTTGCCACAGTAATATTCTCTCTTGCTCCCTCTTTTTCTCTTATGTATACACATAGACACAGACACAGACACAACAGTTACAGCACCCCTTTACACAGACCAAAAGTGGGTACATTTGAACAAATGTTCCTGTCTAACCTTAACTTAATTTCTCCCTTCTCACCCTTACAGGGAAGAGGTGTCATGCATAATGTCACAAGAGGCTGTCTTTAAATGTACTCTGGCATTTTAAAATATACCTAAAATCCCTCTGCAGATATGTTACAGCCTTTAAAGTAAGTTATTGGAGAAGAGATACAAGGCTGCTATTGTGCTCTGTAATATCCATATTTCTGGCTGGTCTAAACACCAGCACTCTGGAAAGGAACATCGTGTAAGAAAATCTGAAAACAGCTATGAGGAACACAGAGTTCCAAGCCTGAATATCTCCAAAAATACTTTTAAAGCAGCTTAGCTTGAGTAAGAGTTAACAGAGTGAGTGAAGATGAGAGTGACTGGCTGAAGGAGTGAGTTTTTCCAGACAATTAAGAGAAACATAAATAGTGTTTGTTTGTTTTTCAAAGAAAAATCCCATTCAGTATCTCAAAACCAGACACCCTCATAAAGGCACCCACATAAATCACTCTCTTCCACTCTGCCTGTCTCTGTGCGGTGATCCAATACCCTGCCCAGAGCGACAGACAGCTCCTCTTCTCCTCTATGGGCCTCTGAGCCATGTCTCCCCTGGAGCTGTTTGTCTGTGGTGATTCATCCCAGGATGTGAACCAGGAAAAGCAGGCTAAACTGTCTCTCCTGCTAAGAGGGAGGGGAAAAAGTGACCCACGTGTTCCCAAAGCCTCTATGTGTCTCCTTCTCTCTGAAAGGGAGAAATAACTGCAGGGCTGGATTTCTGGGTTTCAGAAGACCACAGAATTTTAAACATCAGGGATGTTTTCAATAAACACTGTAGATGTTTGGCTCGTAACTTTGTTCAGATTATGCATTTCAGTCTGCATACTGCGGAAATCTGTCTCCACAACATATGTCAGCAACCTGAGCAACTTTGTCAGTACTGAAATAACTTGAAATCTGCTGCTATTTCTTCTTCTTGCTGATGGTACTCATGGCTGTCACTTGCTTTAAGTCACCAGACTGGGAGGGGGTCAAGGGGAAGAGGAACTGACAGCCAAAGGGTTAGTGGGGCACGAGTGCTCTTGGGGCTTTGATGGATGCATGAGTTTCCTGAAGCAGATTGTCCCATCTCTCTCCTGATCTCTGCTCCATTCTCTTCCTTTGCTTGTGCTGAAGCATGACAGGACTACTAATTTTTAAGAACTCAAACAAACCAGGAAGTCTTTTTCTTTCTTTTTCTTTTTTTTTTTTTTTTTTTTTTTTTTCCTGATTATTCCCTAAAGTCCTCCTTTTCCCTCAGAAAGTCTATATCATATCTATGAAGTCTCTTCATTCCTGTGATGAGGAACTATTGCAGGCTTCAGATAAGACAAAAATAAAACAAAACAAAAACTCAATGCATTTCTTTCACTACCTTCTGTCATCTGTCTTTACTGTAGCTGCTTCTAAGTTTATGTGTCACTCTGCTTGGTAAGAACAGACCTCTTTTGCTGAATGTGATAGAGACTCATTGTTCACGAGCTACCCCCTTTGCCCAAAGCCCAGAAGCTTAAACCTGTCAAATCTATATCTAATAAAGGTATTGACAACCAGTGGGCCCTGGTGGGAAAATTTGCCATGCAAACCATTCAGAGATGGCAAGAAATGCAATATTTGTTACTAGCTTATCCACTAAAGATAAGGTAAAACATAATAACCGCAGCAAAACTCTTCAAAAGGAATAAAAAACACGTTGTGAATCTGAACTCCTTCCTTTGAAGGAATCTGATTTACAAGGGGATTATGAAACTCAATGAGTAATACCAGATAACAACACATTACTGGTTACCCATTGGATAGCCCTGATAATCTTATATAGAAAAGAAAGTTAAATTTTCAGCTACTTGAGATTGACCTGGTTGTGTTTCTACTTTTGAAAACTGCATAAACAGAAGATATAGAATAAATTATCTGCACTTCAAGCTACTGAAAAGTTGTTTGTCATCTGACTAAGTTAAAAAGAGATTTTGGTTTTGAGCTGAAAGTACAGTGGAGCTGGGGCTTTTCTTGCAGCTCTCAGCCAGGGCTATTATTTATGTATCAGTAAAGTAACTAGAAACATTAGTAAGCTGTTATATAAGAAAATTTATTTATTTTTTTTTTTTTTTCCCACACACAGTTTTGAAACTACTATGCAAGGTTAAGATGACTTTCAGGATGACAGGGACATCCAAAAAGAAAAACATTTGCTTTCATGCTCTGGTACATCACCTGGCACTAAAGGTACAGAGACTCAAAACATCATCTGCTTTTCATCTGGAGAGAGAGAATGACAGCACAGGGCCAGTTAGCCACGACTTGGAGAGTATTCCCCCCACACCCCCGTCATTGACTAAACACAGATATGCCATTGTACAACATGCTGGAGGAGAAAAGGAGCACACACAGTGACTTTTAGAAGTATAAGGTTAACTTGATACTCTCAACTATGGAAATTATGGAGTGATTCAGAAGGTGCTGCCAATTGCACTAGACAAAATCTGGAGTTTCTCCACTTTTACAGTGCAGGAACTGTGTGCAGACTTGGCAAGCGCCTGCACTTTTGCAAATAGAAACAGGGGAGCTCTAAGCCCGAGCCTGAAGACAATCAGTGTGTGGAGACAAGAAATTGGTAATTCCTACGATGTATAAATAGATGAGCTTTCTTGCTGCTGTTTCAAGACAACAATAAAAGTGGAGAAGGCCTTCTCCCATTTCCTACCCATGTATAATTGCTAATTTCACAGTCACAACTTTTCAGTGCTTTTTCTTTCTTTCTTAATTTGTTATTGCTCCCTAAGTATCCTTCCCATGGTGACCTGCAACTTTCACAGGACTAATTAAAAGGCAAGTGGTGTGGTTTGCTCATAATGAGGAGCATTGCACATAACTCAGGATCACACTTACTTAATGCTAGCTAACAGAGTCTGCCAATTCTTAGCTTATAAAGCCATAAAATACAGTTCATGCACATCACTATAGCTGTTCTCTATCTGGTAAATCCTGTTAATGTCTGTGGGTCTGTACAATTTAAATTCATTATCTCCTTAAACTGGAATTCATACAAATTCCAAGGACTAGCATTCATGTCTGCTGCCAGGGGATATTTGGCGTGTATTTGGCACTGTGTTGCTTTGTGAATTACACGCTGAGTTTCAAACCTTGTAAATATATTCCAGAATTAGTGTCTGTCTCAGGAAAAGAATCCGACAGAGTTTGACTACGATTCTGGGGGAAGCAAGTAACTGGTTAGCAGTACAAAGTGATGCCATAAATCAATAATGCACGATTGTGTAGCAGATTCCCAGACTTAATCTATATTTCATCTGAAATCTCCACTTCCCAAAGAGGAAGGAAACTTTCTTAGTGATGGACAGAAAGAGGGCTGCTGTTGTACAAGAATGGGGAAAGATGTTGAGGCTAGGTTTGGGATCTCTTCCCCGGGAAGTGGTGAATAAGTGAGGAAAGGATAAATTCTCTGTATTCCCTGCATGTGAAGACAGCCCAGCACAGAGCCAAGGACTACCCCACAAGGGAAGCATCTGTGGCCACTTGTGGTGGTCCCTGAGCAAAAGTAGTTCAAGAAGGCCTGTGTGAGCCTGTGTCTACCAGTTTGGGTTTAATACAGCCACGTTGGCCAGCACAGTGAGGTGGAAGATATCCTCCTAACACGTTGTAACAGTGTGTGTCACAAAGAAAACAAAGCTAGGGCTTGTATTTAATGGTTTCAAATTTCAAATCAAAATTCCTGGAAAAAGTGGACAGCTAAGATAGCACTGTAATCACATAGATAGTGCTGCAGTGGACGCAGAGAACATCTTGCATAGGATCTGGCCACAGAAAGGAGAGCAGATGGGACAGGCTTGATGTGGAATGCTTTTTGAGCCAACTCCATAACCACACATGTGTAGACCTTGGGTCATCCTGCCAGACTAAGAAAATAAAAATGTCCCATTGGGTCAGTGGAAAGGTCAATCTAACATCAGAAGTGGCACTAGAGGAGCCTAGTCAGGGAATATACCTTATCCCCACCACCATCTGCCTCCTGTACCCCTGGCACCTTCTCAGCAGTCACAGAGGTTATATTAGGGATGTTAGAGTTTAGGGATGTCAGACGATATTCAGGATCAGAATTGGCAGATCACTCCTACTAGCACAGGGCATTTGCTCACTTGTTGATATTCAGCCATTTTGGAAAAACCTTCAGTGCTATTACCTTCAGGTGTTCCCTTGTGTAAATATGTATATATATATATACACATATATATATATATCTAGGAAGCTAAGGCTCAGACCTTAGCTGTCCTAGGTTACAGACAGGTGGTATTCTGCTTTTCTCTTTGTCATCATGAGTCGAGACTGAAGGAAAGGGAAATGCAATTTTTTATTATCATTACTATCATTACTGCTGCTTCAGGTAGCTGTTATTTGAAATTGCTTATGATGCTGAAATTAAAGCTGGTCAGGAATTTTCTGTCTTTTTTTTTTTTTTTTTTTTTTTAATGAAGGGTTCATCAGGACCAAGAGTTGAACTTGAGGCAACCATGATTTTTGGATGGGGCTCTAATCCTCTTCATAATACGTTGTCTTTACCTCCACCTTACTTCAGCAGGGGTTTTATTTTTTGATTTTAACATGCAGCAGAGTTATATTAGGGGAAGTCTGCCATTAACTTTAGAGTGGGACTAAGATGAACTTTGATAGTCACTACAAGCCAAAATAAAGACATATATTTGAATGGTAGGTCACTTATGAATATAACTCAACTAGAGAACTAAACTGCTCTCACAGAAATGTTTAATGCAGAATGGGAGAAAAATAAATTAGAAAAAAAGTTATCTGCTGTCTGACTGATGATTAATAATCACTAAAATAAGAATTTCAAAAATACCGAAGCAGCAACACAACTTCAGTTTTTAAAATAGATAAAAATTATTTATAATTTAAGGAAAACTGTATGGAAAAAAGATCAAATATTATACAATTAAATACTAATTTCTATTCAGGAATTTGCTGTTTCTACCCACTGTTTAAGTCTGGAACATTTCACCTTCAATAAATATTTCTATTCGTACGCGGTCTTCTGGAATTGTACCAACTGAAATGAAAAGACTAAGTTCTTCTAGAATGCCACCTCATTTATACAAGGCTGGCTGGAAAAAGGAAACTGGATAAGTTTGGCCTCATTTTATTTAATCCTTAATTATGCAGCAATACACATTTACATATTAGTTCAAGAGGTCTTTTTTTTTCCAGGAGTAGTTTGTGAAGAAAGGAAGAACAGCTCTGAGCATTTTTGCTTTGCCAAATTTCTTTTAAAAAATAAAGGAGTAGAAACGCCGAGAAAATTCCCGCAGATTACATCCAGGTGTAATGAACTCAGATAACCCTTTGGAAGATCCATTTTTAAGAATTAACTTTTTTTAAAAAAGTAAATCCTTAGAAGTTAAAATGTGACAGCATTATTGTTGATTTTTTTCTGGAAAACAGAAGAGCATGTCTGAGAAAGTCAAATATAAGAAGATAGGATTTTCAGAACTAGGAAATAAATGGCATGGTTTTGTTTCTCTATTTCCTTGTTGTTAGTTTGTTCATTTGCTTGTTTTAAGGGATAGTACAACTTACAGTAATGACACCTGAAAACAGACAAAATGGACCACTGAGCTCAAAGGGTACAAAGTCCAAGTGATAGCTGAATACCAGTGGTATTCTTCGGAGAATGAGCTGGGGCCCATAAATATTTAAGTGTACCTTCAGCAAGTTAATTCACAAACACAATCCAGATGGATGGAGCTGTCAACAAACTGGATGGCAGGGCTGTAACTCAGACGAATCTCATCAAACTGGAGAAATGGGCTAACAGGAACCTCGTGAAGTCTGACAAAGTGAAGTGCAAATTTCTTCCCTTGGGAAGGAATAACTACAAATACTAAGAAAGGCAGGTACCCAACCATCTAGACAGCTTTGAAGAAAAGGACCAACTACTTGACCATGATCTAGCAATGTGCGTTGCAGTGCTAAAAACATATTGAGCTGCATGAAGGAGACTGTTGCCTGCTGATCAAGGAGGGTCATCCTTTCTCTCTGCTCAGCACTGGTGAGATACATCTGGAGTGTTGGGCCCAGGTGTGGGACCAGGTACAAGAGCGATATAGACATACTGGAGGTAGTTCCTGTGGAGGCCTATCCAGACAGCCGGGACACTGGGGCAGATGGTGCACAAGGAGACACTGAGAAAAGTTGTTCTGTTGAGCCTGGAAAAAAAAGGATTTAGGAAAGATTTCACTGTAGTCCTCCAAAAAATTCTTTGCCAAGAGGATGTTCAAACACCATAAAATGATGCCCAAAGAGACATGGGGGATCTTCATTCCTATAAACATTTGTAACTTGACTGGACATACCTCTGAGCAACCTGCTAAAATTTTGAATTTGTCCTTGCTTTGAGTAAGTGATTAGACCAGATAAAGTACAGAGGTCACTTTCTACATGCTTTACTTGATTGCATATCACCATGTTAATCTTAATGACAATATCTTCACAAAAATTCAGATTACACTATGTATTGTGGTTTTACTAAATGGTAATGTTTACAGGACAAGAAAGGAAGATGGGATTATGAAGAACTGTACAGATTATTCCATATGTCCTCAAAGAGTACACATAATTTTGTACCGATTTCGTACATGAGAGAGAAAGGGGTTACCAGGTCTCCAAGAAACAACATTGGGGATCAGACTTGAGGGGTGTGAGAAAGCCCTGGCAAAAAGGTATCAGGAGCAGTGTATAGTATAGATGATTATTTCTATGGGTTGAATTCAGTCTGTAGTTGGATGCATACTATCTAGGCCGTTTGCAGGCTGTATATCACAATAATAAAAAAAATACAGTTCTGGCCTATGTTTAATCTAGATATAATCACAAAATGTGCCCCAAACATTGTAAATCTCGTTTGTGAATTGAACCTTTTGTGGCTTTTCCGTGCTTGCGGTGATACTTCATGTGCTTTACAGTTACCCTTTACATAATAGGTGGAAAGAGAGAAAGAACCTTGATCAAATTCTGATGTAATTACCATTAGGAGCATAAACAATTTCTGAATCAAAGTCAAAGGTCTCATTTCTCTTAGCAGTTGCTAGGAGGAGAGATTATTTTAAGCTCTGAAACATACTTTCCAATTTCCTGGGTCTGCAGTGTTCACAAAGTATGTAAATGTTAAACAAGTACAAATTAATTCTCTGATGGCCTGTCTTAGCAGGAAGTAAATCTGTTGAAGCTTATCTAAAAAGAAAGACCGGTGGTCTTTATGCAAACAATCAACACTAATTAAATTTCTCTCCTCATTTTCTATAATGTTTGTCTACAGTTGTCTGAACAATACAAGCAAAATTGTTCTCTTCCTTTTTTCTCCCCTAAGAATACTCAAAAAAGACACAAGAAAAAAAGTTTCTGAACAGTTTTGGTAGGCTGAGGTGCTGCATTCTTTTAGACAGAAAGAGATCTTAAAAATTTAAAGTTATTATAACTGAAAATATTCTTAAATATGATATATTTAACAATGAACAGCCTACTAACCATGAAACTAACATGTTTTTGTTCAAATGTTTATCTTATTAAAAATAATAATAGTAATAATAGAATCACAGAATGGCTTTGGTTGGCAGGGACCTTAAAGATCATCTAGTTCCAAGCCCCCTGCCATGCGCAGGGACACCTCTCACTAGATCAGGTTGCTCAGGACACCATCCAAACCTGGCCTTGAACACCTCCAGGTCTGGGGCATCCACAGCTTCTCTGGGTAACCTGTGCCAGTGCCTCACCACCCTCTGAATGAAATCCATTTAAACATAGGCAAAACTACAGGCAACTTTTAACAGAGACATGAAAGCTACCTGACTTATGAAACAGGAATCAATAATCCGGTACGCCATTCCATTTGTGAGGAGTATTAAAAAAATGTGAAGATACATAAAAATATAGATATATATATAAATTCACAGTTACTTTTGTTCACCCTTGCTTTGACTTTCCTAGTTTTTCTGGCTTACTGCTAAATTTTCTTTTAAAAAATGTAAAGTCCAGTTTTCATCTCTTCTTCTCAGTTGTTTTACGAAATAATACTACCTGATTGCACACTAGCGTGCAAGGCTAATATTTTGTCCTGATAGATACAGCTTTATATTGGGAATGTGAGACTGTACTGAAAAGACAATGCTATTAAAATCTCCTGTTTCCTTTTCGTTCTTCTCTCTCCCTTACCATTAAAAGAACGAATAAATAAATAAATAAATAAATAATAATAATAAAAGGAGGAGATAAGCAGTTGTTGTTCTGATAGTTGTTCTAACTTACAGTCACCAGCTTCTATCTTTTTAAATTGGGTAATTCAGAATGCTGAAGAGATATTACCAAGCAGTTAGTGCATTGTGACTCCAGATCATAGTTCACTTTAGTCAGATTTTTCAGAGAAGGGTTATTTCTGAAAATGCAAATCTTTACAGCAAGCAGAGACAGGGCGGGCCCATGGAGTTCAGATCCAGACATGCATTATGATGCCAGTGGCCGACCTAGTTAAGCCTCAGGAAAGAAATCTGTCAGCTGGAAAAAAAACTGCTCTTGGAGTCAGATAAAATGCTCACAAACAACTGAGGGTGCTTTGAATTGCTGTCAGTAGATCACTCGCTAGGTTTTGAGATTGAGAGTGATAGAGAGAAATTCTGAATCAGGGTCATTTTACAAGCACAGTATCAGCATTGGAAGGAATTAGTGGAGAAGCAGAAAAGTGCTGCCTGCTTCTTGGGAAGCACTGCTGCTACACTTTGCAGTGATTAAGTCTCTGGAGTGTTTTACAGTAGTGTGTTTTCTATTGCAGATATATAACAGTAGTTTTTATGACAGGCTTTCTACTTTTCTGTTTGCAAGTAGAGACAGAAGCAGGACAAGAAAAATCACTCCAGCCTAAATGAGTAATGGTCCCACTTGTAGGTCAGCCTGGGAGTAAAATCATGTAGAAATGATTCACTTGAAAAACCATAGACCATAAGATTCCATCTTAATGGTTACCTGTTCTCCTGAGACCAAGAAGCTGTTCACTCCCTATTTCTGCACAAGTCACTTTTAAAATATTGGGATTATATTGCCATCTCTATGCTTCTTTGGAATGTCACTGCTTTTGCCTGATAAATGTAAAACTGTTAGTCACTCCAGCTAGCTCTTTCAACAACAATCACAAAGAAGCACCATGACTACTAGTATGAATAAAAATTCTGAAGAATATTTAATGACAGAAAAGTTCTTAAAATTGTACAAAAATGATAGGGGAAGCAACGTCCTACCTCTAAAGCTCAGTCTAGCCATTATCTACTCCATGCCTTAGAACATGGTAAAAGAGATTCCTGTTTGTGCCTCAGATTGCCCCTTAGAGGACAACAGTTAAGGGGGTCTGACTTAAACTATGAGTAAGCTTCTTTCCATTTGCAGTTTCAAAGTTTATACAAATGTTCTAACTTTCTTTGCTATAACCCTTTAAGGCAGTGAAACTACTAATTGTAGAAGAGAGAAAACAATCCAAATTTCTTGCCTGGGAAAAAATAAAGAATCTTTAAGTGTGACAGAAACTAGTTATGAATAGAGAACATTTTCTAATATTTTCAAGTTTAATTGGACATTTCTGAGACACTGATGTTTTCCCCTTCTGCCCTAAGGAGTCTCTTCTACTGTATAAAAAACCTCATTATCAGAATGTTTCACCAGTCTAAAGTCCTTGTCTTCATTTCACCCCAATTCTCCTATTAAGCACTCTTTCTAGTTGCATTTGCAAAGAAGTGTTTAGTGTGCAGTGGCTGTGTTTAAACATGAAAAGAGACATAAATACCAATAATAGACAGTCAAATTTATCCTACTACCGTCTTAGCTTCTGAGATGCTCTTGGTCCTAACACTTAATTGCATCTGACATTTAGGCAGAGCCACATTTTAAACCTTGGGCAGGTAGAGAGCAAAGTCGGATTAGCAGTTCATTACCAAATCCTTCATTCTGGCATAAATCCAGTTAGAGATGCTAAGGAGTAGCTACGAATTCTTAAAAGCCTTCATCCCTAGATAATTACACACCAATCAATGAAACACCACTGTTGACATACTCAATAGCTCATAATTTATGTCAAAGTAAAACTGCTTAAAAATAATATTTGTCAACATTTTTTTCTCATTCATCCTTTAATTTCTCTTAATTCTTCTTTTTCATAAATGTGTGGTATGACAGGAGCCATGTAATTGGTGCTGAAAGCATCATTTAAAGTAAATATTTGTTCTAAAGATCTGTTCTATTAACATAAATGCATGCTTCAAATGGGTAATAACTTTTCTTATATAATAATCTATATTATATTTTAAAGATAGACTATGATTTTCTTCATATGTTTCTTTCTGGAATTGAAATCTTTAAAAAGTGAGTTCTTTATTGAAATAACTTCTATTGAATTCTTTAATCTTCTTAGGAAGAGTATTTTTAATATCCCTTTGCCTCAATATAGTTGTTTTCAGAACAGGTATCATTCTACTTTATACTATAAGATTCTGAGTTTTAATGTGAATTTTGAGTCTATAAAGCAAGCAAATATGTATATTCTTAATGACATATTATAAATTTATGCCAATTGGTGCTTTTTGGATGTCAGATCTAATAGAACTGCCCTTTAAAAAATGGGAAATTGAGTGAATATTCATTTTTTTGATTATTATTATATTTTCTGTCTTTTGAAGTTATGTGAGAGTATTGAAACGAGTTTATCCATTCTGATTTATTTTATTTTCAAAATATTTCATCCATTATGCTATTAGGAATTTTAGAAAATACTTTATAGCACGTTACACTTGGGGAAGCACAACTAGCTGTTGAAAAATGCTTCAAAGACTATCCTAGAAATACTCCACCATATATGAAATTAGTTCCATGTGATGTGATGTGAAACTGGGCTAAGACAATCATCTTCAGGGTTTTTATTCCCCAGGTGTTTTAAATAAAAGTTAACCTGAATAAATAAACAACAACAACAACAACAATAAAAATAATTTATATGTTTCTTTCAAATATATATTAGGAAAACATTTTTTTTAATGTCACTGGAAATTTAAAATATGACTTCCCTCCTAATCCCAAAGTTTCTTGCTTGTGCCACCCAAACCAATTATTCAAACAGATTTATTTTAGCATGTGAAGAATCACCCAGATATGCAAAATTAAGAATGAAAAAATCACAAGTCATGATAAATAAACCTTTTTTTGATTTTCTCAGGATGTTGGTGGTAAAAACTTAAAGGAAGATCATAAGGAACAAGCAACTCAGGATTTGCACTAGGATATTTTTTGCTGTTTAATTTCTGAGCAAACAGCCTTTCTTTAAGCATAATTCCTAGAAAAAATAGACTATTTGTATTAGACTTACTGTCTTCAAGAGATGTTACACACACTTTTCCCCTCTCTCATTTGCACAGACAAGAGCGTGCATTCTTATGCTCAAATATATTTGTGGGGGTAACAGTCAGATCTCCAGCAGAGCCCCTTTGTCAGGAAGCTGTCACTAAGGAGCATCACAGAAGACATCTCTTTTTCCTTTGTAGATAAAGACCATACAAGTCGAAGGACTTGATCATGTGTGTGTGATACATGAGTGCTTCTCAAATATAAGAGACTCATTGAGGCGATTGACTCTAGGGCAGACACACTCTGCAGCAGAGCCGAGGATGGCAGTGTGCAGGGGTTTTCCTGCTTCAAGGCCACTTGAAGCAGCTGAGAGAGCCACCAGAACTCAGCAGCCCTTTCAGAGTGGGGACAGCCAGTATGGCTTCATCTGCCTGACCAATCTGGTGATCTTCTATGATGGAGTGACTGAATCCACCAGCAAGGGAAGACTGACTGTTGTTATCTACTTGGATTTCTGTAAGGCTTTTGACATGGTCCAACATGACATCCTAATCTCTAAAGTGGAAAGATATGGATTTGAATGGTGGACCATCAAGTGGATAAGGAATTGGCTCAGTGACCACACCCAGAGAGTGGTGGTCAATGGTTCTATGTCCAGCCGGAGGTCGGTGATCAGTGGTGTCCCTCAGGGATTTGTCTTGGCACCAGTGCTTTTCCATATCTTCATCAATGACATAGACAATGGAATTCAGTGCACCCTCAGCAAGTTTTCAGATGGCATCAAAGATGATCAGAGGGCTGGAGCACCTCTAGTACAAAGGCAGGCTGAGAGAGCTGGGGCTGCTCAGCCTGGAGAAGAGAAGGCTCCATGGAGACCTCACTGCGTCCTTTCAATACTTAAAGAGCTCTTATGAAAAGGATAGAGAAGGACTCTTTACTCAGGTAGATAATGAAAAGACAAGGGGGAATGGTCTTAAATTAGGAGGAAATTCTTCACTGTAAGGGCAGTGAGGCACTGGCACAGGTTGCCCAGAGAAGCTGTGGAGGCCCCACCTCTGGAGCTGTTCAAAGCCAGGCTGGATGGGGCCTTGGCCAACATGATCTACTAGGTGGCATCCCTGCCTATGGCAGGGGCGTTGCAGTGAGATGATTTTTAAGGTCCCTTCCAACCCAGCCATTCTATGATTCTATAAGCACACTCCTGAATGGGGAGCAAGGTATCTGAGGTGGCAATATTTAAAATTTAAAAAAGAATTTGAAGGTAAAAGGCATTAACAACATTTTCTTTCACTTTAAAGGTCCTTTATTGCAAAACAGCCACATAAAAGAGACTGTGGATGTGATTGACCCCAACATCATTAGTTCTCTAAATTCTCTAATCTAGATTTCTTCAAGAATCATCTAGAGATACAGACCCATTCTGAGAGTGATTCCTGTTCTATCACAGCCACCTATCTAGGGATAAGATAAATCTTTTGAGTTGAGATAAGAGGTATCTATTTCTGCCCATTGACTAGAAAAGACACTGCTCTGACTACCCAAGATTTGGATAACACACGTATGTACCTGGTTAAAGCCAGTCATTGGCATCCCTGAGAACCTGGGATGTGCTTATCAAAATAATGGCCTGTGTCTGATCTAAACATGTGATAGTACATACATGGTAACATCGAAACCCCCCAAACCCAAAAGCGATAACAGTTTTCCCAAACAGAACCACAGCACAGCAAGTGTGAGAGTGAACCATACAAATACATGCTGCTTACTTACCTCACTTAATGAACCACAGAGAAATGCACAAATAGCACAGGTATGACAGCATCTTAATGATTTCTAGAGCTCTGCACAAGACTGTAATCCCTGGGATTTTATTCTGAACCCATTTCTTTACACTGCAGTAGTTACCTTATAACAATAGTTATATAAACTTTATGTAATTTTTGTGGCGTATTTGCCATCCATCACCAATTGCAACTTTTCATAACCCCAGATTCAGAGCTACCTCCTTGTGCACAGTTTCCACTGAAAACAAATCTGCCAAGTTTCTGAGTGATGACAGCAGCAAGGATACCCTCTGGAAGATGAAGGTCTGGTAGCTGTGCTGGAAGGGATGCCGACTTGACCCTTTCTGCAGTTCTCCTTAGCTTACACTAACTTACACAGATTACTGTCAAAAAAAAAAAAAGAAAAAAAAGAAAAAAAAAGAAAAAAAAGATTCTTTCTTCACAGGTGGTAATGGCATTTATTTGCTCTTTCAAATATAACATCAAATATTGAAATGTAAACCAGAAAAAGCACAATAAACAAGCCGTGTGGATGCAGTCATGCAGTCACATCCCTTAGAAAATTCAAAAGTCAGTTAAAGTAATAAGGAAGGGAACATTTCATACATATTTTTAAGTAGAAATACAAAGTGGTACAGACAAGTACATAGGCTTTTTCTGAGCACCTGGAAAACTGAAGTAGTGCCACTACCATTGCTGTCCGTAAGGGGAAGTACGAAAATTTAGGGAGCAGCAATTATAGTGGGGTACGATTGATCTTGGGTTTTGACAAACTCATATCTAGAATATTGTGTGACAGTCTGTACCAAAGAAAATCTCAAATTTTAAACTACTTACACAGTGTAGTTTCAGACTCGTGGGATGCAGCTAATATGACGTTTGCATCTCATTAGTTGCAAGTAAAACATAGAGAACCGATCAAGACTGATATCCAAAAGAAAACTTCCCGAAGTCATTAAACTATGCCATCATAAAACACATGGTAGGATCAATGAAGAGATAATCACCTTTGGCCTTTTGTGTCCTCCCAGAGGACAAAATACAGGGTTGCCTAGAGAGTGTATTTCTTTTATGCAGCAGTGCTTGCTGACATAAAGGCTGTCAGTAATAACATCGGTGCATTTCTTATCTTTGACAGGCTATTTAATTTTAGAATATTACTAGGAACTGTAAGACAACTGTGCACAACAGTGTACATATTTAAACACAGAAAGAGCTACAAATGATTATAAAATGGCTTAGCTGCAATATATTGGTTTATGATAAAAAATAAATAAAAATAAAAATAACAATTTAGACCTAGCCTGCAGCAGGTAACATAAATACAGGTCCAATAATTAGAATGATCTCTATATGACTAACGTCTTAATAAAGAATTCACACACCAGTTTCTTTTTCAAAAAGAAAAGGGACAAACTGAATTAGCAATAGCAGATCATCTATTGGTCATTTACCAGACAGAAATTAGAAGAAAAGAGTCCTCAAAATCCACCCAAGTACTTCAAGTACTTTTTTTTTTCTTTTTTTTTTTTTTTTTTTCCAAACAGTGGTGGTATGCAAATTTTCCTGAGAGCCACTGACTAATACTGAGATTCCAGGCAAAATCTTTGTGATATCCACATGCCAGAGTGCACATCAAGTAGCAGGATAAAAATCTGCAGCGATAAGACACTGAGTTGGGACTGTCATCCAGGAACTGATGCCAAGGCAAAACCACAAAAGCTGTGCTGAGCTGGTTATGTATCTGGAAGAGAAGACATAGACTGTTGAAGTTATACAGTTACACAGTAACCTGAAGATGGGAATTCTGTATGGGGTAAGGCAGATGAATGCCTGAAAGATATACTGCAGCAGTTTCTAGCGATGCAAAGTTGACATCAGAACATCACAATATGTGAATTACTGTCAGAAAACTTTTTTTTTTTTTTTTTTTTTGATTCAAGTTGGGACTCAGTCTGAGCAGCAGTGTTGAGCATTAAGCCAGAAAAAGAAATGAAAGCCATAACAGTTTCATCAGGGAGACATGGAAAACTCCTGTGACACATTTCATTGATATATAAAGGATGCTTGCACAGAATCTTATGAAAGTCAATATCCTCAGGTGGATTTGTCCCATGTTGGCTTAAGGAGCATATCATAAGTCACTTAATTTCCAAGCCTAGGTTTTATTGGAATGTAAAATACTAAACTAGAATCACACACACACAAACAAGTAAGTCTTTAAATAGAAAATACATCTCTTTGCTAGCTAAGACAGGATGAAATACAAGGTTTAAAGAAAAATCTTGTCATTCCTTTGTTGTCTCCTTACAGTGAGGATCTTCCATGGTTTCCTCTAGTTCAGCACTTTCAGTGGTTTCCCAGACTGCAAGCACTGCACTCTTGTTTCTGAAGAAGGGACTTTGCTCCTTGTAGGAATCCCCCAGCCTGCCCTCATGGCTGGTACCTGCATGTCCTGTCCCCTGCTGTGCACCTGTCCAGAGGTCATCCAAAGGACTGGCACATCCACTCTCTCCCTCAAAAGTCAAACAGGCATCATACATGTCTGCTGTTTAGTTAAACCCATGGATGAAGCTGTGAAGCAGTACCCTATAAGGCAGAAATAGACCTTTTGACCAGAAGAGTTTTCCTTCTCAATGCCAGCCATGTGCTGGTCTCTAGCTCTGCACATTCAGAGGAGGCTTGACACCACCAGCAGTGGTATCTTAAATTCCTAAATATAATACCACCAATAGCCAGATGTCACAAGAAAATCCTCTGTGGAGTCCTTAAGTAATTTGAAGGGTGAAAACACTTCCATTTGGCTTTTTCACATAAGTGATGGCATTGGTGCCATCAGCCACAAGATTTTGGAAACTTTTCCATCTGTGACAAGATGCTATTAAATGCTGCATGTTGCTGTCTATCCCACTCAAGCTTAAGCTTTCTTAAATTTATTTGTGTTTCTTTTTCTAACATTTATCTTCATTCACTGTAGGTGCTGTCAGAAATGATTTCCTCTTTCATGTATGTGGGTGTAGGTGTGAGTGCGTGCACCTTTTCCATATCTCATTTTAGTTGCCAAAAATCCTCACACAGTGTTTTGAGAATTAGAATAGTTTTGAATAGAATGTATTTTAATATCATTAAAACAGCAATATTCCCTTTAGTTCCTCTGTGTCTTTCACTGTTATTTTCAGGTTTTCCTATCTCTTGTTCCAGCTACATCTGGATTTCAAAAATAGAAAATGACAGATCAGCTGACAGTCTGGAATCACTAGATCATCAGCCCTAGCATTAGTGGAGCAGCGAAATTAATTTTGAAATTAACAGCCATGGATGGGATTCAGCTGCCTATATTTTATGCCAAAGCTGCCTAATAACTTGTTCCAGATTGCAGAAACCTATGATGTGCCAATGCCAGCATCCTTTTTAGTAAAAACAATTTCCAGCATGCATCATTCCTTCACTTACCCTACTGCCATTTTTAACTCATCTTCTTGTTAGGGTGAGATATCCCAGACTCTGTTGTTCTGCTAAAGAAAATTGTTACCTTATCCTGGAATATCATCACACATTTGCTGACATAGATCCCACAGACTTTTTTTTTTTTTTTTTTTTTTTCCCATTTTATCATTTAGTAACCTTCAGAGTCAAAGCAGTCCTTAGACGCCTCTGAATGAAAGCTGATGAGTGTTGTCAACACAGAGGGACAAAAGCCTTTTCACCTTCAGAAGATCAATCCAAAATTTTAAATTGCTCTTTCCTTTTTCCTATTCTGCAATCACTCTTTTTCCACTCACTGATATAAGGAAGTCATGTTCTTCCTACTGTGCCCCTGTTTCCTGAAGCCATTCAGTGGTCAGCTCTCCCACCTAGTGCCATTTTGACAACCTTGTTCTCATTCCACATGTGCTTTGTGAGCAATGCATCCACATACCTTATGCCACTGAAATGATTCATTACCACCAACTGGCCCTGTTGGACAGAGCAGAGCATCAAACATTGAGAGCCAGCAGATCAAATAACATGCAATCAAAATGGCCCAGCTTCCTGGGGGTCCTAGTGAGTGAAGAGTACTGCCCATACAGCCGAGGTTTCCCCATGTTTAGGACTGTAGCTCTGATTCTGCATATCCCAGTCCTACCATTTCTCTGCTTTTCTGGTTAATAGAAGACGTAGTGGCATGACCAAGTAGAAGGAGTTTGCTTTATTAAACAGTAAAGACAAGGATGCTGTGAGAAGAATTGTGCAGAACATTTTGTAGAGGATAATCATTATTATTTACTTTCTTCATCTTTTCAGGGGGAGTGGAAGAAATATGAACTTCCATTGGCATATTTAGTGAGGCAAAGCAGAGATCTGTTTAGTTTCTGAAGCTACAATCCACTATATGCAGAACCATGTTAAAGTTAATATCTTGTTATAGAAAAGTTCTATCTTTTTTCAAAAGAGTCCTGCTGTCTCAAATTCATTTTTTCCACATAAGTACTTGCATCAGAAAGGATTTTAGTTTGAATTATTCAAAGAGTACAAGTCAATATTATGTGATGCATGACATCCTACTAAACAAAAGATATTACATTTCAAGTGTTTGGGTTTTGTATCTCAAATCAAGTGCTGGGTGCCTTCTGTGCATTGTTCACAATCAGTCCAGAGAGGGACCAAAACAAAAACAAAAACAAAAACTTGTGTGATTCATGAGCATGACAATAACAACAAAAAAAGCCAGGGAAGGAAGGTTTGTTGTATAAGTATTCTGTCAATACATCCATTTGATAAATTCCATTTTTAATTCAAATTACTTAGAGCTTACATGCACAAAATGTAAGAAAGAAAGAAAAAAGGAAGAAATAAAGGATGATTTAAAAGTTTATTATTAGATTTAATGAGAAAGCATCAAGAAATTTTAACTCAAAATAAATGCTAGGAAAACCTTTCTAAAAGAAAGACTGTTGAAAAAGCTTCTAAGGAAATGAAAAAAGCTAGCTGCTAAAGGCATCTAAAACTGGGCAAAACATAGGAAAATATATCAGTCTGTTTAGTTCTGCATTAGAAATACGACGAACTAGAAGATGTCAAATACTCCTTAATTTTCCAAATAATGCAGGTTATATAAACACGTGCCACAAATCCCCTGACTTGTGATACATATATCTATTGTCTGGACATAAACTTTTGTGACGTAATATCACATTCTATATTTGAAACATCACATAGCTTTATCTGGAAAAATTAGACTGTTGAAATACACCAATCCATGCTGAAAATAAACATGAACTTGTAGTGTAACATTGCTAACTCATGCTATATGGGTAATGTAACAGTCATCAGGGAGAAACACAATATTAATGACATAGCAGAACAAAAAGATCTTCTGATATCTCTGATCTGTATTTAAGGTTTTTGATGACCTCTTTTGGGCACAAAATTTTGGAACAGGATATTTGGATTTTTTTTTTATTTTTTTTTTTTAAAGGAGGTTTTTCTGAATTGGAAAGAAAATAAGAAATTCTTCATTGGAGAAGGCAACTTAAAAACAAACAAACAAACAAACAACACAAAAACTACAACAAAATCAAAGAAAAAAAAAAAAAGCAAAACCCACCACCACAACCAATAACGCAAACTGGAGGTAGGGGAGAGAGATCGTGTTTAAACTGCTAGAAAAGTAGAGCTTTGAATATGTAGGATTGTCTATCAGTAGTGCTTGCATCCTTATATCTGCATGCTCACATGGTCAACACTGACTTAATATAATTCAGCATAAGTAAACATAGTACTGATTTTTGTATCAGGTATGTCATATGACGCATCTGTTTTGTATAGCATACAGAACAATTCCTTTTATCTTTTTCTTTTCATCTTAGAATCTACCTTATGCTTCTTATAAAGTAGTTTGTATGAGAACTAGTGTCATAGGGAAACATAACATTCCTATTTTTTTTTTTTAAGCTAAAATGCATTTTTTTTTTGTCTTCTGAGAGACTGAGAGGCCTTGCTTTTGAACTTTTTCTTTCTCTTGTTTTTGTGTAATTTTTTAATTATTATTATTATTATTATTTAGATTTATGACAGAGCACAGACAAATAGATTACTTCTCAATTACATTGTTTAACTATCTGTTTAATAAAACTTAAACACACACTATGTTTTTATAAGGTTACAATACAATTTAAGCGCACACAGTAAAAGATATTTGTGCCATGTAAAATAAGCCATCTGCAGGAGATGACAATTCTGCAAATCCCAGAAAATATATTGCATAAAACTGAATGTATTCACCAGTGTTAATTATCTTAATTGATATGAAGTTACCTACTTTATAGACCATTTCTGTAGGGCATGTTTGTTGAATAGTTCCATTCTTTATTACAATTCTGTTGCTTATTATAATTTTAAGAGTGTATTATTATCTCTAAAATACTGGAAACATCCCTTCAAAGAACACTATATCTCAGAGCAAAAATGAAAAGAGAGACATGACATGATAGACCTGGACATAGAATCATAGAATATCACAAGTTGGAAAAGACCCATAAGGATCATCAAGTCCAATTCCCATATTTCCATTGCTTTCTTCCAGTAGAAACATTACTTCCCTTCTCCTGGTTTCCTTCTCTTTCTTTTGCTTCCAGTTCAGCCAAACTGGAAAATAGCAATCTCTATTTCCCAATATTTCCTAATTTCCACCCCTTACCCACTGAAAAAGCATGATATAATAAAGACTCCTGTAACCACTGGGGATTTTTTTCCAGAACTCCCAGGCCTTCTGACATTTGGTGTTCTCCAAGGAAAAAATTCTGATAGTCAGCCCTCCTTCATTAACATCTGTTTTGCACAATGAAGAAGGGACAATAAAACTGTTTTCTAGCTTTTTGTCTAAACTGATTTGATAATAACATCTTTCTTCAGGCATCATGCTGAGGATTTGGTGTGACAGTTCTAAACCTGGTTTGATGGCTAAGGCAAATGTTGAGGCATTCCTGAATATTTCTCACTCATTAGCTGAAGACATCCTCCAGACAAAACTGATGCCAATAGATATTTTCCCTGCTGAAGGCCTTTGGCATTTTACTTATTGCACACACATAAACCTCATCAACCTATTGGAAAGATAAGTAGAGAAATCAGCTGAATGTTCAAAATTCTTGCAAGCCTAAGAAGATAGCTATTACTAATATAAATTCTGTGATCTCCGCAGAATTTCCTATTACACAGGATTTTATCCATGCTGTAGTTGACATTCTGTACAATAGCCTGTAAAGATGAGAACTAAAAGACATTGAATTTGGAGTAAGAACATGATGTTTTTAGTTCTAATAAAGGTACATTTTATCTCTTGCAATCCATACAGCCGATAGCACAGTTTATTGTTAGTCTCAGTAGCTGAGTTTTTTTGTCATAAAAGATTTTTCCAGCTTAATGGTAAGAAAACTATCACAGCTTATTGGCCAGATGTTTGGAAAGCTATCCTTGCTGACATACTGCTTGCTAGTATGTGAAAATTTCATGGTGAAACCACAGTATTTTTCATAATATATTAATTATGCTTTTGGTATTTATCTGGATGCCAAATAACTGCACAGAAATAAAAACTTCCTCTTCTCTTGAAGTCTTTTCCACAATATTATCAGGCTGAAAGAACAGACAGCTACTGCACATATCATGGCAAGGGTATATGCAATATTTTAGACTGAATATTACATAAAAGTCAGTGGGGAACTATGGCTCCATGAGTCTGTAAAGGCAGAAGAGACTGATCTTACATTACTGTTGCTTTCAAGGATACCCAAGCTCCTTTAAGCTTATTCTTGTATTACTGCCACTAGAGTCCTGATCCAGCAAAACACTCCAGCTTATGCTAAACACTAAAGTGGGATCATGAAAATGGTATGTAAACATTGGGAAGAAATAAATTGTTTTAAATAAATAAATGAAACAAACAAGCAAAGAACTAGTAAAATATAAAAGCATCATAAACTAATTCAGATTATACAATATATATATATAAAATAAATTATATTTTAAAATCACTGGCTCATAAACACAATATGAATCACATATGGATAAACCAACATCCTAATGATTGTTTTCCTGTAACATTATGCTTATTATTAAAACAATGCCTACAAAAGAGTACCTAAAAACAAGTTAAGCCCTAGTAAACTTAACAGACAGATCATCAAATATTAAACAGTGTCATGGACAAAGCCTTGAATGAAAAACATCAGTATTGATGCAATTATAAATTAGTACAACCAAGAACCAAAAAGTTAAAAAAAAAAAATGTAAAAATGGTCTCTGGTATATCAGTGTTCTGAGAGCACTAATTGGAGCATGTAGTGTAAACCCTACTGCTAAAATAACCTCAAAAAAAATCTGATAGGCCAATTTTGATGTGATTCCAAGCTATCAGGCTTTGGGTAGGATGTCTACATTAAAGATACTAATTGAAATCTGTGCACCAAAGTCTGATCTTTAGCCCGAGTCTTTGAACAATGGGAATTTGTTGAAGGTTTCAATAAGCAATGATAAACAATTTTCTAAAAAAAAAAGTTTATATGTAACAAATTAGGAAAAAAAATAAAAACAAACAAACAAAAAGTATTTCTACTGTTAATGAACTTCACTGCTCTTTGAGTCTGCTTCCTGACTGGTACTTACCTTTGATCAGATATTCACCCACAAAACAAACAAAACCGACAAACAATAAAATAAACAAATAAATAAATAAATCACTTTAATTTGGAAGGAAAAAAAAAAGGGGGGGGGGGGGGGGGGGGGGGGGGGCGAGGAGAAATCAGTTCCTAGGTAGAGCTCTGGTAAGAAACTCAGTTTTCCAAAGGCATCATCCATACTAAACTGTTTTAAATAACTGTAGAATCGGAATATGTTTTAGTCCAAAATGGCTGCTTCTGCCTTCTCTGAACGGCTGAAAACTCAGACTGGTGTCAGAATGCAGATCAGGCTTTTCCTTCAGTGCTTTCAGTTCCCCCTTAGCACAATGCAGGCACAACTTTTGGCACAATGCAGGAAAGGGTGGGTGAGCTTTGTGAACGACATACAGAAGGTGGAGGAGATTGGGATGAGGGGTAGCTGAACAAGGTGCCAGGGGTGAAGTGCTGAAAGAGGTACTCAGCGTGAGGTGGTAATGGGAATCTATATAAAAAAAGAGGAGATGAAAGTATCATTCTTGAAAGCAGAAATGAAGAACTTTCTTTCAGTATATGTAATCAATCACTTATATTTGTTTGTCAGGGATTTTTTCTGTTTTGATTCATGCCTGTGGGCTTCAGGTAAGGTCATGATCCTTAGTCTCCTTACACAGGAGTTTCTTTTCATCACAGTCTCAAAAGTTATTCCTTGTGGTTTCATTATCACATTTTTTCTTCCTTTTCCCTTCATTTCCTCTTTGCTGCCAAGGCATAACAGTCTGGAATAAATCTGGTGGAAGTCTGGAGCAAATGACAACCTTCTTCAATTAAATGACTAGGTTGGTGATTTCTTGTTAGAACAAGGAAGAAAATACAAGAATGGGAAAATCTTCACATAATGAGAAATTGTCATAAGATCGTTTAGCTAATGATAATATCAACAGAGTACCTTGATGTAGCTAATCATCTGTTAGAATCACAGAATCATAGAATATCCCAAGTTGGAAGGTACCCACAAGGATCACTGAGTCCAACTCCTGGCTCCACATAGGACCACCCAAAAAGCAGACCATGTGTCTGAGAGCATTGTACAAGTGCTTCTTGAACTCCAGCAGGCTCGGTGCTGTGACCACTGCCCTGGGGAGCCTGTCCCAGTGCCCAGCCACCCTCTGGATGCAGAACCTCAATATATACCTATAACCCAGATTTCTCTCTTTAATCTGTATACGAACCATAAGAAATAGAAAACTCAATGAAAATAAATACGAAGGTCATCATACTTACAAGACCACACAGTGGGCTGAATAATGTCTTGGTTACTCTTTCTTCAATGCCTATATTGATATCAATGACTATAAGAAGCTTATGAGGGCTAATTTATTTTGTAGAAATCTGTCACATGTTAATTTTAATTTTGCAACCACACATTGAAAAGAGGAAATTGTCTTGGTGGGGCACTAGTATGCAACACGCCCTCATTTCTATATTTTTAAGAAGGGTCCATTTGGATTATTATTGTTATTGTTATTATTATTGTTATTGTTATTTGGGGGGGTGTTGCAATTTCAGCAGGATATATTTTGTAAAATTACTACAGTTGTTATTCAATGTTTTGTATTAATCTTGCTCTGAAGTTTGTCACCCACATAATTCAATTTATACTGTTTTGGAAGTTGGTTCATACTGGTCTTTACACAGGCAGGCTCTTCAGTTTTAAAATGATATATTTTGCCTGAAGACCAACAATTGTTCTCAAATTTTGGATGCTTTCTTAGCTTTTTTATCTTATAAATGATGATATATGGAAACAATAAATGGTTTCTTAAGCTCATCTCAGATGCAAGAGTTTAGATCGCAGTCCAAATCCTTTGAAAGATTCCCCTTGTTTTGAGTGCATGCTGCATCAGTCTCTAAAGATCACATTTGTATCCAGATGAGATCCAGGGAGCCTGAAATGTAACATACATTTTAACAAGCTACTGCAGAGGGTAATGCCACAAATAACTGCAAATGGTAATGCCAGAAATATGTACACACTAGTGATGTAGCAAAATATTAGCAAAAATGAAGAATAACCCTCAAAGAAACCATAGTTCTCCTAAATGTAACTTTCAGGATGAATCCCTGCATAGAGTTTTTCTTTCTGAAACATGGTGAAATGAGACACATACATATGTCTTATAATTCTAATCAGTAGAACACAGAAGTATAGAATAAATAGCTGTAACAAGTTGACAAATATTCTTCCAAAAAGGGGGAGCATGGGAGAACCCCTTACATCAGAATGCATTACCCATTGGCAGAAATGAGTTACTGCCAGGAGATGGTGAGGATGTCAGTATTCCAGTTACCATGACAGAGATGTAGGGACTCAAACAAGTGCTTCTCTACTAGGGTAGAATTAAATATTTCATCTTGAATAGGGTGGGAAGGAAGTAGTCCCACTGTTGGACATAAAACACACACACAGAGAAAACAAAACAAAACAAAACAAAACAAAAAACCACATTAACAGTTCATGTAAACTGTTTCATTATACTGTGTGAATACTGTATGCATATCACATTACCTGTATGTGTAATGGATTGGTGTGTTGGTTATACCTGTCAGAGTTTACAGACCCTATTTTCTTCATAATTAACATAAATTAACATTCATAAATTAGGTTATGTGTTCCACATTCTTAATATCACTACCCAAAAAAACTCATTTCAGGGAATGGATCACATTTATTAACATTAAAAAGGTGTGCTAAAGATAGACTTCAAGTACTGAACTTATAAAAAGCAGCTTCAGGGGAAGTTACTATAGCTAACTAGCTACAGGTGAACTACAGGCGTGTGTCTTCCCTGGTGTAAAAGAAATAAATTTACCTCAGTTTTCAATTCAAGTGGGAAAAATGAATCCCTTTCTTAACCACAATTTTTAAGACAGCATATTGAAACCAGTACTCTTCCTGTGATACTGTGCGTGTGTATATTCACGTTTTCATGTAGAAGCAGCAAATGCTGTTGTGAATCTATATGCATACATCAAAACCAAAAAACTACAGCTTGTGCTGGGAGTTATTGGTGGACAGCACTACTGAGAGAAACAGGTTCTTGTTCCAGCCATATAATTGCTCTCTTGATTGCTTGCTATGCAGAAGCATTCACTATTTTTTTCTTTAAAAAACGTATTTTGCTGCTCCCTTAGATTTCTATGCAATACTACTTGACATAACACATTGCATCGACAAAATATTATTTTTAGCAGGAGAAGACTTGAAATGCAGCAGATAATTTTCTTCTGTCTGATTATTTATTGTCTTACATTTGGGGAAGTTACTTATATCTTCACAGTGTATATATGTTTTTAAGAAGCCCCCCCCCC
>CM021699.1:82618809-82701793 GCA_011074415.1 Stictonetta naevosa | reverse complement strand
AAGAAGAAGAAGAAGAAGAAGAAGAAGAAGAAGAAGAAGAAGAAGAAAAGAAAGAAGAAGAAAGAAGAAGAAGAAAATAGACTATTGATACCTTGTGGATTCAAGACAAAGATATAAAATGCTACAGAGAAAAGATGGGGAATCTAGTAAGGGGTAGTCAGGAACTGCTGGGACATTGCATCAAGCTGTCAGTATCCTTTGTGACTAAAGAGCTGGGGAAGATGGCAATTCAGCAACACTCAAAACATCATAGGGAGCCCTGGGGCCCTCCTAGCTGATGTTTCCCTAACCACCAAAGACTCTTCAGGAGGTTTATTAGGGATGGTGAGCACATCAATGTTTAGCCTAATAGCTTACTGTATCTCAGCTATGCATTTTTTGTGTGTTAGCCAATAAATAATTGCTTATATTTTAAATCTTTGTATATCTTCCTGGAAGACTTTTTGCTAGGATGGATTAAAGATACCCAAACAAACCAATGCAAAAGATGGTTATGTCTTTTGAAATGAGGAGATAAGGGTTGTGGTCAAAGCCAAGGCCACGAAGAAAAACCATGTTTCTGATTTTCCATGGAACTTCAGGGAACTTGCTCAAGACTCCAGACGTTGCTCTGAAATCATCTCGGCACCCTTCCTTACCCACACAAGTGAGTATCCACACTGTTGCTCAACTTAATTTGTACATCTAGAGCTTCCCTTACCTTTCATATGATTTACTTCACTGTACTGCCATAAATTTAAGCCAGATAGGTTTATAATTGACTTCACTGGAAATAAAAATTGTCCACTGCTAAGCACTTTTTAAAATGCTTCTCTAGTCTTTGTGGAAGGTGAAATTTTTTATTCTAACATCTCCATAAAAAGTATATTTTGATTTCTTTGTATTTCATTTTCTTTGCCTTCCACTTATTTAATAAGCATATTCTCTGAATATGTACTTTCTGTGAACCCTGTGACTCTTGGCAGCAGCCTTATCTTTCTACATATTGCGTCAGCAGGTATGTCAGATGAAGGTAGAATTTAAGTGACTGTTGAGCTAGCAAAAAGGCTTTAGACAACAAACAGAAATAATTGTCTTTATCCATTGGTGAAAGAAGTGCAGAAAATCAGATTAAGTTTAAGTTTAAAAGAAAAAAAAAAAAAGAAAAAAAAAGATTAAGTAACTCAGGAAATAAGAAATAAGAGATTTGCACATTGCTTGCAATATGTTTATATCTGAATTAATTTGACAAGACACACATTTTAACCATACAAAACCCTGGAACATATCTAAGCTTTTTCCATATGCAAATACAATGAATCGTTGGTTTTTAGTGACATTTTAAGCCTGAGGAAAAATCCCTACCTGGCTGTGGGCCCTAATTGATTGCTCTGACATACAAACTGGAAAAAAATACAGCCCTTGTGTATGTTGTAGATTTCCATAAGTAATTTATTCTAGTATAACATTGTCATTGTTACTGAATGTATATAACTTTTCTGAGAGGCTAGAGGCAATTCTTATTCATCCCTCATTAAGTTTGATTATGATCTGACACAGTGTTGATAGCCCACCTCGATCCAGTTATAGCTATTTTTCATTTACAAGAACAATGAGCAATTCATATTTAGAGGGAAAAGCTTTGCTTGCCTTATGTTCAGTTTAATGTTGTCAGCTGGACAAAGGACAATGTTATTGTTGTTATACAATCAGAACGATATATTATGTAAATGGTATTCTGTTTCTTTTTTTTTTTAATTTGTTAAGTGCTTTACAGTTTTTGTCCTTCTGTGCCCACTATTGGGTTTACAGTTCACTACTGCTTACAGTTTCCTCTGCTGATTTTTTAATTTCTTTCTTTAGAGTTTACAGCAGTAAATAATCGTTTATCTGAACTTACCCAAACCAAGTTCTTATTTTTTTTTTTCTTTCTACTTCCTAAGCCATTGGACTGATGTGATGGGACTACTTTTTTTTTTTTTTTTTTTTTTTTCCCCCACTTTCTTTCATTAATGTTTTTCCTGCATCTTAATGTGCAGGGAGTTTACTGCTTCTTAAGGACTTTAACCTTCTCTTTAAGTGTTTTCCCGGCAACTGGATTTCTCACTGGATTTTGATCATGAGTGAATCTGACTCAAGTCAATATGACTTAAATACGACTCAGAAGACTGCATTTTTCATATTATTTTCTTTCACTATTTTTCACAAGTTAACAAGTTATTACACCTTTTCTTACATTTTCCCTTCATACTGCAGATTTCTTAGCAGTAAACTTCACAGTAATAACTGCAGTTTCTGAAAAATAAAATAATAATTTAAAAAAAAGATATCTGGAAATCTGCTAGTTGTGTAGGGAATTTGAATTTCAACCAGGAAAACACATGAAATCTCTTGGTTTTGGGCCAGATTAACCTGTATGTTAAGCAACCCAAACAACCTAGTTATGTATTGATTCAGAAAGAAACCTACACTCTTTTTATCTAACACATTCTTCTGCAGTGGTAGTGGTTGATGTTCTCCCAAAGACTGAGAGCACCAGAGGATTACAGTTGTCATCTTGCAATGCGAAGTTGGCTATCAACCTGAATTATGCACCCTAGAACAAGCCTAGAACATTAGCCTGAAAAAGCTGAAACAGAAAAGGGTATGTCCTAGTGGTACTTCATGTGTCTAATGTGCCAACACTTCCATTCTATCTCTTGCCTTTGAAGATGAGAGCCTGATGCCAGTGGTGACTAGTCATTTTGATCTGGCTGATAATCAGCTGGGAACCAAATAGTATTGTGCAGCCTACTGAACAGGCATCTGATAGCAGCTATTTTTATCTGTATGAAAACCAGATGTCCCAACAACATATCTTCTGTGATGCACACTTTCCTGTCTGGTTTACCACCTTGGAAAATGCTGTAGAAGAATCATATCATTGCTTAAGTCATCCAGCAGCCTTATTATATAATGTCTGAAACACAGCAACAGTGGAACAGGGTTTTTCACAGGTGTTAAATCCACCTGACAATGCAATACACCTTTTGGGTATATTTACTTCCCAGCTAAGGAGTCTGCACAGCTGCAGGTTAAGAGACATTCACAACACTGTGAGTCTCATTCTTTTGGGTGGCACCCATGAGAAAGCACAGTTAGCTCCAGGAGCTTGCCAGAGCTCCCTGCTGTTTCTACTTCTTCACCACAAAGGACAGCCGTACAACTTCTGTTGGAAAGAGTTTTAGTAGCTGCCAGAAAAACTGCAGTCTCTCAGCAGGGTGTGAGCAGGGGAGTCCTTAGGTAGAACAAAACTGCCACGCTGTTTCAGCAGCGTATTCAACACATCTCTGCTCCACTCAGAAGATAACTACCACTTTCCCAGAAGCCAACTTGGGATGTCAGTTTTATCCACCTTGCAGACAACGTGTGCTACTTGCATGTAGCACAAAGCCACAGGGGATAGGCAACAGTCTAAACCAAGATTAATACCTCTGTCAACTGACCACTTCTGCTGATGTACTCAAAGATTCAGGGCCACCACACAATAACTTGCATACTAATACCCTAACACACTGCTGTCTTTTCCAAATTTGTTAAATCTGTTCAAAGATTTATTGCTAAAGTTCAGTAATTCCAGGTAAATCCCTTCGAGGAAGTTTATTTTACTTCTGTTTCAAGATCTCCCATCTAAAGCATGAATATCCACCTATCCACCTTTGGTTGAACTGCCTGTCTGAAGAACATACAGACCCTGCATGTAAGTCTTCAGATGCTATATCTGCAGTATTTTAACAGATGTTCCTCCAAATGATTGTCTTACCTTTACAACACAGAAAGCTGCTGGCATTCATGCTCTGATGAACGTCTGTTTACCAGCTGTGTTCAAAGGGTTTGATAACATGTTATAAAACTCCAGCAGACTGAACAGCAGCTGTTCTCTATCAATTTCATATATTTGGTCCAGAGGAGGAAGAAAGTTTTACTAAGAAGAAAAATAGACTTTCCAATAATAACACCTCCCCCCCCAAAAAAAAAATATATTTTTAATAAGATTTTAAGTAACCATAAAATCATTTTGAGGCCCAGGGAGCAGTTGTTTTCTAAGTGTATTTATTAATTATAATTTCTGCAAAGAGCAAAATGAAAGGAAGCATCTTCTTTGAAGATGGGTATGGCAGAAGAATGCAAATGTGATGCAGGATAATAAAGCACTGTACATTCCATGCTGGTGCCCCACAAAATCCATTCTGTTGACATGATTACTTGGAATTTAGTTTCATACATTTTAATGTGAGAAACATGGCTTTCTAGACAAACAAGAATGCAGGCGTATCCTCTGCATATCACTGGGATGTAAAAGAGTCCCATCCTCTTTCTTCTGAAATAACGAGGAAGGAAGTGATTACTGCAGGATCTGTACAATTGTGGAGCCAAGCTGCTAATGCTGTTAAAACTTCCTTTTGTGTTTCTGTGTTCTCACCAGAAGAATTCAAAGAGGTTCTCTGTTTGCTTGTTTGACAGGTGTGGAAAAATCTTGAATAACAAAGAGTAACATGATCTTCTAAACTCATGTCTAAAATGAAATGTGAATTTTCCCTGCCTACATGTGCATTTTTTAAAAGTTAGGCTTTTTGGAAATGTTGAAATTGTTTGGGGCATGTAGAAGGGAAAATGATGAGTTTCCTCTTAAGCTTTTCCCTCGGAGAAGGTTATTTCACATAGTCTATGAAAGCCACTCCCATGGGTCAGCTCTGTGGTACTCTCTGCTCTTGACAGCAAAGGTGATGAACAAAATACACCCAATAGTCCCCCATTTTATTCCCACCAAGTCTGATGTCACTGTTTTGCCAGCAAAGCTGTTGAGCCAGGAAAAAATGACCACAATGGTCTGGGTTAAGAGACTCCCTCTCCCCCTTTTTATGTCAGGAGATGAAAATGGAGAGAAGGTAGCTGGCTTCACTGCTGAGGGGACTGACACTTTCATTTCTGAAGTTAATGGTGATGGAATTACATCCATCACTGAAGACTGGGAGGGTCAGCCTTTTCTACATCCTTCAGCAGTATTCCTAGTTGCTATCATGGAGCAAGCAAGTACATGCTGGAAATCTTTATGTTAGGCTTCATCCAGTATTATCATTGTTGAAGAAGGTACTCTTCCACCTGTCCTCCAACACACAGTGAATGTTACTACCTTTTTTGCCTTAGATTTAATACACAAACCGATGACCAGAAGTAACTTGATGCGAAATTATCTATGATGCCAAGGAAAAACAAAACAAAACAAAAACAAACAAAAATCACTTAAACCACCAGATGTATTATAAGGAATAGGAAAAGCATACATACCTGGGATAAATTTAACATGTGACTGTGGCTCAAATCTTCTTAGAAAGATTTTGCACAATTGAGGAAACTAAATACTAAATTGGATAATAGTTTCCTTTTTAATCTTGCCATGGGGATTTCCATAAAAGTAATTTTAAAAGGACACATTTGTTTTCTGAGATGTAGTTAAAGAAATTTGATTGTGAGAAAGGAAAAAACAGGTAGGATCACTTGCATAAGTTCAAATGCTACATAAACATTCTTCATCCTAGGGCCTACACATTGATGCAGTCTGTGTTAATGCTGAGCAATATATGAAAGCAATTGTTCTGAGAGGTGCTCATCCTGTTATATATGAGACTATCTTAACTTGTGTAAGTTATAGAAATGTGAGCAGAATATTTATAGCATTGAAAGTTAATAACCATAGAAAAGGCAGGTTTTCATATAAAGCAGTCCAATCAAGCATGTGTGATCTGAATGGGTCTGATTTATCACTGCACAGTTCATAATGTAGCTTATTGATCAGCTGTTAATAACTATCTATTAGTTAGTGTTGGTTTATGCAAGCAATTAGTTTTAACCACTCTAATAGCTTGCTGTTTAAGGCCAAGACTTAATTAGACTTAAAGACTGCAATTAGACTTAAAACATACTATAAATGAACTAGGTGTTGCATAACTTCATGAAGAATATCTGTCCATTTCTAGAACTTGCTGTTAAGTGACAGGTACTCCTGAATGTGATTGTCCCAGTTTGTATAAGCTGGCTGCTTCAAAACTAATCATTTCTGGTAAGCAAGTCATGCCATGCTGGATTTCAAAGTGTGCAGAAAGCTGCAATTGCATCTGCAGGGTTTCCTGTTTGCTTGTTTCTAGCAGATTTGCAATTGCCATTGGCTCAGCAATGCTTACAAAAGGATTTTCTGCTTTCATTTCATTGGAAAACAGAACTAATCATTGCCTTCCTGTCCCTGATACTTTTGTTAGCAAACATATTAAGCTGTCCCTTCTCATACTATATATATATACATATATATACATATATATATATATAAATCCACACACATAAAATTTAAAAGCCCTTGAATTTAGCACTGAGTTCTTCAAAATCAAAAGACACAACTGCACATTTGAGTGAATGGAGACTTGGGGCTTTCAGAATTCATTTCATGTAAACTTGCTTGCACTGTATAAATTGAAAACTGTGAATCAGCTTTGTACCAAGTCTGTGTTTACTTGTGATAAAATCTATATACTACAAGAAAAAACTTGAATGCTAAGGGCGGTCTTTGTTAGACTGAACAAAACAGAGTAAAACCTGTCAGGAATTAAGAACAGGAATCTCAGAACTTATTGAATTGCAGATCCTGCTAATACTTTAAAAAGTACCTTAGATAAAACTGTATATATCCCTCGTTTTGTGGCTTAAATACCTTCCTTTTTCTGTAGTGTAATTAGAGGGGTGCTGGCCTCCTGGAGATTAGTACCCTGCTATTTTGTAGAACAAGTAAAATTACTGAGACACCAAGACTGATTCTCAATGTCAGTTAAGAAAACTCTCCCAGGAAGCAAATCCATTCATAACAGAAGATAGAGATAGATAAGCAAGCTAGATTAGATACCAAGCAGAGCTATGATGCTACCACCATGAGAGATTTCACTCCCCCAAAAAACTTTATTCACAGCATACCCACCATGAGTAATTGATGAGTTGGTCCCTGTGGTGGTTTTACCGTGCTAGGCAGCTGAACACCACAACTGCTCTCTCACTCCCCCTCCTCAGATGAGGAGGGGAAGAAGTAAAGGAAAGAACTCACGGGTTGAGATAAGGATAAATTAATTAAAGGGAAAAAAATTATTAAGGAATTATTATTATTAATTAAACAATTCAACTAAAGGGAAAAAAATGGAAAGGGGAAAAGGGAGGGGGAAAGGGAATAACAAAACAAAACAAGTAAAGGCTATGTGGAGGCTCTCTACTTCCCACAAATGAGCAATGCTTGACCACGTCCTTGAAGCAGGGCCTCAACGCACGTAGCCGGTGTTCAGGAGGAGGACAGACGTTTTCACGAGAGCCCACCCCTCCCCTCTTCTTCCTTTTCCCACCTTTTATTGCCGAGTGTGACATCATCTGGTATGGAATATCCCTTTGGTTGGTTTAGGTCAGCTGCCCTGGTGATGTTTCTTTCTCACTTTTTTGCCCACCCCTTAGGAGGGTTAGAGAGTCCTGATGCTGTGCCAGCACTGCTCAGCAGCAGACACAACACTGGTGTGATACCACTGCTGTTCTAGCTACAAGTGCAGAGCGCAGCACTGTATGGGCTGCTGCAGGGAAAGTTAACATCCCAGCCAGACCCAGTACAGTCCCATCTTTAATATGGATATGGTGCATATCAAGACCTTTGAGTCAGGCAGGGTCTGTTCTTCCCATGTAGCAAAACTGATGAAAGGGGCTGTTTTCTGATCAGATCAGCCAGGCTTAGATTGTTCCTGCTAGTGCACAATAACTCTGATTTATATACATGAAACTGAAAAAATGATTTACAAATGAATGAAAAATAAAGTATATTTAAAAGGAGAAAAACAACAACAAAATGTTCCTTTCACATGATGTCCTTCTTTGGAAGATAATTCAGACAACAGTCTTTCAAGCTGTACTAGTTTTTCAAGCCAGTGAGACCAATACAACATATGCAGAAAGCTGATACTATCCTGTTACCTGGTTGTTAGGTGTTGGCTAAGCTATTACACAACCCTAACCTCAGGGTAAGAAGCATTTCCCAGACACAGCTTTCTGGGTCTTCTTTCTTGTTTGTACTGAATATGGCCATGCACAGTCCCAGAGACAACACAGAGGACTGCAGTATTCTGTATTAGCCTAACAGGAGCGTGTCCAGTTTTGTCCACCTCTTAAACTTGGTGAGTAAATGTTACTGATGATACTCTGGGTTTCCTCAGCCTACCTCCCCTCCATTGCTGAGTGCTATTCCATCCCTCTAAAATATCTGTTGAGTTCATTTAGTCCATGACTTTGGGCTCCATCTGTCATAACTGTCCTTAAGAGTAGGAGAGATGGTGTGCAGTATTGAATTGCTGCACGCTGAAACTATTTCTGGTTCTCTTAATCATGGCACTTGTCCAGTTTTATCACCACTGCACTTTGCTCAGTTCCATCAAAATTCATTTTTGGTTCTTGATGTGATACCACTGTTATGGCATACAGCAACCATAGTAGTGATGGCATACAGTATCATATAGCAAATGACATAATACAATTCAAATTGTTGACTATTCTTAGCCAACTTCAAATCCCTCTGAGGTACACATCAGAATTCCCCATCCTTCTGCACCCAACACCCACCAAGTGAACCCAGGTCCTTGAGCAAAAGCAATCCCATAGATGTCTTTGCCTTTGCCCAGTCCAGTAATAACCCAGACTGTCTTCCATAGGGTGTTTTTTTTTTTTTTTTTTGTGTGCACTACAGAAACTTTACCCCCTTCCAGGGTACAAAAAAAAAAGATTGGGCAGGGGCAGCTTGATTGGTGGATCCCCTATGGTTGACTAAGCAGGTGTTTTTTGCTAAATGTGAATCCCAACATCTGAATGCCCCAGCACTCACTGCTTTCAATGCAGTCTTTAACAATCCATTGTATTCTTCAGTTTTCCCAGAAGCTGGTGCATGATGGGGGATGTGATGTACCCTGAATGGATACAGGTCCTGCTTTTTGGCCCATGTGTTTATGAAGTTGTTTCAGAAATTAGTCCCATTGTCTAGCTCCATTCTTTCTGGGGTGTCATGTTGCCATAAGACTTTCTTTTCAAGGCCCAGGATAGTGTTTCAGGTGGTGGCATGGGGCACAGGATATATTTCAGCCATCACTCCACACAAAACAAGATTTCACTGCTTGGCTTGACTGATTTCAGCTCATGTTTCACATCCATGGATAACTTGTGCAGTAGTGTCCAAGTACACTCCTTGATAAAAAGCCCATCTATACACTGCATCTCTTCCTTGATGGCCTGAGGTGTCATGGGCCCACCAACCAATAAATACTTCATCCTTAAGTTGGGAGTCCAGGTCCACCTGGGCCACTTCAATCTTAGCAGCCCGATCTACCTGTTGGTTGTTTTGGTATTCTTCAGTGGCCTGACTCAGGTAAATGAGCATCTGTGTAGTGTACTTTTACAACCATGGTCTCTACCAGTGTGGTGGTTTGACCCAACTGGGCAACTGATTTCCATAACAACCACTCTCTCATTTCACCTCCTCAGAGAAAAAGGGGAAAAAATATGATGGAAAGGGCTCAAGAGTTGAAATACGGACACGGAGATCGCTCACCAATTATTGTCACTGGCTAAACAGACTCAGCATGGGGAGATTTATATAATTTATTGCCTGTTGATAGCAGACTAAAACAGTGAGAAACTACAAGCAACCTGGAAACACTTTTCCCCCCATCCACCCTATTCTTTGTGCTCCCCTAAGTGATGCAGGGGAATGGGGAATGGGAACTGCGATCAGTCCCTAATGCTTTGTCTCTGCTGCTCCTTCACAGTCTGGCCTGGAGCCTGCTCCTGCAGAGGCTCTCCATGGGCCGCAGCCTCCTCCAGGCCACATACACTTTCTCCACTGGAGGCTCCTCCACGGGCTGCAGCGTGGAGATCTGCTCCATGTGGGACCCGTGGGCTGCAGGGGGACAGCCTGCTCCACCAGGGGCCTCTCCGCAGGCCGCAGGGGAACTGCTGCTGCCTGCCTGGAGCACCTCCTGCCCTCCTGCTGCACTGACCTTGGGAGCTGCAGGGCTGTTTCTCACTCCTTCTTTCTCCTTGCTGTCACGTAACAGATTTTCCCCTTTTTTAAATCTGCTCTCCCAGTGGCCCAACCAGCATCACTCACTTACTGCTATGGACAGAGGCAGGTCCCTTTTGGAGCTGGCTGGATCTGGCTCTTATCTGACATGGTGCAGCCTCCGGACTCTTCTAGCAGAGGCCCTCCTGAAGTGCCCCCCCGCCCCCCCCACTACCAAAACCTTGCCATGTAAACCCAATACTGGCAGCAGTATCTGCTACAGTGCAGCAGCCCAGATGGATTTGCCTCTGCCAGTTGCTCTTCTGTCGTTGCTGCAACCACCCTCACAGGGCATTTGCCACCATCCATGAGTCAGCATAGAGATAGAGCACTGGCCACTTTTCCCATTCAACAATATCTAAAGCTAGCTGGATGGCCATCACCTCTGCAAATTGGCTCAATTCACCTTCTCCTTCAGCAGTTTCTGTCACTAGTTGCGTAGGACTCTCTACTCCAGCCTTCCACCTTCAGTGTTTTCCCACAATGCAGCAGCTCTCTCCTGGCCAACTCCCCTAGTTTTACTGTTCAGCTGGACACCACCAGGTGTGGGCCATCCCTTTGGACAGCCTGGGCCAGCTGCCCTGGCCTTATCCTCTCCCAGCTCCTGGTGCACCCCCAGCCTCCTCATGGGCAGCACGAGGAGCAGGAAAGGCCTTGGCTCTGTGTAAGCACTGCTCTGCAGCAGCTAAATACATCAGTGTGTTAGCAGCATTATTCTCATCCTAAATCCAAAACTCAGCACTATATTAGCTACTTTATTATCTTTGTTATTTGTCTGGTAAAATACAGTATTTATTGTAGGTACTGAAGAAATGGGAACATTAAAGATACACAGGTTAGGACTAAGGCACAGCTTTGTTAGGAGGAAAACTAGGATACAAACATTTTAAGATTTACTCCTATACTTTTAGGGTCTTATCTAATTAAAGTCTTAAGATTTTGTAAGAAATAGTACATAAAGGAATAGTGCAACAGGAATTATAAATATTTATGAATGAAAATGTATAAACAGCTGCTAATTTCATCGTGTTCTCTAGGGCTAAAGGAATTATGTTCTGACCATATTTTGAAACCCAGATAAGGAACTGAGTTGCCAAGCAAAAAGACTCGGTATGCCAGCTAAACAGGACAAAATCTTGTAGTCTGCCTGTACCACACAGCAAAACTGGAGCCTTGTGGAGACTTGCTACTGCTAAGTGAAAGAAGAAGCTGCCATAATCTCTTGTGGCAATGAAACTGAAAACACAGCAAACAAATTACTTTGGTCTTTTATACCTGAATCCATGGTGAACTTATAAGGTCTAAATAAACCAGATATTTTCTCAAAAAAGGCAAGACCTGTGGCTTCTTGAAAAAAATTGTCATTAGCAGGCTTATGCTGGGAAATGATTCTGGGCTCAGTGACAGTTGATAGCACAGCACAGGAGAGGATTTCTAATCTAATTTGGTTGAGTATGATTCAGTTAATTCTTCCAAATTAAAAATAGAGAAAAAAGAAGCAATTAACATGGAACGTAGTTGATAGACACTTGCAAGGCAACATGCTTTTCTCTCAGTACCTGTAACTGAATGTTAGAGGCTGATATTTAGCTCTGGGGGCTTATTGTTGGAGGATTTCATTTTGGTACAGTACTTGCTACATGTAATTAAATCAGTCTGCTATTTATAGGTAATAATGAGATGAATATTCAGATTTTTTCTGTGCAGAACTTAAAGCTACAGCATAAATGAACTCTCTTTGTGAGAGAGATCAGACACTATCCTGTTAAAATGCTGGGGTTATATACAGCATAGTACCCTGTGCTTGGTAACTTTTCTTCTGTAGTATCACCCACTGCTCTTTATTTCCCTTGCATTAAGGGATTAGCCCACAGAATGATATCGATCCATTGCTATTAAAAATGATATAATGCCTCAGTTGTTCAACTGCTGTTCTGAAAAAAAAAAAAAAAAAAAAAAAGGCCACGGGAAAAAATCCTTAGTACCATACCATAAAAAGTTTTTTTGGGTTGTTGTAGTTGTTGTTTTTAAAAATATATATATATATAACAGTTTCTAAATCCATATTACTAATGTTATTAAATTAGCTGATGTAGGAACTTTGCATCCTATTATTTTAAAAGAGGAAATATTGATTTGAAATAAACTTCCTTGGTAAATTCCAGAATAGTCAGGAGATAATATACCCTGTCATTAGTCACATACAAAATTGTATGAGGCAGATTTTATTTATCAAAATTTTAAATTAAGACAAAAGAGGTGATATTAATTGTTTGTAATTATGTTAATTAATATCATGTTTAATGATGACTGAAGTGGGAGAGAAAGAAGTTCTAATATAAAGTTGTTATACTCCTGTTTCACTCAAATTTTTAGCTTAACTTAGTTATAGTATTAATATATATTTTTTGTTCTTTTTTTAAATCAGAGAAATTATTTGTTAAAGACAGAAGAAATAATAAAATTATTATACAGCGAGTGGCTGTTTGAACCATGTCAAAATGTGTTCAAGAGCAGCAATGATAATTGAGGGCATTTGTTTCCAGTGGGAACCTACAGAAGGCAGGTTTTGAGATGATGAGGACCTTTCTGATATTTTTTTGCAAGAGCATTCTGATTAGTGGAGTGGTGATTAATTAAAAGAAGAGGCCTTCATTACAGAACAAGTTGTATCGCTTGCTACATAGAATACAAATGATCAGTATTTGAAGTCAAGCCACAATACAGGGATGTATATAGAAAACCACAATCTAAGTGTGCCTTTTAACCTAAGAAACAGTTACTCTGAAAATAACATTGAGTCCAAAAGACAGTCATCTCATCCTCAGCTCTCTGAGAAATCTTGGGACAAAAGGAATGAATAAACTGCTGAGTGTGATAAGAGATCAGCCAGCTCTCAACCAATATCCCCAGGTCCCTTTCTGCTGGGCAGCTTTCCAGCCACTTTTCCCTCAGCCTGTATGGTCACATGGGGTTGCTGTGCCACAAGTGCAGAACCCAGGGCTTAGCCTTGTTGAACCTCATAGAGTTGGCCTCAGCCCATCAGTCCAGCCTATCCAGATCCCTCTGCAGAGGGATGCTTGAGCAGATCAACACTTGTGCCTAATTTGGTGTTGCCTGAAAACTTACTGAGGGTGCACTTGATCCGCTTGTCCAGATCATTGATAGATATTGAAGAGAACTGGCCCCAATACTAAGCCCTGGGACAGTTTCATTAATCTGATTTTCTAATATGCACAGATATAAAAATAAACCAAATTTCATTAGAGCAGAAGCCAAATTTGTTAAAATTTCAGATTCCAGATCTTACGCTATCAATCACTATGCCTGTATAATTCTTTTCTCTGCATGTAAATAAATACATCTTGTCAGATTCTTTCCTCATCCTCTTTACATATACAGAAATTGAGTTTATGCTCCAGAAGTCTAAGGAATTACAGAAGATTCACACTTCAGGAACTGAAAACGTGGACCATTTGGTGCTGTCCATGTGCAGTTTTGTTGCACTAAAATGTAAGGAAGAGCACACCCTCAGAAGTTAGTTACGGTCACAGGATGTGCTCCTAAAATGTTCAGGTAGCACATTCCAAGGGAAATTCAAGGATGTTCCCTGGCCCTTTCGAAGTTTATTGAGCTTTGCTGTGAAGAGTTTAAAACAGTCCAGAGGCTGAGAGAACTCAAGTTTATAGCCAGTGGAAAAACAATCACTAAAAAGGTTAACACTCTCTAAGTTGTTCTTTATAATATTAACTCTAAATCTGTGATTTTTTTTTCTTTATTGCCATAGGTTTTTGAATTAAAAGAGGTATTTCAAGTTTTTTTTTTTTCTTTTTTTTTTTTTTTTAATCAAGTCAATACCTTTACTGAAAACTTTATGTAAGTTGGTGAAAAAATGCATTTTCTTCAGATGTGATTTTCTGGGTTTTAATTTGTGTCTCTTGCCTATCTTTCAACACCACAAAGAAGAGTCTGTCTCCTTCTTCTCCTCTCCCCCCATCCCACCCAATGCATATATACACACCACGTCCTTATACACCTTGGTGAGATTCCCCCTAAGCCTTCTCTTTAACAGGTTGAACAGACAACTCTCTCAGTCTCTCACCATATGTGAGATGCCTCAATCTCATCATCTTTGCCGTTCACTGGACTCTCTCCAGTATGTCCATACCTCTCTTGTACTGGGGATCCCAGAACAGCACCCAGCATTCGAGATGTGTCTTACCAGTGATAAGTAGAGGGGAAAGATCACCTCCCTTGACCTACTGGCAACAGTCCTCCTGATGCAGCCTGGGAAGCTGATGGTCTTTTTTACCACAAATACACATTTCTGGCTCATGGTCAATTTGTTGTCCACTGGGACCCCCAGTTCCTTTTCTGCTAGGATGCTTTCCAGCTGGTTGTCCCTCATCTTTTACTGGTGCCTGAAGCTGTTCCTCTCCAGATTCAGGACTTTACATTTCCCCTTGTTGAACATCAAGAGGTTCCTACAGGCCCGCTTCTCCAGTCTGTCCAGGTCCCTCCGAGAGGTGGTGTATTATCCAGTGTATCAATCATTCCTACCAGCTTTGTATCATCTGTAAACTTCTTGAGAGTGCCTCTGTCCTATCTGCCAAATTACATTATACTGTATTGGCCCCAGTATCAAACCCTGGGTTTTCCCATGAGTGATTGGCCTCCAGCTGGACTTCATGCTGATTGATTTTAACTCTTTGAACTTGGCCATTCAGCCAGCTTTCAGCATACCTCACTGTCTGTTTTATCTATACCATACTTCATCAGCTTGTCTGTGAATATGATGTGGAAGACAGTGTTGAAAGCCGTAGTAAAGTCAAGATAAACAACATCCACTGCTCTAGCTTCATCCACCAAGGCAACCCTTTCATTACAGAAGACTATCAAGTCAGTTAAGCATGATTTCTCCTTTGTAAATCCATGCTGACTGCTCAAGGTCACCCTCTTTTCTTTCTTATGTCTGGAAATGATTTCTGAGATTTTTGGCTCTATCACCTTCTCAGGAAATGAGGTGGGGCTATCCAGTCTATGGACCTTCCTTTTTGCCCTTTCTTAAGATAGGTGTCCTCTCGGACATCCTCCAGTCATAACAACCTTGTGGAGATACCCCAACAGTGGCCTCACATTGACTTTGACCATCCTCCTCAGCACTTATGTGTGTATCTTATCAGGTCACATGGAGTTATATATGTCCAGTTTCAAATGTTCCCTAATGTGATCCTCTTCCTTCTGGAGCAAACAGTATGTCTTCCTAGCTCCAGACTTTTCCGCATGTCCCAGGGACCTGCAATTGCTCAGGGCATGTTGCACCAGTAAAGACCAAGGTGAAGAGTACATCAAGTACTTCAGTCTTTCTTTTGTTCTTTGTCACCAGGCCTCTTGTCCCATCAATCTGCTGGCTCATGTTTCCCCTGATCTTCTTTTTGCTGCTGATATACCTGCAGAAGTTTTTCTTGTTGTCTGCAACATTCTTTGCCAATTTCTATTCAAGGTGGGCTTTGTATTTCCTAACACCATCCCTGTGTGATCAGGCAGCATTCTGGGTCATCTGCTTACATTTCTTGTATACTTCCTTCCCACATTTGAGCTTGGTCAAGAGTTCTTTGTTCATCCTGCCAGTTTCTTCCTACCTATTTCTGATTTTTGGCTTGTTGGGATAGACCACTCTTGAGCTTCGAGGAGACTATTTTTAACATTCAAACAGAGTCAACAAGCTGTCCTGGACCTATCTTCTCTCTTGGACCATATTTCATGGGATTCCTCCAAGCACATCCCTGAGCAGACTAAAGTCTGTTCTCTTGATATCCAGTGTTGTGATCTTACTTTTTGTCCTGTTTCCTCCTTGGCAAAGGATAACAAGTGAGAATGGAAGGGAAAGGAAGCAGTGAGAAGTTGAAATGAAAACTGCAATCTTTCTTACTTATTGATATTTCTTTTCATACTCTTCCCTTCCTTGCTTGTTTATTTGTGCCCAAAACTTTGCATACTTTTAATTAAGTGAAGATGGTTTTGAAAGCAAATGTAGTAGACACCTAAATGTTTTAAAATTGAGATTCTAACTTGACCAGTTGTAGAGAACATCTTAAGACTAATTCATCTAGATACAGAAGTTTCATTTGTTTAATGACAATGGAAACATTTCCAAATTGGTTTCCAATACATACATTACAACAAAATGTGGACAGCATTGTCAGCTACACCTCTCTTAATTCATGGATCAAATAAAATGCATTCCATGATTGCCAGCTAAGTGCTGGGAAACTTGCCAAACCAAAGCCATAAGATATAGTATTATATATAATTCCTTATATAATTCCTTACATATAATTCCTTACAATTGGAAGCTTGGGAAGCTCTCTTATGTTATTTAAACTGTGTTATGTATAAAACATTGTTAACCTCTTTAAAGCTGAGGTTGAAATATGGCTTCCATTCCAAATCTGGATATGACATCACCAATACCAGCTGAACCATTTCCCTAATATTTAAGGCAAAGCATCTTGCCTGATGACAGGCAAGATTTTTTTCTGGAAGACTATTGGAGCACTTATTTTTGTGAAATTCTTCCCCTTATCTTTCCTTCCTTCCCTCTTTCCCTTCTCCTCTGTGTTTTTTTTTATACTCACACTTTTCCTATTTCACAAACTGTATTCCTGAAAACATGGTTTAACTTTCATGGAGATTTGTGCCTTCAACTCATTCTGGGCTGGTTAAATTCCACATAAATAAATAAATAAATAAATAAAATAAGCAAACAAACAAAACAACAACAACTGCTATGCAATAGATACCGACTAAGAGCAAAGACAGGAGCCACAGTAGCATATGGAGAGGAAAAAATATGTCACAAAGAGAACTGATCAGGAAGAATTAACTCCTGCTGTGGAAGGGAATATCTTCCTACCTTTTTAACTAACCTTAACCAAATTAAAAGAGAGAAAAAAATTCTTCACACTGGAACTTTTGAAAAATCCTATTTTGGAAGCACAGAGAGCATTTCCAAAGTGGTATGTGCTTAGCAGATGCAGCAGCTACTTTGTGAAACTACCACTCTATTCAGTTTTGCTGGTATTTGACTTAACTGTTGCCTGATATCTTAGAAGCCCTGGCTCCAGTCAGGACCTGGAGCTTCCAGAGTTTTCATGCTGTGAAGTTCCTAACAAAATAGTACTTTCCAAAGAAGTCTTTTTTTTTTTTTTTTTTTTTTTCCAGAGGTTGTGCTGCTACTCTACTACATAACACCAGCTGTAAGAATGCTCTGAAGAAGAAATCATTTTGAGTCCCATGGCTGGGACAGCTATGTGGCTTTTAGACAACTATTCATTCATTTCAGTCATAACTCCAACATAAGAAATAGCTATATGGTGTCTACTTCTTTCTCCAGCCTCTTTATCCTTTATATTTCCTTTTCTTATAGTTTTTTCTCTTCCTTGACCTATTCATCTTCAAAAAACCAATTGATTAAACTATAGGAGCCATTAATTAATCATGTATTAAGCTCATGACTCCTTGCAGAATCCTCTCCAATACATCAATACCCTTTTTAACTCGGGTCATGAGGCAGGCCCAGTTTCTGCTGCTCACAACACCAGTATATTGTACAGAGTAGGACAAAACATTTCTGTTTCCTGGGGTTTTCCTGTGGGTTAATTCTGGTAGGCAGCTATGCACCTCACAGGCATTCACTCACTCCCCCTTTACCCTCCCCACACTCTCAGTGGTACTGGGGAAGATGAAAAGAAGAATAAAAACAAGAAAACTTGTGGGTTGAGATTAAAAAAAAAAATGTAGTAAGTGAAGGAGAAGTGGAAGATGAAAGAAAGAAAGCAAAACAAAACAAGTGATGCAAAGACTCACCACCTCCCACAGGTAGACTGATGTCCAGCCAGTTCCTGAGCAAAAGATGTCTAACCCCCATTTTTTTTTATTATTATTATTATTATTATTATTATTATTATTTCTTTTTATTGCTGAGCATGATGTTATATGGCATGAAATAGCTCATTGGTTAGTGCAGGTTGGTTCTGGTTGTTGAGTCCCCTCCCATCTTCTTGAGCACCCTAGTCTACTCACTGGGGGCCAGAGTGAGAAACAGGGGGTCTTGACACTGCAAACATTGTTCATCAACGGCTAAAACATCAAAATGTATGTGTGTTATCAGCATTGTTTTGATCACAAATCTAAAACACAGAACCAAACTGCTATGAAGAAAATTAAATCCATCCCAAACAGACTTAGTACTCAGTACAGAATTTATGAAGCATATTGTATCTGTCAAATAGAACGTAACCTCAGCTTTATCAAGCATTACTTTCTTTTTCCTGTTTAGTTATATAGCTATGGCTATTTATTTATTTATTTATTTTAATCTTGATATAACACCAATTGCTCCAAAGAGGGCTCATTAATTTTCTCACAAATGTATCTGCCGTAACTGACCTCCCCGTTCATTCTGTTTCTATGGGTAATACAGGAGTTTGTGGCCAACTCTCATCTTCCATTCTACACTCCTTTGATACCACCTTGCTTTGATGAGGTTAGAATAGTTATTGAATTTCTCTGCTTCAGAGAAATCAGTCATAGTCATGGCTTAACCATGGTCAGGAAGCCAAAATCTGTTACAAGTAATGTGATAATTTTAAAACATTTTCCATTTTCACAGCTTTTTCACTGCTGTCTATACTGATACTAAGAAACAGTCTCTGCATAGACTGGTATGACTCACAGAAGACAAGATAAGGAGATTCAGAATTGTCATGTGGCCCATAAATACAGACTTTCTTTCATTCTTTCATGGTATTCAACCCAACATGGGAGAAAATCCCCTTAGTAGATTGGAAAATCCTCTATCCCAAAGTAATCCTCTTTTCATAGAATCGTAGAATCATTCAGGTTGGAAAAGACCTCTAAAATCATCTAGTACAACCTTTAAACTACTACTGAAATCCACCACTATACCATGCTACTAAGTTCTAAACCTACATGTTTCTTGAAGACCTCAAGGGATGGTGACTCAGCCACTTCCCTGGGCAGGCTAATTTCTTATTTCTCCTAATATCTACCCTATCCTTCCCCCGGTGCAATGTTCAGCTGCATGTGGACTTTGTTCAACTCTGTGTGGATTTTGGACAATTATATATTCTCTGTGCATTTTTAGTGAAAGTAACATGATTTATATATATAAGATTAATTTGTATTATTATTATTATTTTTTCTGGTTTTAGTGGTCAAACTGGGCAACAGTAGAGTGTGAGCACTTCTCAAAAGCTCAGAATAATAAGAAACTAATTAGATTAGGCAACAGCATGTGAAGTAGAAACTTAATTGTGTAATTGATCATTTTCCTCAGCCATCTAGCAAATTGACAGAGCCAATCTTTAAAACTTTGGTTATAAATAATAAATGTGCAAAACAATTAATTAAGCTGGGCAGGGAATGAGCTGTACTCCTGTATCTGGAAATCCAGAATACTTTTTCTTTTTAAGTTATATTTACAAGGGAAAGGCAGGAAAATAAAAGCAATAAACATGGGCAATTATCTGTCCACAGGTAACACTCTACAGACAGTTTTGTTTAAGCTAAAACACTGAGGGCTCCAGAACAGCAGTCTATGAGAATATAGAAAGTCCTTGCAATTATTTTTTAAAAAGTCAGAAGCCAGGAACAAACACTGTGGCAGAAATAAAAAAAACAGACTGCAATTACTAAACTATAATTACTAGCTTATTTCTTCAATCACAAACCGTACTGAGCAGATATAACTATTAATTATGTTGTTTTATTTTATGGTGCAGACAACAGGGTGCACACTAGTTCTACAATGAATATCTCTATCTTTTCAAAATCCTTTTTAATTTTTTTGTCTAATATGTAGCTTTACATCATACTTTTCATAAAAAAATACATATTACTCTGGGCTATAAGCCTTAAATTGTCTTACTTTATTAGCATTATTTGAATCAAGATAAAGCTTTTACCGCTGCTCTATACTATTAGGAAAAATCTCACAGTATTTTATCATGTGACCAAGGCATCATTTAAATCATATTAAAGAGCCAAATATAAAGAAAATAAAAAATGCCAAAACATGGTGGAATATCGATATACAATGTAATTATCTTCAGAGAGTCTCCATTTTTCTATGCTACACATCTTGTTCATGTTTACAGGGATGCCTATTTTTCAGAGAAATCTCTCTGAATAAATAATTTTAACATGCCCAGTTTTGGAGTTGTCAACCCTATTGCTGTATTTTTTAACTATATTATTTACTTTTTTGGTTGGAATAAAAGCATGCAGAACGTGGCATGCAAAATTGGTTTGGTTCTGCAGAAAGTGCTATAGATATTCAACTCTATAAAGATCAATCAGAATGAGTACATGAAACATGATGGAAATCCTTGCTTTTGACAATATGCAGGTCAAAGAGTTCACTGATCAAGAAGGCAGACAGAAAACCAAGTGAGATCAGTCAAAAATAGATGTAAAAAAGAGTGCTGTGGCTGTGAAACACTCAACAAGGGACAGAAAGGTTTGCTGTACAGTTGTGAAACTACATCTAACAGTATGCTACCAGCCCTACAGTAATGCAAACAGGACATCTGTCTTGACAGTGCTTTTCTCCAGTTGCTGAATGATTTACTATCTAAGAAATGCTAGTCAAGTAACAGTTGAGCTGAAGTATTCAGTATTATCTCAGGGGCAGAACAGCACCATTTAATACAAGATCATTTGCAAGCATTTTGTGGAACACCACAGGTTTACAGAGAGAAAGAAGCCAAGTAGGACTCATTCAACATACACCTAACACTTGTATAGCAGCCCCTTTCTGCTTTGACACCCTTGTCTTCCAATGTTTATATGAATCACTGCAAATGCTGTTCAGATTTAAAACACAGCATGACAAAGCCAAGATTTCATGTAAATAGTTTTCCCATCTTTGGTTTACCATGAGGTTAAACGGGAAGAAGAGGATGCTTCACTGTCCTTGAAAAGATTTTGATGTTTGGGAAGCTGAAGCTTTGAAACTGTCCTTTGGTTTAAAAAAGCCATTCCCACAGGCATCATGTACAATGTTTCTACTTAGCTCGGCATCCTTCTTGGAAAAAGGTGCTTGAACAGCAAACAGGATCCAAAAAGCCAAACTTCTCCTGCTTGCCAGAGCTGGCCACAAGGAGCTGGCTCCATACCTGATCATCCTGGCTTGGAGCCTGGAGCAGGCAGCCTGGGACATCGACCTGGGACATTGACTCGCCTCTCACAAATGAGGCACAGGGATTCAGCACCCCAGCACTTGTGCTATGGCATCACTGGTGACAATGTACAAGTTCAGGAGCTTCCCTTGCCTGCACATGGAGGCAGGAGGGGGAGAAGAACAGGGCAGGATGTGCCCTGAGGAGTCTGGGGGATCTACCTCAGAGGTGGCCCCTGTCTCTCCCACCCTCCAGAAATTGGATCCTTCTGGGAACAAGTGGGCCTCTTGGCCCAGAGAATGATTAAGGTAAATTGCATCATTAATATATATATATATATATTTTAATGCACCTTTTCATTTCCAAATACAATTACCTAAAACAAACATTAGAGAAACAAAAACATGTAATTGAAAAATGAGCCCATCAGTGCAACACCATTGTTTTATTAAATGAAAACAAGATTCCTTTCTAAAAAGTAAGTTTTGGGATAGAGAACAAAAATGGACTGTGAGGTAGAACACAAACTCCAGGATTAAGAGTCTGATCATGAGTGCATATGAACTATACACATTTTCTAGAACTACTATAATATTAGTCACCTTATATGTTCTTTCATCGTCTTTATCATCCCTGAAAAATGTTATGTGGCTTTCATTTCCACAATAGTAGCTTCCGATATTGTGCTCAGAAATATTCTGTTCTTGTAATTTTTCACACGTTTCAGCTATTGGCCTTTGTGAGGAAAAGGACATAAAATGACTGGATTGCCTCAAGCAAACACTGGAGGTTAGGTGGGCCTGTTACAAGTTTTGGCATGGATGTCCCAATCAGCCTATGCACTTAAGGGCTCAGCCCGTGCACTTAATGGCTAAGCTTAACATGCCTGAAAATTAAAAAGCAGATCCTCAAAAGCACTCATGCAGAACCAACACCTTGTATATGGAGGATATGCAGGTAAACTATTATAATGAAAAGGAGGTTACAACTGGGTATTTCACAGCCCACAGGATGAGGAAGGTGGGAAGGCAGACACCTCGTCTGTGAAGCATAAGCTTTGCAGATCCTCCTCATTTCTCTGTTCTAAACATGTCACATGCATGTTAAATACATAGAAGTCAAGGATTTGATTATGGTAAGCGTATGATAAAGGTGTATATGTATATATACATATTTAATGCAGAAATAAAAATGGGGTAATATTACACTCACATTAGTTCTAATAGATTAACCATTCCACAAAATGATTATTTCCTTCGTTTTATAGGGAATTACTCCTGTAAAATAATTTTATATAAGCCCATTTTAACAAACAAACAAAAAAAACAACAACATATTTCCTCAGCTTGCTTCAAAGTGTAGCTGGCCTGAGTCAAACATTTTTTTTTAAATGGTCCTTATCTCTATGCCCCCAAGTTCATCAGCTCTTCAAATTTTTGGAACCACACTAAAACCTGCAAGTACAATTTCTTGAATGTACGAGATCTCTGAGGAAAGCATTAAGTTACTGAGTACCTAAATTTAGGAGGATATTTCAGTGAAGTATCTTAGCAGAGGAGGATAGCAGTTGAGCTGGTTGAATTTTTTGTTTTAAAGGATAACCAAAAAAAATAGGTCCCCAGAGCTATGAAGACTTACTTTGCAAACTTTCTTTGGATTTTTCCATTTTTTTTCCCACTTTTCCCCTATCCTTTTATGACCTTTTCTTTGCTATAAAATAAAATAAAATAAAATGAAAAATATCATATATCAGTTTTTCTCCTTGCCCACCCAAAAACAACAGTCTTTCACATTTTTCCTTATTTTTCCCTTTGCCACTCTAACCTTTCTAAAGGTTTACAAGAGAAAAAAATGAAATAAAAAGTGGAAAAATTTGAATGTTTTCATGTTATTGTATTCAGCTTGTGAAGTACTGGTGTCAGGCATCACTGCAATATTTCATTTTTGAAATAGGGACCAAAAGTCTAAATATGTAAACTTTTCACAGAAAAAAAGCTCTAAATAGCTCTGTACCAAAATGCTTTGCTTCATCATCATTTCATAGTAATGAAACACTTCAGAACTTTTCTTTGCATGCACCAGTGTTGGCCTGCTTTGAGTATAGTTCTATCCATTTTAATGCTTCTCTCCCAGTCTGCCTCCAGACAAACATAACTCTGATGCATCCTACTGCTATGTGGATGCATACTGCAAGGAGGTGCAGTCCTTTTCTTGGGCATGCTGTTAGGCTTCATCACCAAAGAGGGAGTTTGGCAATCCACAAAATGCCATATAGCTTAAGCCAGAACCAAAATATCTGAGAGGGAAGATGTACAGCAGGTCACAGTAAATATTCTCTGGAGATATTTTTTTTAGAAAAGCCTTTCTGTTACTAGAGCCTGCCCTTAAAACATCATAAACATTTACTGCTTATCACCAGGCTTTCCTTCATGATGACGATTTAGATGCAATGCCAGCAGAGCAGGGGAATATAAAGATTGAGGACATTTCTCTATCCTGGCTGTAATGAATATAACCCAGGACTCTTTGGGAAACCTAGGTAGTACCAAAGATTAAGGAAGAAACCTTCATACCTGCATATTCAGGTTAAGGAACTGTTTGTTGTTTGCTTGTTTGTTTGTTGTTTGTTTTCCTTATCCGTTAAACTGCAAGAAATCAGCCCTCCTGACTCAGTGGGGAATTATAATTTTAAAGAAATGGGGTGACATATGATACTTTGGAGAGTCAAATGCTGAGACACAGAGATGTTGCCACTTAATAGATGGAAGCCAGTGGTCCTACATACAATGCTAGCTGGAAATGTACTCCCCTAGAGCACGTCTCTATACAATGTCCTGCTCCAGAATGTATACTAGTCTCAAAGCCTCTGCCCAAGTCTGATTATTTCTGAAGATGGAAAAAAAATCTTTTCCTTGGCTATAAAAATATTTTTCCTTGGTAAATCTTGTTTTGTAAGGCTGCCTTTCATTGCTTAACATCATCTCGGCTATATTAACCATGAAATTTTGAGGTTAAGTAGAACTGAATATTATGGCTGAATATTCTAAAATATCTGAGTGTTAAAGTCACTGGATGATTCATAATTATCAGCTTCATCTACAATTTTCTTTTTCTTTTGCTCTTGCCTGCAATGAGTCATGAGTATGTCTGGATTACTTCTCAACCATGAAGGAGTGAAATGTACTCCTAATGGACAACACAAGGGTCACACATACCACGTACATCTCCAGAAATAGAGCTCTTAGTCCTGTTGCTATGATATTTCAGTCCTTCCACCAGTTTTCTTGTGACAAGCAGCCTTTTGCTCAGTGAATAGTCCCATTCACCTCATCAGGAAGGTATGAGTGGAAAGAGGTGCTGCTCATCATGACAGCACCAGGATGAGGCAGCAACATAGTCGTGCTCACAAGGGACGCTGCAGCCTCCCCAAGCTGATTTTCCTTTCAGCTCCTTCCATTTTCACTAGATCCTTGCAAAGGATCCTTGTACATTTAAAATTACATGTGTCTTCATTCATCACTCCAAGGTCTTTTCTTCCAAAGAGGAGATTTCAAACTGGAAATTATAACACTCAAATTCCACGGTCAGGGTATCATTTTAAGCTTTCACTGTGGCTTGCATAATTCCTCATGTCTGTTATTTGCCAGCCTCAAGCATACGGAGTTCAACACGATTCTTGCTCTGAACCTTATTACACTGTTTCCATTAAGAAAAACAAATTTCAGGGCCACAGAGAAGTTATGACTCAGCTTTGATCCTGAGGAACTTTGTTTCGCAAAGCAAACACTTCTCAGGCTCATGTCTGAAAATCCACTCTAATTAGTGCCCTTTTGCAAGCTAAGAGGAAAACTACTGTCAGAGTGTTGCCTCATTTCATACACTTTTATTGATTCTATGTTGATGAGATATAACCTAATGTACTTTTAAAAAGTAAGAAATACCCCTTTGTTATAGCTAACAGGCGTAGCTTTCAGGCTGATGACTACTCCGGTCTTATGGAAGTCAATGGGCATGAGCTTAAAAGAAACAGGGCATTCTAATTTGGGGAAAATTAGGTGCTGAGCTTATTTAATATTTCCGTTACAGATACTGCTCAGTGGCCCCAAGCAAGAGGTCCTGTTCACCAGCAGATCTGCAAGACAGCACATGTAGTTCTCATCTCACACTCCCTGACCCAAGAAGGTTGGCAGCAGTCTCTGAAAGCTAAGAAAGGTCTAGATGTATTCATTAGCAGCTTTTTAAAATTGGTAGTAAACAGAATCTATCTACATCTTTCCTTCAATGATTTCAACTATATGTTGAGAGAGAATGAAGCATGACGGGCCACTGAATCAGCTCACAGGGAGGACAGTTAGCAGCCCAGAGGCAGGATCAGGAGGTGTTCAGAACTGCTGCTGAAAGAGAAGTTAGAAGAAGCTTGCACCCCAGCAGGGAAGAATGAATGCCTGCTTGTATCTAAAAGCAGCTGTCAGACAGGAAAGCAGACAGCAGGTTGTAAGCTTGTTTTGTTTCTTTTTCACAGCTACATAAAGGAAACAAAGAAAAAATTACATCATCTTTAAAAATATGTAAAAAAAAAAATGACAGGCATCCAAGTGTTTCTTCGAAGTACTGTATCTTGGAAACAATTTTCAGCATGTGTTTTGCAATTATTTATACAAGTTAGTAGTGAATGACTAGAGCAGTGTGTAGGCATCATTTGATATCTAGTATGGGAGGCTTCTACTACCTCGGTAGTAAGAAAAGCAGCTGCATTTATTTTAGATGTTATAGCCAAAACCACACGTACACATCATGAGATAGCTTTACATGGAGTTTATTGATCTGAGGAAATATTAATTCCACCATGAAGCAGAGGAGTTAAAGCAACCCTCCAGAAATAGCCACCAATTATATACAGGTCACTAAGTGCATCTTGAAATATCCAAGTGTCTGGTCCAAAACGATGTGATGAATACCATGGCAGTGGTCCACACAGAAATGAAAGTGGAGGCCTCCAAATTATGGCTTAGTGATATGCTAACATGCTAACATATGCTTATGCTAACATGAAAGTTTTTTGAAGTATTCAAGTCTCTTAGCTGTCTCTGAATAGGTCTCCTGCAAGTTCTCTCTAGAGATTTCTGTGGAAATCCTAGTTTCAGAAAAAATGGCAGGATTTCTACAGTTGCCTGTGATTAGGCCAGTATGTTATCCCTGGCACAGACACAGCATCCCCTTTGCATCCTCAGCAGCCCAAAGAGATCATACCTAGACACACACTCTGGATTTCCAGAAAGCCCTGTTGCATGAGAGGCTTCCTGCCCATGGGGGCACCTGGCCCTCAGCCAGAGCTTGGTCTGTCCACCAACATCACCAGCCCTCAAATCCCTCAAGGAGGGAACCAAGGCCATTGTTGCTAGCTTCTGTGATCCCTGGCAAGTGGCCATACAACCCTGCTGGTAAGGATGCCTCAGACCATGTGCTTAAGTACTCATTTCCCTTGCTCTTGGATCCCAGCCTGAGGACTGCCAGAGAGCAAGTCCTGGGGTGCTGTAGCTGACAAGGAGTTCAAACAAGCAGCTCTTCTGGCTTTCTGCCTAGCATGATGCTGTTTCATACAACACAGAGTGTGAAACCATGAGCAGCAAATTCTCACTTCAGTCATACCTTTGCTTCATGTGAGTTTTCCCTCACCTTTTTATTCCCTAAAGAGGACATTACTGAGCTGCTTTAAAAAACAATAGATTATTTTGTTTTCAGACAGTGAAGTCCTTTAGACCTATTATTGTGATACTTCCATATTACCAGTTCATTACTAGATTGTAACAGCCTCAGGCAGGAAATTCTTCTGATTTTATAAAATGTTGTGGTTGTCTCACCATCAAGAAGATGGATGCATATTAGCTGGAGCCAGGGTGATTACTTCTGGCACACAGCATGGTCTTCCAGCACAGCAAAAGTATATTTTTCAAGGAAGAACATCAGCACCTTTAACTCATTTCTCAAGATCAATTTTCTCCTTTATGCAGTGATGAAGTAGCAATATATACTTACTGCACATATCTGTGTACTGAGGTGTTTCACCATGGAGTATTTTTGAGTAGTCCTTTCATAATTATATGTTTCATTGGCTCACAGAAGTTTTCCTTTAATTCTATCAGGAAGTTATGGATTTTATCTTCAAACTTGTCCCAGATGGCATGATAAATCATACTAAGTAGTGGCCAGCTCTGAGAGAAAATAAATCAGTTATATTACATGTAGCCTTCAAAAAATGTAGAATGATATCCTTGTTCCACAGAAATGAACGACACATGGTCACAGTGTCAATTCTTGTTTTTGCTTTGAAATTTCAAGTTAGAACTTATTATTTTCTTACCTAAAAATGCCTATTTATTTATGTTAAAGATATGTGTATGTGCCTCAACATATATGTATGCACAGTTTTATCTTTCCTGGATAGCAATTTTCACATATCCAAAGGAGGTTAAAGTTGACAGATCTTAAAAAAAAAACTTACTTTTTCCTATATAACTCATTGAACCTAACTGGGTTTAGCCAAAAACTTAAAAATTTTAAATTGCTTACAAATCTTTTCCCATTATCTTATATTTTGCTTTCAGCCTTTTTGATTATTGTCATTTCACAGGTACTCCAAGTCAATTTACCAACTTAGTGAAGAATTGAGTATTCATTGAAGGGATAGAGATACAATTAAAATAGCAGTAGCTTAGAAAACAGATCTCTCTGAGAGGTATATCAAGAAAATCTAACAACTTGTCTTATTCCATCTCAGTTCTGATTAGTTATACTGAAAAGTGTTTCATTTCAAATAAAATTATTTAGGCTACTCTCATTTCTATAATGTTTCTGAAACAAACTTTCTGTTCAGGCTCTCACACAATAAGAAGAACATTTACTGATACTTTGAAAATTAACCTGGCTATTCAGGTTCATCCTCTTCACTGCTGTTCAGTTTTCTATGATCATTCAATTGATTGGTTTCTCTTAAGACTTAACTGTATAGACAGCACCGTTATCCATATAAACAGCCCCATTAATGCATAAATAAACTTAATTCACTATTTACTTATTTCCCAGTGACTGCACAGGAACTATTTCATATGATTTATTGTAAAGGAGTTATTTCAATATATATTTTTTTTGAAGTTTTGTGCCTTCAAAATTTTTAATGAAGGGTCAGACAGACCCTGCTCAGAAAATTTAAGTCTTCCAAACACAGGCTTAGTTATGCTGCTGTAGACCACCTAAAAACAGTCCAGACATTCCCAAAGCTTTCAGAACACAGGCTATAAGCTACTGCTGTAAACTACTGCTGAGGATAACCATATTAAAAAAATCAAATCAAATCAGAGGTATATATAATAGTCAATCATTTGCTTTCATGAGCAAAGTAAGATCAGCTCCTAAATAATTCATCATAAGTTGGGAGGGCACAGTAATCAAATACACCCAGTAATAAGAAGAATTCATGGATCTCTTTATATAGAACAATAAAATCCAGAAGTTTACTTGTAGGGTAAAGCAAACACTTTAACTGTGAATCAAACTGTCAACCTTGAATATAAAACTCAATAAATTCATCTTTTATTTGTACAATCTGCATATCATTATTTAATAAGCTGTGTAAAATGAGTGATTTTCAGTTAAGTGTCTGGACGGTTTCTAAAAAATTGAATAAAAAAATAGAGCAATCTATCTGGAAAGTTCTCAAAAGAAAAAGATTATTTTTTTCCAGTGGTTAAAGCAGAATGCCACACATGGTGGTTCAGGAAACAACTTGCTTGCTTCTGTTACATAAGTATCAAGGGGACTTCACACATTCTTTTTAAGAGCACCATACAGTGCATCATAAAATAAAAAGCAATAAGAAAACACTATGAAAAGTCCCAGCGTGTGCTATTGAATGCAAAAGGTATGAATTACTGCTGTTAAGTATTGGAATAAAGAAATATATACAGCTGAACGATGGCCAGGTTTCCTGAATGAGCAGTCATCAGAAAGTGCTGCTTAAACTGGAAAGGCACAAATCCTCACTGTACTACTGGCTTGAAAATACTTCCATATGTGCACTCAAAGACAGAGTGAAATTCCAGTCCTAGCACTTTTGCTTTGTTTGCTCCTTCCAAATAGGCACAAGAGGTTAATCAATAGAGTGGCCTTAATGCTAACAACAAGAAATTCATTAGACACCTGCATTTGGTAAGAATTCCTGGAATAAATGTGTTCCATGACGCAGGCATCTCTTCAGTCTCTGGTTAACAGAGGTTTTATATAACAGCATGTTTTCAGGCTGGGGCCAGGAGATCACAGCTGGACAGCACCAGTTCCTAGCTCTATGAAAGGACTAATATTTGTGAAATTCCCTCTGCTGGAAATGCAAGTCCTCAAAATAGCTGTCTGACGTGGAAAATAGAATTTCATGGCTCCTTAAAAGGCATTTAACCAGATTAGATTCCAAATTGCTTAGAAAAAAGAACACGGTTCATTTTTTAGGATAAGAATGCAGAAGCAGCAATGAGATGCAATTCTCTTAAAGATTAGAAACAGAGATTGGTAGCCAGATACAGGTTTTCAAATTGCCAGAAGAAGCTTAAGACTAAATCTGTTCTTACTCCTAAGAGAGCTGTGGCAAGCTAGGGATACTGAATGAATCATGTTCTTCATGATGACTCAGAGACTTTGAAAGAGGCCCAGTTTTAAAATGGATGTTGGGATTTGGGGGTCTTAATAAATAAGGGCTTGTTTTTAATATACAGATAGTTTTGTTACACCAAAGCTATACAGTTTTCCTTTTGGTTTAATGCGATGTTGTACTGTACATACAAGAGTACAGTTTGTACTAGACTAGGCAACAGGCACATGGGATTTATCCCTGGTGATTTTATATATATATATTTATGTACATATAAACATATGTATATATTTTCTAATAATGAATAGTATGGTCAAAACAAATGGCAAGGTTCCCTCTGAACATCAGCACAGAAAGAGGGTTGGGGGCTGAGAAAGAAAAGAGAGGAAGGATAGTAGGGTGTTGGAAGAGCTTCTGGAAACTTGCATGCTGATGGCACAGCATGTGAAATTCCTTCTGTGTTTGCATTCTGGACCTAATTCCCGACTTAGTTTACTTTCCTGTTAGCTGCTGAGTGCCAGCTTATTGCTGCTGCTACTGCTACTACAGTGATCTCCTGCTGCTGCGACACGTGTGTGTACCTCCGTATATTCTGTATATGAGCCCCTGAAAGGGAGGATTTCAGTGTGTAGTTTTGTGGAAAACGTTGTCAATCAGTGTTAAAAGACTCTTTGACAGGAATCCGTTAAGATGAATTACAGGTTTCAGTGGCATCACAAATATGTGCAAAGTCACCCTACTGGGTTTTATTACATTGGTGTCTCTGCAGCAGTGAACAGAAGACAGTGCACATCACTTTAAGACCAGACTATGAAAGGACATTCCTAGGAGTTAAAAGATATAGATTCCAGATGGAAATTTTGAATTTCAGGAAGAAAAGTTGGATTTGAAAATTCCCCACTGTAAACCCACCCCTGTTTCTTATTAGACCATATCCCAAACTGGACAACACATAGTTTCAACTTTTCTAGAAGTGGCCAGAACTTTAAGTCAGCTGAAATCAGTTGATCCCCTGCTGTTGAAACTTGGAACAAACAATAACAGCTGGCAACATTTTGGTGACAGTAATTAATATTCAAGCTCACATCACAAATCAGTTCAGGTCTTAAGAATTTTACATTGGTTACAGGGGGAACAGACATAAAACCTTACTTTAGTTTAAATAATATGTCTGGACTCCACACACAGAAGATAAAAAAGACAGGAAAAGTCTATCTGTAGGAGCATCACCTCTGATGACTACAAGAGATGTCTGTTAATATATTCCTACTTGTTTACATTAAATGTAATCATACTTTTTTCTTCAAAACAAAACAAAGCAAACAAACAAACAAAAACTAAACTAAACCAACCAAAAAAAAAAAAAAGCTAAAAAAAAGCTACCATTCCTTCTTGTGGACGTCAGGCTCTTGTTATGTTGGGATGTAATGGTGTACAGAGCTTTTCAAACCTCACAGCTCCAATGAGATCATGACATAATCATGAAGAGTTGGCCAGAACAGTCTTCTTTTTAGCATAATGTGTTGTACCTAATGAATGTCAGGAGCACTGAACAATCCTATATCATTACACATGAGGAACAGTGAACATTCATGTCTCATTGCATGAACACTCTGAGTAGGGTTCTTGAACACTACGGGAGATGGGTGCTTCGGATAAAGATCTTGTATACTCAGGGGTCGTCCTTACCTTGGGGATAGTAAGGTCTATTTCCTCTGGAGTTTTATAACTCAGGAAAATCTGGGTTACTTCCCTCCTGACTTAGGTATGGGTGGTACCTACACTGGTATGAAGTCCAGGACAACAACACACTACAAAGGGAATACTGGAGGTTGAAAGCCATTGTAGCTGCCACTTCATACATTTTTTTTTTTTTTTTCACTACCTAGTCCCACATAATCAGCAAGGTGGATTGACACTTAATAGGACCAAGTTTCATGAGTTTCTCCTTTTTTCCCCTGTAATTTTTTTCCTCCCTGAGCAGAGCCTGAAAATCTGTCTGAGATTTCAGATGTCCAGAAGCCCTGGATACTTACAAAGAACTTCTGAAGAGTAACTCCTTTCCTGTGGGCAATAAATCCAACATGACAGGACTACAGTAAAGTCTGTGCACCATTGAACATGCTGGGAATGTGGTGGGACTCACTGGGCACTAATACCCATAGTATAGTTTTACCTGGGAGCACTAGTACTGTCCTTCTTTCTCTCGTTGACTGGAATATGTTGTCATCCCTCAGGGAAGTCAAAAGTGCCCTTGTAAAGCCCCATGCTGAGCAAGGAAGTGGATATTTAGCTGCATGGAAGTTGGGATAATCTTGTTTCCTCCCACAGTAACTGCATCAGAAAATAACCCAGATCTCACATTGTAAAAGTGAGGTCTGAAGTGTTTCTCTTCCCTGTGTGAAAGCATAATTCCAACATAGTAAAAACAAAATTCAGGTCAAATCCCTGTTGTTACATATGCTTCAGCCCTCTGCAAGCCAAAAGCCTATGTATTTGTAAAAGTGTTGTTACCCTGGAAAATCAAATTCACTCCCAACAGACTAAAGCTGAGTGCTTTTAAAATCTAAGTGGGACATCTACTAGAAAGGAATCTGTGCAGCAGTAAATAAAAATCATGTTTGGATGGCTTCCTATCCACTTCTGCTTTGCAGTCTTTGAAGGATTTTTATTTTTGTCATGTTCATTTTGATTCCTGCTGAGTGAAACTGAACAGATAACTTATAATAGAAAGAATCTATTTATTTATTTATTTATTTATTTATTTATTTATTTATTTATTTATTGGGCCAGTTTTGAAGTTTATGATTTACTCTTTAATTTATCTTGTCAATATCTTTTTATTTCATTTACATATATGACAAGGACTAGTAAATTCTCACACTCAATCACATGGTTTTGATACTGCTCCTTGTTGTTCAGATAACAAAACATGAATTAAACTGTGATATGTACAATTTACAATTTATTTTTATGTAATATTTGAGTTTTCCATACCTAGTTCCTAAAGTTTGCAAGTATTCAGTCCAGTAAGTCTTTATCACACAGAATATTAACAAATCAGGCAAAAGAGATTTGGAGAGTCAAAAAAAAAAAAAAAAAAAAAAGGTATTTTAAAAATAATCATTTTTTAACTTTATCAAGCCCTGGGTGATTAACATGATGAAAAGAGAGCAAGTGCTCAGAGAGTGTGTGTCATTCTTCCCACAGTGGTGCACAATTTAATCCTATATGTATACAAATCCAGCATGAACACTGGATCTCTGTATTGCACAGCCAGGCATGGTGAAATCCCCACCTAAGAGGAGGTGAGGTGCTCAGGGCATTCCCTCACAACCATGTCCCTTCCTCTCCCTCTCAAATCAGCTCAGCTGCCCAGATGAAGTCCTGCACATAGCTGAGCTGAATGGGACCCAAGGGCTGAGGGAGTGAGGAATCGAGGCCTATTGATAAGAGCAGACTAGGAAACAAAGGCTCCTGTTGAATCCTCACAGAATCTGCACAACCCAGAGAAAACTAAATAAATCACCCATAATCCATCTATCGGACACCAAAGTCCATATGCCCAGAAAAGACAATGAATCAAAAGAGTTCCAGATTTGGCTGTTCATAATAGCTCTACCAGTCTTTGTACTGGGATTGCTGTGGATGTAGGCTAGAAGCAGTGAACAGGCACATTCATGCTTAGACAGAACTCACCAGAGAGGAACACCACATATAAATAACGAGAGGAATCTCCAGCTTCGTAAATATCTTGAAATGCTTTAAATATAGTTGAAAGACTCAAAGGCATACTTGTGATGGGAATTCCTTGCAGAGAGGTTAGTTTCTCTTCTTCAGCACGGAACCAATGACTGGTTGTGGTTTTCACTGGTCTCGTTTGCCTAGTCTAATGATGGAAATATTTCTTACAAAGGAAAAGCCTGACCAACCATTTAGTGAACCTTGTGTGTAATTTTATTTCCTTAAAGAAAATCCATCATTTAAAACTCATGTAGCCAATGTGCAATACTCTGCTCTCTGGTGTGCCTCCCTGGATAAAATCTGCACAAGCACAAAGGTGGCTTTGTGCTATTGCCATATCACCTAGGTTCTTGGGAGTGGGTAAAATGGCAGGATGAAAGAAGGTCATTTGAACTAAATAGTATTTTTGTTTGTTTGTTTGTTTGTTTTTGAAAGGGCTGCCCATGGCTGCTGAGGAGCTGCAGACACTCCAACTTTATATGCCTCTCTGTGGGAGCACAGCCCAGCATACTGTTCCACAAACAACTGCATGGGAATAGAGCTATTATCCAAACTACACAGTGCAGAAGAATTCATTCACGCACCACTAAGAAACACCTCTAGCAATATGCAGACATATGTCCTGGCAGAGCTGACCTAAATGCCTAGAGCAAGCTTGGAAACAATTAGGAGGTTTTTGATTTGTTTTTTGGAAAGGAATACACAATTTCCACAACACTGAACGAAACAAAGCTAGCATTAGCAGAAAAGGTTATTTTTAAAATGGAGGAGTAAATCCAGTGAAGCACAATAAATAAAATTTTATTTTTGTCTGTCCTAAGGTGTTTGATTTCCCTCCTTCCCTTTCCCATCTGCACTGTAATGGGAGTCTCAAGCTGTCAAAAGCAAGGTTGAAGTATGTCTGTGCACTTTCTTCTGGGCAGGATGTTGAGCAAGGCTGAACCCTCACTGCTGCAGTAATTTGTCCAAATCGACCAAGTCACCTTGCCAAGGAAAAACAGTTTCTTTAGAACATTTTCAGAATACTAAAACCAAACCAGATGAATAACACAAATATCCAAACAAGTAAGCATCATTTCACCTAAGGTAAAATGATACCAAACTGATTTTCTGCCAGTGACAATAAAATCCAGGTTTGAGCCCAATACAGAACATAGTACAGTCCACTATATCCCACTGAGAGGAAACTGATAAAGTGAATCAAATGATATTCAGCCCACATATGGACATTTTTCCAAGGATCCAGGAGCATTTGTAAGGATTTGGTCAGAAAGAAAGGGCTGTCTAGTTTAGTCTGGTCTCTTATGTTTGACAATATCAGATTAATAAGGAAAAAGTAACATAAAGGCATATTCCTTTTCTCTCTCCAGAGCTTTCAGTGATATGTTCCTTTGATATTTCTTGAATCAGAAGCAACAGCTATGTTCTTAATGAGCCTTCATGGATTTTCTTCCATTTCCAATCACATTATGAACTAACCTGTGCACCTACCTTCACAATACAAGTGAATCTGATGAAGGTCATGTTGTCCTGAGGTCAACAGACTTGTGGGGTTCTACTCTTCATATCCATTTTTTTAAGTGACATAGCCCTGCACTGCCTTTTAATAGTCACTCTTTTTTTTTTTGCACTCCTAGTCTGGAGGCCTTCTTAGGTGTTAATTTTATTCGACAGGTAGATTAATAATGAAACTAGCCTGGATCTAGACAAGGATACTGCATAAGCTCCAATTTTAAACCTAGAGTACAGATCCAGCTTTTCAAGTTCAGATCTGTTTAATCATTGTCCAGACAGTACAATTGTTCTTCAAGAGCAGGTACCAGTGATGAAAGGTGCTGCATGCTGTCATCCTCCCCTAAATAGTTCCTTCTTTCTTCTCCTCTGTCTGTGGTCAACATATTGCCAGAAGGTGAACTGAAATATTTCAGACACCTTTGAAATCCTGGCTGCTTTCTGGGAGTGCCTTTTGACTCCTCCACATTTATTCATGGAAAAAAAAAAAAAAAAAAAAAAAAAAAGTGACTAATCTTTTGTTGGGAAAAAATCATATTGCTTTTGGTAAAAAGGGAAGATAAGTTCTGGAGACATTGTTCAGAAACTTAAAACACATCAGAGGTCAGCACTTCATGGCCTGCTAGGTAAAGAATGGAATCTGTAAAGGTAACCATTTTGACAGGATGCCCTTGCCTGTTACTGAACTAGCAGGATCACCATTTCCCCTAACATCTGCTCTTGAAATACTAAAATCATCAACATTGCAAGACATGAAGCAGTCAAACAAGCTGGCCTTTAAGAAACTCAGGCCTAGCTCACAAGCCAAATATTGATCTCACATTTAGGTGAAACCCTTTTGGTAAAACAGCCAGATCTGTGGCGGTCTTTCGCCAAAGTCAATTTATTTTTGTTTATTTTGTTGCGGGAGCTGTAGCTTCTAAGATTTAAATGAAATAGTCTAAACTGTAATGTGTTTCAAAACAAATGTTTGGGCAGTGTCTTCGCCTCCCTGTGTTTTTTCCTATTACATCTGCACTTCTGTTTTCTAGTATGTATGTTGCCCTTTCAGAAGGGAAACAGTAGAGGTAATGTGAAAGGATTCGTGGTGTCCAGAGATTTCTGCTCAAGGAAACACAACACTCAAAGAACAGATGTCTGAACTATTTTTCCCAATTTACATTTGATAAAAAAATTCTGTTTCAGCTTCAGCTTTGCTCAAAGACTTCTGCATCTCTGTAAAATGTTTGGAATTCATATACAGGTCAATTAACATATGTGTGTACTTAATTTTCATTTTCCCCTAATGCTTATAAAAGATTCCATCTAGAGCTTTAAAACCCACCTTTATTGAATTCATTGTAAGGTTTATTATTCCTTTTACTGAAAAGTACCAAATATTTTCACACTAGAGTTATAGCACCCCAACAAAGGCTTTCAGTGTTTGCCTGAAGTACCTCACTCTGCTAGTGTGTGTTGATTCCTCTATGAAAGATTTTAACTAGGTCTCCCTGAGTCAGAGGGAGGGAGAAACCGTGTTCATTTGCCAACCCCACCACTCAGATATAAAGCATTTGCAAGAGATTTTCTAGAAAAGGTCTTTTAATAAAAAGGAAGCAGAGGAAGATCAGACCGTCCATCAACCGTCCATTTCTTGTCAATACGACCAAGCACTAAAAAGGGCAAAGATTTGTGTAGCCAGTCCCCAGTCTACAGTTCCACTGAGGCAAGCCATCCCTTGCCCCAGTCAAGTGCATCAGGAAAGGTATTGGTGAGCACAGAAGTTCCTTCCCCCTGAGCACCCAAAGGAAAAATAGTTGGGCACTGCACAGCCTTGTGTCTTCACAGCATGGGGAGAGGACATAGACCTTTACCTAGTGGCCAGGCATGCTGCTTCTGCAGGGTAAACTCATCCTTAGGTGTCTACTGAATCATAAACCCAGCGGCTTGCTCCGGCACCCTCCCTACATTCTCCTGCATGTCTTCCTTAGACTATACCAGTGAACAGTGCAGCATAACACAGGCAGATCTGTGAGCAAAACATTTGGTGCTGAGGGCCTGCTGTCCACACACATTTTTTTCAGGAACGTTATGATGAATCAACTGTACTCCGGTCCCATGGACCAAACAGCTATTGCTAACTGGTGAATATTATGTGCACTTCCTGAGAACATCTTCCAGCTTGGTTTAATTTGAAAGAAATCCAGTTCACATGTTTTAACACTGTTTATGAAACAAAGCACCGAAAGTGAGCGTGATAGAGACAACTGCCTCAAAAGTGCACTTCAGATTAGAAAGAGGACACTAATGTAGGCATGCCTTTAGGTAGCTGAGATGTCTAGGGCTGCAGATTGTCCCTCTGTAGTGAGTGGACTAGAGAAATTTCAGAGAGTAATTGCAATCTTCAGAGCACTGAACTGATATTTTAAAGGGCCTCTTTCTCTCCCATTTAATGAGCTGAACTTGACCACTTCAGAAAGTCAGACAAATCCCAACCTGATGTCAAAAGCATTCCTGTGACTTGGAACAAAGATTTTATAAAAGACTAAAAATAAGACTGAGGATGTGACCTGGAGAACTGATGTTAACAGTCTGCTTTATCAAACTTCCCTGTGGGACTATATGGTTGAAGAATGATCCTTTCCTGGATCAAGGAATAGCATCTGTTTACAGTTGTAGTTCTCTTTGAAGAGTTTTAGAAGCCTATAGAGAAATAAAAGGATGCCCATGGCACCAAATATAAATCAGAAGCTGTGTAAATAAAGTATTTATCTTACTTCTTGAGTGAAGTTCCAAAAAGTGAATCCTTGCTGGTAGCAAAAATTGAAAAGCATCAGCAACAACAATCTCTATTAGCACGTTCTTTTGTTTGGTGCATGCATTTTAATTTTAAGATACATTTCAAGTATCCTAAACTGCTTAAGAAACAGTAGGAAAGATTTCTGGGTTTTGAACAATGCAGTCTATTTAGCCAAACTTGTCTAATACAGTATAGAGACCACAATTAGAAACAACTGTTAGTCAGACATCAATTAGCCTTATTTTCAGACTGAACGTCAATAGACAAAACCAACTAAATTAATTTAAGTGGCAAGCTAAAAACAGGCCTTTAAATTGCATCTTTAAACTTGACACAGAGGTTAGAACCCATCTTCCAGAGGTTAGGCACCTGAAGCACAGTCAGACTATTGAGCCCAGCTGGACACCTGCTTTCCACGTGACAAAATCTATCTTTGTACAGTGGAATGCTTTTCAGCCATGATGTAGCTGGTGCTCTCCATCTGTCCCTGGAAAGAACATCATGCTTGAGCTGTGGAGGAGGACTTTTCTTGATATTGCATGAAGGAGAACATGAGGAAAAGGATGAAATGGCTTCCTGGGACACTGTGATAGCAGACCAGAGCTTCTCAAGCTGACCCTATGTTCCTGGCATAGCTCAGGAGAAACGTCTGGGGAATATGTATCAATAGCTGCTGTGAGACCTCCTATTTGAGAGAGCAGAGTTTCCCAGCAGGCCTACCCTGAGACTAGTACGGGGAGTGATATGTGTTTGATTCTAGATCTAAGGAAAAGGAACTGTAGGGTAAACAAAAACAAAACAAAACACTCCCCACCCTCTAAAAAAGAGCAAACAGCAGCAAAAATTTGAATCAGTGCAAGAAATAAACTATTATTTCTAGTCTTCCTTCTGCGTGTCTTATTGTTGTGAAGACAGGTCCCACAGATCTGATGCTATGCTGTAACCCTTGGCTCCTACAAGACTAATTGTCCTCTTACCCTGTTTCTCCAGCTGTAGAGCCTTTGATCTTTTGAACCTCTCTCAGTCCTGGACAATGTTCTCGGACACATGGTCTGATTTTTGGGTGGTCCTTTGGGGACCCAGGCGTTGGACTCGATGATCTCTGTGGGTCCCTTCCAATTCAGGATATTCTAGGATTCTATGATTCCCTATTGTTGCATATTGTGACCAGAAAAGGAGATGTTGGTATGTTCAGAGGTATTTATGTTGTCCAGATTAAGTTCAGAAAGCCTTTTCTGTGAAGTATAAGAAGTTAAAATGGAGGATCTGGGAGTATAACATTCCCTCAAACCGCATCTTCTGTATGCCACCTCTTGTGATCATGTGTTGTGGTGTGAAGTGTGTATGCTTCAGTTTCCTTCCAGGTCCTGTCTAAAGGCCTCCCAAGAAAACCAAGCCTGAATAATCTCTTCCTTAAACTTCCAAACTGCCACTACCCTTCTTCAACTTATTTTTTTTTTTTTTTTTTTTTTTTTTTTTTTTTTCCTGCTGTACTTATGGACACCAGTGTAGTGGTTTTACTCAGGTGGGCAGCAGCCAAGCTCCACCACAACTGCTCTCTCACACACCTCCTCAAAAGGAAAGGGAGAGAAAATACAATGAAAAGAGCTCAAGGGTTGAGAAGGACAGGGAGATGGCTCAAGAATTATTGTCATGGGTAAAACAGACTCAGCATAGGAAGATTAGAAAAAATTATTACCTATTACTAACAGCTAGAGAAGTGAGCAACAAATAAACTAAAAACACCTTCCCTTCACCCACCCTTTTCTTCATCCTCGCCCTGAGCAGCACAGGAGAATGGGGAATGGGGGCTGCGGTCAGCCTATAGCACTTCTTCTCCACCGCTCCCTCACGGTCCCTCTCTGACCCTGCTCCCCATGGGGTCCCTCCCATGGGATGCCGTCCTTCCCCAGCTGAGCCTGCGGGGGCTGCCTACAGGCAGCAGCTCTTCAAGAACTGCTCCCACACGGCTCCGTACCTGGGGTCCATCCCCCAGGAGCAAACTGCTCCAGCACGGGTCCCCCACGGGCGGCAGCTCCCCCCAGACCCCTGCTCCTGTGTGGGCTCCTCTCCACGGGCTGCAGCTCCGGCCCGGGGCCTGCTCCTGCAGGGGCTGTCCATGGGCTGCAGCCTCCTCCAGGCCACATCCACCTGCTCCAGCGGGGGCTCCTCCACGGGCTGCAGCGTGGAGATCTGCTCCATGTGGGACCCATGGGCTGCAGGGGGCCAGCCTGCTCCACCAGGGGCCTCTCCACAGGCCGCAGGGGAACTGCTGCTGCCTGCCTGGAGCACCTCCTGCCCTCCTGCTGCACTGGCATTGGGGTCTGCAGGTCTGAGTTTCACTCCTATCTCCCAGCAGGTTTTGTTTGTTTGTTTGTTTGTTTGCTTTTTTAATACTGCTCTCACAGAGGTACAAACAACATCACTGACTCGGCTCTCGGCAGCAGCAGGTCCCTTTGGAGCCAGCTGAAACTGGCCCTTACCTAACATGTGGCAGCTTCTGGATTCCTCTTACAGAAGCCACCATTTGCAGCCTCCTGCTACCAAAACCATGCAAACCCACTACAACCAGTGAAGCCACTTTGCTGTCTCCCACCAATCTCTATCTACCTGACCAGCTACATTATACTTACTAATGTGTCTTGTGACAGTCTCTTGACTGTCTTTCGTTACCTGTTCTGGGACAAACAGTGATGAGGTAGGTGATCGAAAGTTTCTCACTTATGAAAAAGACTGCTTTAGAAGGATCAAATGTTGGGGTTTTAGAGTTTTTCTACTTGTAGAATTTGGATGTTTAAGAAGCAGGGCATGCAGAGGTCATAAAACTGTAGGCAAGTACACTGCGGTTGTGCAGGAGATGCAGTTTATCTAGAGACACTTAGCATCTATTTTAAGGGATCTCAATAGGCAGTAGAAGTGTAGAAAGGTCAGTGAGATCAGCAGTGGGTAAGTAGGTTCTCACACCAGCTCAGGAAGTTTAATTTAGGCCAGATTAAACCCAGCCAGTGAGACAGAAGCAGAGCAGCAGAAGATGAAGGAATTAACTGATTTTAACACCTTCACAAATTCCATAAAAGTATCCCAAGTGATTTGTCTACTGTTCAGATGTTCTCCACCAAAATTTGTGTGGTTGTGCACAGATGTGCATGAGATGAGGGGAAAAAAACTATGTTTTCTGGCATAATCAGTGGATGATGTTGGAGCCAGAAATCAGAGGCAGAGAAAAACTGTAAGTATTCAGAAGTACAAAAAGTGATCCAGCTTGACTTTCAAGTCCTTGACTGAGCCTTTCAGTTGTAAGAGTTTCAATATATGGTAGTTGGGGAGTGTAAAAATATGAAAAAAAAAATAACTGTATCATTTTATAGTCACTTTTAAGAGTGTAAGTAGTATATTTTTAATGTTATAATTTAACTTGCCTGCCTCCCCAATATACTTATAAAAGAGAACATTCTTTATTTTAGCCAAAAATACTATATAAACAAATTCCGAGGAATGCATTCAATTAGAATTATAGGCTGCAGTAATGGGTGCACTTGATTACATTTCCGTTTCACAAAGTGATTCACATTTGCTACTAATAAGCTAAAATTTGTGCCAGTCAAAATAAGCTTGTCTATCACAGCAAGAGAAAATTGTCAAAACACACAGCTCAATTCCTTTCTCACTCATACTAATTTTATGCTGGAATATGTCCATATTTTTTTTTTTCAGGGCTGTTCATGTTAACATGATAGTTAATCCTATCACTTTAACGTGTATAATTCATGTACATGAGCTTCCACATACTTCTGAGAATGCTTACGCATATGTGACTTATGCTGGTAAGTAATCAACTTCCACAAGCTGTGGTTACATCAGCTAGACAGTTATACACCCCAAAAATGACTATTTAGAAAGTACTTCTTAAGGCCTTTTTGGGTATCAATCATAAAGAACCAAAAGATGCCTTCAAGGAAGCATCCTGTTGAACAAAAAGCAGAAGATAGAATAGTCTCAGCCAATTTCCAAATGCCTGCCTAATCTGCTTAATTTCTGATGCTTTGCTTTCCCTTATAGCTGTGCCACCCCTAACAAAAAGACAAATAATTTGTGTCTTTGTATCACAAGCTCAAGTTCTCTCTTTTTTTTTTTTTATTATTATTTTTTTTGGCTTGGAAAAATCTGGTTAGTCTTCCCTTCATCCCCTTAAATAAAAAAGTGAGACAACAGTATACTCTCCCTGTCAGGAAAGTGTGTGTGACCTTTAGTGTTATCCTACACCAACACTGACTCCAGACTCACATACATTCAGGCAGCAGGCATTTTTGTTCTGCGCTGGCTGATCACTTACTTACACAACATCCTTTCTTCCTCTTATTAGTGTTGTACTCATTCAGTTCATTCCTTCCACTGCAATTTTCTGCATATCAACCATACCGTTAACTCTTCCTTGCGCTGTCTCCATTTCAGGTTTGCATATTCCCTTGCAGCAGTCCTCAATATTTATCAACTTTTTTCTTTTTTCTTTTCTTTTTCTTTTTCTTTAAATTAAGCCATGGCATACTATTCTGAGTGACTAGAATTTAGCTGGCCTGCATTTTATACCCAGAAAACACTTTAATCTGTCTTCAGTTATTGTTTATTCCACCAGCTGATAACATGCATATGTATATGTGGATATATATATATGGTAAAGACAAACAGTAGTGACCATTTAGTCTGTAGCAAAAAAAATGGTAAAGTTCAAATTCACTGATCAGTTAAGTTAAAATAAGTACATTTCTGACAGTGAGACATTAGATGACAAAGCAGTTCAAACCAAAATCTGAGATCAGCCTGATGGGCTTGCTAAAGATAACAAAAACGTGTGGTCATCTCAGACCACTTCCTAAAAACGCTGTGTTCAACAAATGCCAATTCAGCTGAGAGATTAGCAAACAATTGACACAACCAACATTCTCTGCACAGAGCTACACTAACCTGCTGACTGTATTTCCTACCACAGGCCTCCGAGAGCAGAATGGTTCACAGAAGAATTAGTGTGTGGGAAACCTTGCATTGTGGCGCAGGCATGTATCAAAATGGATTTGATGCTCACAGTTCACTAACGTTTAGCAACGTTTTGATCATACTCTTTGAAAGCATTTTTTTATTTTTTGAGAATAGTTTTACAAAGAAGGTTTCTGCTCATTGTAATCAATTCTGAAAAAAAAAAAAAGACAAATATTCCTGTCAATTTTTATTGTCAATATCAATTTTTAATTAGAGTTGTGCCATGCTTGAATTAGCTTTTTATTTATTATTTATTATTTACTCACAGCACTGTCATAAAACTTTTCACTGACAAGCATTGCACCTCAGAAATTGCATCCAGTGTTGAAGGGGAAGCTCAGCCAACTGAGACTGCTTAATTTCTGCTTTTGCTTTGCAGATTATACAGAGCAGGAAGGAACTGACTTAAATCATAACCAAAGTTTAAAGGAGAAGCAAAAGCAAATCACATAATATCAAAATTTCATCTTTTATAATCCCAACTGCTGTTAGTGGTAGAAAGAGTTATTTATGCACAGCAAATTAAGAGTCTGACTTAATTCTTCATTTTAAAATGCACTGGCAAAAGAAAAGAACAGATTTTGTACATGCTAGCAGTTTCTCCAATAGATCACCACTGAGGTTTTCAAAATATTTGGACACATTCCCTGACTGCCAGAAAACCAGAGGATATTAGGGTCTCCCATGTGACAGCATTAGTACTTCACTTGTTTTGAATGTCCTAGAAAGAAAAACCAATAATAAAACTAATTTAGTACCACCACTGTATTTTTATTGTGTTCACTGTCCTGTTAATAAGCAACTTTCAAGAAAATGTGTTTTCACTGTGATTCCAGCTTAACACATTCAATTAGCAATGCAAACAGGTAAAGCAGCAGTAAGGGGCTAGGAAGCAGCAGTGTAGGTAAGCTAACAAGACTGGTACAAGAAGCAATTTCATATTTAATATGTTTTTAGGTCTAATTACATTCCCAAGGCCAAAAAAAAAAAAAAGTTTGGGACTGACAAAAAATGCATCCTCTTAGAGCCAGAGATAATGCAAAGAGGTTCTAGCCTCTAATAACACAGAGGAAGCTGTACATCAGGTAGGCTTCTTGGTCCAGAACAACCTCCACCTGTTGGAGGTGGGAGATGGTGCATTATGTTGCAGAGGCACAACAACATCTGCTTTTGTGTCTCATTCACTTGTGGAAAAGCTACCTCTTACCTCCCTGCCACTATCTGTGTCTTAGCAATCGCTGGGTTTCATTTATTTTTCTGTGACCCACTCAATAGATTTACACATTTTCTTTTGAAAGTACTTTATTTGAAATATATTAGTTGAATGGCTTTGATTTTCAGCCTATTATTTCCTTCTGAGTAGGTGGCTTCACTCTTTTTAGGCTCTAGGGAGTTTGGAAAGGGCTGCTCACCTTGTTGGGACTTCGGAGGGCAGAAGACAACTGCCCTCTTGTAAGTCAGTAGTCAGGCTGTCTGGGAAAACACAAACAGGGTATACAAGGCTGAAGGACATATGGTGGGCAGGTTGTCAGTGATACTAGGATAACTGGCTCTTCAGCAATTCACCCAGCAGACTTAGAGGGAGGTGTTGATCTGTGAACCTGCTGGCCAGGCTCCCCTTTCTGGGACAAGGACTTCCAGACCCCAGACCTGCCTGGCTTTCTGCTCAGTGAAATGCCACTGCCACAAAGCTCTTGGGTTTGAGAAGGGTGGAAAAAAAAAAAAAAAAAAAAAAAAAGTTATTTGATATTTTGAATGTGAAGAATCTGTTTTTCTTTTCTTTTTCTTTTTTTTTGCTTTGGTTTATTTTTTTTGGTTTGTTTGTTTTTTGTTTGTTTGTTTTTATGGGACTGAAAGAGAGATACAGTGCAATAATATATTCTCTTTCAAACATAGATTATTATTATTTTTTTAATTTAAAAAATTCTTATGGAATACAAATTCTAGTTTCTGGACAGCTGTACCAATCTCAAGCTATAAGCCCTATCATGCATTATTCTTAACAGTAAATTCTGAATAAAATCTTGTAAATGGAAAATTGAACATGTACAAATACAGAATATTATGAACAGATAGAACATATGTCCGTATCTGTTGTATTCCAGCTTTACTCATGGCCTTATTTTTCATGGATCTTGAGCAGTAAAAATGTGTGATTTATGGATGTGTGTCTAAGTCTGCAAAACAATATGCTTAATGTTTCCTAGAAATGTCTTGGAAAAAAATTGAATGTCAAATCCCTAAATGCTTGTAAGTTGAAATTAAATAATAGGTTTCAAGACAAGATTTCTTATCATTAGAAATTGGAAATGAGATCCAATTCCTAGTTTCAAAAAAACAACAAAACTGAAAAAAAAAAAAACTTTTCTGAACCAACATGGCTATTTTGAGGCTAGTCTCCACCTTTACCCCAAATAAACCCAGTTCAAACCCATTTTTCAAAAGCAAAACTGGGAGAAGCTCACATATTCTGTGTATGAAGTAGCATTTGGAAGATTACCATATCCACTCTCTTTCTTTTTGTCTCTCCAATCCTTTCACTGCAGTGCACATGCAAACGCTAACACTTCCTTTCAAATACATCTTTAGTATTTGCTTTTGAAAAGTTTTTTTTTCTGAGAACAAAGCATCGTTAGGTGCCAGGTCAGGAAACAAGACACAATAAAAGTGACTGATTCTTGTCCTGCTCATAGAATATGAGTAAAAGAAAAACAGTTAGAATTGGCAAATATTTTGAAGTTTGGCTTCAAAATATCTGAACTTTCCAGCAGCTATCCAATGCCAGAGAGATGTTATTTTATATATACTGTCAACATAGGAAAACATTGCACTGTAAATGCCCTCAGGAAGCCACAATTCTTAACTGCTACATACACATTTTGTTATCAAATTGGTTATTTTAGTTCCTCTTAGTTCCAAAGAATCTGGACCTTGGAGCTCAAATTTAACTATGATGTATGTCATTCAGAGGGGTGACTAGGTTCAAACCCACATCTCATGTTTGTTTCTCAGTGTCCTAATTTGCAGGCTGTCCTGGGAACAAGACAGAAGAGCGGAGATCCCTATGCTCTTCCTTGGTTGCCCTTGACCTCTCTAAATTTTATGAATCTCCCCCCTACCCCTCTCTCACCCAGGCTCTCCATGTGGCCTCCCCACAGTCCCTTCCTCCCTGGGATCAATCAGCACCCTCTCACCAACTCACCCTGATCTCCTGCCTCAGCAGCAAAGCGGATTACATCCTGAGAGATGCCTGTGCTCCAGCTCCTGTGCTGGTGCCAGGTGAGCAGATGCAGCTGTGCAGCTACCTCACACTTCACGTCTTCCCACCACTCTCCAAGGCTTTGGACTGCATCCACTGTGCATTTAGAGTTAGGGTCCTAATAGTGCAGGCTTTAATATCCACCCAGTGAAGGTTTGCATTGGGCTTGTTGGGAATTTATGAGTAAGGATTTGAGAATTTAGTCACTTAATTCTTTGTGGTCTTGTTCACAAGATTTTTGATTTACACAGGGAGTTTAACTAAAAGTGCAATTCTTAAAGTCAATTAAATTAGGGTGACTTTCTTTTTCAGGGACACTTTCAAATCGATCTCTGCCGGGCTTATATTGATTTTTTACTTGCAAAACTCAGCCAAGCTCCCAAAGAACACAAGTATGCCTGTGTGAGGCTTTGCAAGAACGTAACACCAGAGGTGGAAGCAGAGCAAGGACAAAGCAAGAAGCTGTGGTGCTGTTACAGGAGCAAACCAATGTCCTGAATGTGGGGCTCCATCACCCAGAGCTCCATTAGCTCCTGCTGAGTAAATAACCACCTGGCACACAGACAGAGTGCTTTCTCAGTCTGTTTATTGGAATTCTCTTTTGAGGGGAGGGGAAAGGAGAGTGGAGCTATGAATCTGAACTCAGAAGGTAACTAAATAAATCCAGTATATTCTTCCTAAATATAGAGTTGTTTCTCAGGGGAAATAAGAAATATACTTATATACTTCATCCACTGCTTGGCCAAGGTTTAAGCCTTAAGTCTGTGCTCTGTGGTCTGTACTAGGGAGATCATTTTAAAAGGTGTTTTTTTTTTTTTTTTTTTTTTTTTTCCCATTCATGGTCTTAAAAGAAAAATAGAAACTTTGTGAGCTCAAAGGCATCTTGTGAAGACTTGTGAGAAACCAGTCACTCAGGAGATCAGTACAATGAATCAGGTTCAAGTTAATTTAGGGCAGGGACTCTCCTCTGCCCTGCAATGGCAGAGTGCAGCTCTGGACATCAGACAGCATGGTCTGGTATCAGAGCAAGTAGCACAAGGCAGAATTTGCAAAGGTGACAGCACATCAGGAAGGTTAGACAAGGACTGCATCGTGCCTTCTAGCTGCTTCCACCTTCTAAAGCAGTAGGCCAGCATTGTGTATTAGTGAAATTGAGAAAGGGGAAGGAAGCCCAGAGCAACTCTTTTTGACATTTTGGGTTGTGGAAGAAATTTGTGTTGCCCCCTGCGCTCTGGTTGACCTGTGACAGTCAGTGCTGGTGTGGCTCTTTTGGAGAAGACTGCACTGGAGAGCGGGAGCACCACCAGGTCTGCAGCTCAAGAGCCCTTGTGCAACAGGCCAGCCAGGATGGAAATGATAAAATCCCGAGCTCACCCCCTAAGGGTTAATTAGTTGTTTTATTTACTCCTTACGTTAAAAGCTGTGAAAATTAAAGGGCCACAAGGGATTGCAGTGATTCTGGGCTTAGAAGCACAGCAGTAATATGGCTATTTGGTGTTCTGTGATCATTTTGATTTAATGAGAATGTTTCTATGAAAGACACAATTCACTCACAGGCAGTGCGCGAGTCCAGGCTGAGCTGGATAGATCAGTCGTCTGCTTGGCTGCTCATTCCCAGCACATCCACAGGCAAACCACTGTTAAGGCTCTTCATGGGTTGGTATTTACTCTGCACTGCAGCTTGAGTCTGAACTGGGCCTCTTTTTTAGAATCCGTGGCACAGACAGGCACTCCATCCAGCTTATGAGCAGCAGCCAGCCTAGACATGGTTGCCTAAAATGTCCTACTGACAAAACTGCCACTTGAACTCGAGCCATGTTTTCCACTTCATCCTGTTCACCAGTGTGGTTGAGGCAGCACAAGGGATTTTTCTTCCAGAGCTAAGCCCTCACTCTTCCTCACTGCCCTTTGCACCAGCAGCAGGGGAAAGTTGCCAGTGGCCCCTGCAGAGGTCTCCTAGCATAGACATGTCTCCTGCCAACCTCAGATCAGCACAGCTGGCCGACAGCACCCCGAGGATGTCCATGTACTGATGGACCATTCTGACAGCCAAGTGCTAATTAAGGCAGCCCATAAATTACAATCCGTGGCTTGCCCAAAGGGCAAACACAAGCCCAGTCTGAATGGCAGAGTTGTGCAGCCAGGAAGCCACAGATGCACCACGGGACACAGGACCATGCATACCACCCCAGGTCATGCCTCTTCACCCGTCTGCCGGTAAATCCACCACAGAGGGTCTTAATATAGAGAAAGGTGCAAATTCATCATCAGCCCTCCTGAGAGAATATTAACTTAACTGAAGTTACAATGGTTTCTTGGAGCCACAGGAACATTAGGGATTTCTTTAACACTCACTGTAAAGAGTATGGACATGATAATGGAAGCTTGTGCATGAGCCAGGGGATGCTGGACTTTGACTGCAGGTGCCTGGGAGGCAAAATTGATTTTACAGATGTCAAATGCACCATCTTACTATGACTCAAAAAAAAAAAAAAAAAAAGATTGTGCCTGCTTATCTCTTTCTCGATATTTTTATTTTATTTTTTGATAGGTAAATTAAAAAGATTTAATTAGAAAGCATTTTTTAACCCTTTCTGGTTTCTCCATTAACTACACCCACACTTCCACAGGTGATTACCAGTGTTTTTTAGTAGACAAACCCTGCAAAAAGCTCCACAAAACTGAGAGAACAGGAGCTTGCAGGTCTCTTCATGCACCAGTAGACATATATTCACACCCTCTCAGAGTGAGACCTGGGAATGAATATTATTATTCCCTCTTGTCACCTTCCAAGGGAAGAGAACCTGAACCAGAAGTGGGGACCTGCAGTATATATCTGCCAGTCTCCTTGTCTGGGTGCTCGTCAGACTACTACAGATGTGTGGTGGGGTTTTTATACTTGGTACTGGGGCCTTGTTTCCCCACTCCAGCAGAAACTAGCACTGCCCCCAAAATGGATATGTCCCATATATTTACCATGGCAGTTCATTTTGCCTCTTCCTCATGTTCCTATGGTGTGGCTCAGAAAAGACTCATAACCATGTAAATAAGTTATTTTTGCCAGGATAGTTTTTAGCTGAACCAGTTCTATGATCTAGTTCTCCATAAATTTTTGCAAACAGGAATGCCAGGTATGGGAGGCCAGAAGCAAAATGAAGCTGTGATCAGTGCAGTTTCCTTTGCCCTGCAAAAAATGACCGGGGAAACACAGATTTCATCTAGATGCAGTGAAACCAGATCTCTAAACTCTCACAGAGTAGTACTGTGTTCAGTGAGGTTACACAAGAACGTAAAGGTGGTATTTTCAAAAACACCACTGTTCCGAGCTTCAAAACTGGTTTAAGCACCTTGAGACACACAAAGCTGTAGGCAGGTGTCTACTAGGATTATCTTCCAGGAAACATTATTTTTCTCTTTGTCATATATGGTGCCTTATTTGCAATTTTAAACCTTTGAATATGTTGAAAAAAAAATCTGGAGCTCACTGATCCCCTTGTATGTTGGAGGTTATGGTAAGCAAGGACAGCTCTCTGCAGCTTAAGTGATGTAGCATGGCCACCTTCTCCAAGGAGCCCTGAGAGGGGACAGGGTTACTAGCTCTGGCATTAAAGAAAACAGAGAGGCCTTTTACTGGACTGTGATAAGGGTCTCTTAAATCTCAGAAATGGTAGGTGTGTCTGGGAGAGAAGGATGCAGTACCAGCTCTGAGTGTTAATAGGCACAGCAGAACAGATACAGTTCTAATAAGTTTTTGGGGTGTGTGAGTCCTAACTGATCAACATTAATGAGCCAGCAAAGACAGGGGACAGCTGAGAAGGACTGGTAATGCTGCATATAACCCTAAGGATGCATCAAATAGGAATACTGTTCTGTTAGTGTAAATCCATATTGACAAGCAAATGTTTATTTATTTATTTATTTATTTATTTTTCATCTTTACACACTGTGTAATGATAAAATGTATTCTAACATAACTTTAAGGCTAGCAGATCACTTATTCCAGGGCAGACCTGCAAAATTCCATAATGGATTTCAATACATATGTGCAAGCCATTATGCTTTCAAACATCTCTCTCTAATACTTGAACAATGCTTAGTACTTTTTTCTTTCTTTTCTGAAACCATCATAAATATGGTAGCAGAAGGGACCAGCTCTTGGCGAGAAGAGGGTGAATGGAGCCGCTTCGTTGCCCGTGTGAATTCCAAGTCTTAAAACACTAGAATGTGCAAAATGTATTTAATCACAGGACAAGGTATTTTATATTTTAAATTGCTTCCAGAGCTGCTAATACAATCCTGCTTTAAATGAACTACCTTTACTGTGAGTTTTAATGTTAATTTGACTATTCAGTTATACTCCTAGGACCAGAAGACCATAGTACCCAAAAGTTTCATGACTGGCATCCCCTCAGGAAGGAGCTCATGTATTTCCAATCTTGAACAGCAGAGGATGGAAGTGGAGAAGCAATATCATTGAGTGCACACTGGTCCAGCTGAGAATAATTAGCTAAGGTGGAGTGATCCTTGGAGACAAGGTGAAGCCAACCATTGTTTCAGTGAGATTTAGTACCAATTAATACCAGATAGCATATAAATAGAGAAGGTGAAATCGAAAGAAGGAATCTAAAAAAGGTACGAGGATGAGGGAAAAAGTGACAGTAGTCTCAAATGTTTTTGTCTTCTGACGTCCAGACTATAATTTGAAACACAGGATGATGTGTGTGACAGACAGATGAACTGTGGCAGACAACCTTTTTTGGCATAGCGGTGCTTAATTCAGCACAATATTTGCTTACTAGTCAAGGGCAGTTCTTCTTTGCTGAAGTAAGGGATGGATCTCTTACAATACTTATGAACAAAGAGATCCATTTATGCTGCTGCAGAAGCCTACTGTTTGAGTTATTGCTTTTTCTTTACATGTGTATTTGGGAAAGTAGAAAGCAAAATAAAAGGTGGTGTAACTAATACACACAGTATAAATATGAAAATTATGGTTTTTAAACTGTCTTGTTTATCTTTTATTCAGCTATATCTGCACAGAATAAGATGCTTTCAGGCAAAATTGTCCCTTAATTTACATCATTTGTGTCTTTTATTGCCTTGTGCATTCCAACTATATACACATATCTGTACTCAGATTAGGAACAATGCACTGAGATTACACTGTGCTGCATAGCAAGCAGATTTTTCTCTTGAAATGAAATGTTGACATACTGGATGAGTAGACATGTAGCCCATTCCTACAGGATGTGGCTGGATCAAGGGTTTAGTGTGATTCAACTAGGTACTGGAGATGTGTTGACTGAAATAAAATTGTATTGGCTAAGCATCCAATGTTAACATATATGACAATAATGAAGAATGTATTTATGGGTGATAAAAATATACCTAAAATAAAAATAATCTTATGATCGCAGGAAGCAGGATGACATTTCAAAGGGAGTCAGAAATAGGTTTTTCTTCATCTATCTATGCCAAAGCTTGTCCATTTTAAACTTCTGCTGTCAGCAGCTCTGCTGGAGATAGAACGATAACTTTTATGGATCTCATCTGATCCAGCATGTGAACATCTTTATGAAGCAGCAGTATCAGAAACAATAAGGACAAGGACCTCTTTTAGATAAATAGCAGAGCCTTAGGCATCAAGACCACAGTTAAAATACAGAGAGAAAAAAAAAAAATAGAAAGATTCACTGTGAATGATGCTCAAACACTGAAAGCTTCTCTGAGTTCCAAAGGCTGGATGATGAGCAATGGTTCAAGAACTCCTTACGGTGATCCTTCTGCCACAGTTCTTACCTCCTGTTAGTCACACCAGCATCCCTCCCTGACAACAAGGAATGTTGCTCTGGAGTTCACACTCCTCAATGACACCTAGTACAGATACTGCTTAAGATGCCTCATTGAATTCATGCTTGGTTACTGTACTCCCTTCTGACTATTTTAATAGCTCAAGAAGAGTAGTGACAGTATCTTTTCCTTTTTCCACATCCTCATGAGAGTTACTTTATTAAATTAGTAAATCTCCCATTATAGATAGTTAATATTTAATAGTTAATAATAACTATTAACTACTGAAGTAGTCTTTCCCTAGCTTCTCCTAGTTATGATTTTTTTTTTTTTTTAAAAAAAAAAAAAAAGGTGTGCCCTGTCCAGATCATATACAGCAACATATTTCTTCAGATGGTTAGATTTCTGTCCAGCCTCAGTAAGACCTCGATAGCTATGCAGATGGCTAGCCCACCTGGTGCTCCAGTTTTCCGTGGGTATCTTGTCACCAAGCTGCAATCACAATCCTGACTGCAGGGTAGACAAAAGAAGCTAGCCAGTCTTTCAGGAAAAAAATAAAAAATAAAAAATTAACAAAAATTCCTATTTTGTTTATATATTTGTTTATATATTTTAATTATATTAATATATATATAAATAACAACAGTCACTTGCAGCCATGAAAACTTTGAGAAATTCTGAGAAAGGAAGTTCAATTCAAGTGACATTCTATCCAATTAATTCGACAGACTGGATATAGAAGTTGGATAATAACTTCCTTTCAACACAAATACACTTGTTCCTTTGTGGAACTCACTAATATCCGAGCTTTGGCTCTGGCCTCGAAGAAAAGCAGGGCTTTGTAGGATAATCAATAAACTTGTAGCTAATTTAGCTAAATCTGCCCAAAGAACCTGCCACTGAGCACTCATTTTCTACAGAAAGAACATTCAGTCTACTACACTAAAGGATCATTTTATTTGGAGAAACGTTTGCTTTCTAGGGTTTTTCTTGTTGTTGTTGATCATTCCTATTTTAGAAAGCAATCAGAAAAAAAATCCTAATTTTTGATGCATTATTCACTTGGCCTGCCATGCTGAGAAAATGGGGTTTCCGTCGCTCTGGAATTTCTTCCTGGAAAAAAAATCTGCTTGGATTCAGAGCACCATTCTGTTGATTTGACTATATTCTTGGACCATTTCAAAAGTTTTTATTTTGTTTTATTTATTTTATTTTTTTAATGTGTTAGTCAACAGTCAGCATAATAAGAAGTTCTTGGCCCCATGCTATGTAAAAGGTCTCAATAAAACCTTTGAACTGGAAGACAAGTGGACTTTGGACTGAGTTATTTTCTTCAAGATTCATATTCATTCTAAGAATATTATTTCTGAGCAATTATGTAAAGCTTTGCCTCAAATGACCAATGTAGAAGTGAATTTGAAGATTTACTGTTCATGCAGTTTCTTAAGGAGTATATTTGGGCTATTCAGGCAAGAATCTGAAATACAGTATATAGAGAAGAAAAGCAGGTACTGTTCATATTCCAGAAAATACAGCTGGAAATCATTTCAAATTTAGAACTACTGGCATGCATGGTGCATCCATTAGGTATTGCTGTTAGTCAGCACATTCTGACAATCATCCCTACACAATGAATTTGGAAAAATAAATGATAAAGACATGCTGAAGGGGAAAAATAAAAAAAGTACAGTTGTCTATATATGTCTGACAGCTTGTGATTCCAGCAGTGTCTTTTCAAATACCTGGGGAGCCTTAAGAAAACAAAGTTAAAAAATTGTTACTTTGTCACTCCTAAAAAAAAAAAAAATAAATCTTTTAGAACGGAAAAATTCATCATTACAGCATATAGCTCAGCCTGGTATTAGTTGCAAGGAAGCTGGAAGAGAATAAAAAGAAAAAAGTGAAAAATAATATGGATTGCTATATATATATATATTAACAGGAGGAAATGAAACCACTCCTTGATCAAAGCAACATAAGGATCAAAAGGGGATCCAGGTTTCTCCTGATCTCTGTGATTGCCCAATAATTCTTCTTCCTCAGTGAAGATTTTGTTAGCTTTCTTTCACTTCTCATTTTTGACACAGTTTTTGCCTTCCATACCAGCACCATCCTGAGCAGTCCAGATTGGTGCAGACATGTTTACTTGCTTGTGTTTCTGCACCCTCCATTCAGCACTTGTTAAGGACTGGATAGCAATCCTGTTCCTCAAGACACCATTTGTTGCATCCCATTTCAGACAGAGCTTTGTCTGCTGTTTCTGTGTTCAGAAACAGTGAGACAAAACAGAGAAACTCTGTCTTTTTCACAAATTTCCTGATGGGATGGGAACCACTTTGGAGAGCAGTCAGACTGCTCTGTGACTCCCAGGAGGCATGTGCAGGTCTTCAGCTCTAGCACAGAGTGCCCAAGAGCTTTCTCTGTTACTGAGCAAGAATTGTACTGAAGCATCTTCTGAAAACAAAACTAGGAAATAGGCAATAGAACCTGGTCTTTTGGTTTATTATTTAATAAAATAAAGAAAGGAAAAACAAAACAAAACAAAAACAAAAACAAAAACAAAAAACAAAAACAAACAAACAAACAAACAAACAAAAAAACAACAACAACAAAAAAAAAACAGGAATTAAGTTTTGGAGATTGGCCTACTCTATATTTTATAGCGTGTTGGAAGACTCTGAAAGCACTCGTCTTTGATACTTGCATTCCTGCACTGCTGCTGCTCAGGGAGCCTCATGATTAACAAGTGGGAAAAGTGCAAATGCCTATGGAACTTTTGTTTCATCATGGTAATTAAAGCTAATTGTAGCAGAGGGAGGTGGGGAACTACAGCCTGAAAAATCAGAAGCGCAGGGTAGCTGATATTTGCAATGTTGCTTCATTTACTCACACTCCTACTAGCAGCTCTGAAAAGCCAAAATACAGTTGTTCTTCACTGCTCCAAAAGGACTCGACAGCAGAGCATATGTAAAAGTCACTTTGCATAATTCCTCTAAGCAAAGGGCAGGGTGCCCCTCACTCCATCCGCAGCAGTTATGTGGGGGTGTTAAACTTCATCCACCCAAGGCCCAGGCAGTCCCTTCTTCCTGCTGCTTCTGACAGAGTAAAATGGACAGGGATTCAAAGGTCTTTTAGTATGTCAAAACCAAAGTCAGCCTGACCTTGGCATGGAGCTAGAGCTCCAGTAATTCACTTCTACTCAATATTGGTCCCAGTTGTCCACCACCATACTTCTCGAATCGCACAGAGCTTTTTAGCTTTCCATGCTGAGAAACAAAAGAAGCAATAATAATAATAATAATAATAATAATAATAATAAAATATTTTATTGGACTGAAAAATGTTTAAGATGTTTAGATGCCTTAAAACATGCAAATTTCAAAATGAAGTGTTATTTTCTATGTGAAATAAAAAATTACTGATTTTTTAAATATCTAATTTAAACCATTACACTTGTTCTCTTTTTTTTTTTTTTAATTTTTACTTGAAGTGGACATAGACATATTAAAAGTTTCAGTTGAGTCAAATCTGCAATTTTTGTTGGGAAAAAAAATTGCAAGATACAATGTCTTTTTGATCTCAGCCTATGTGTCTCTTCACAAAGTGTTGACTGATTGAATAGTAAAACATTCAACTTAAATACATAGCAAGCCCTCAGAGCTGAGGCTTCAAAATTTTTGAAAATTAAGCTGGAAATTCAGTACATATCATATTTGCATTTTTTTTTTTTTTTCTTGAAATAAGCTAACATGGAAGAGCCATATACTTTTTCTTTTTCTTTTTCTTTTTCTTTTTCTTTTTCTTTTTCTTCCTTTCTTTTTTTTTTTTTTTTTTTTCTTTCCCCTTTTAAAATGACCTCATCTTTTTCATACTTTAACACTGAGACTTTTAAGGATCCTTTTTGGAAGGCTTAGATAAATTAATATTTTTATTTAAACCAGGCAAATAAAGCTTTGAGAAGTTTAACATGAATAAAACCGTACTGTCATCAACCAAGAAAAATTCATAGCATTAATGGAATGTAGTAGTTTGAGGGATTTGGATTGTATCTGAACAGCCTCTAGCCATGCAGGTGTGTGTAGTCTCCCTATTTAAATCATTTACACATAGAAAATACTTAATAGGAAAGAAACAGGTTATAGGTCAGCAATAATAAACAGCTAATTAAGATACAATCAATTTTTCATGCTGTGGCTTGCTGCAGCCACTGGGGACTCCCAAGCATTCATTTCCATGGACCTGTGCTAAGCTCTTATTATTTAAACTCTGAAAGCATGCAAGAATTTTCTCCTTGAGCCTCTGGCAGCACACCTTCATCTTATATTCAAATATCAGATGGTAGCAATTTCTGAGAGTCACAATCTAATTAGTCTTTTAAAAGTTTATTGATTCACTTCGAAATTCAGTTCCCACTGAAGTCATGGAGCATCTCCTCATTACCCAGGCAGAGATGAAGCACTACTTACTGATAGGCAGATTAAGCACACTAATTACTAGATTCAGTCTCATAGAAAAGGCACCCAAATCAGAATATAGCATGCAAGTTGTCTCATAGGATTAGCTGTACAGGACTGTGCATATTAATTCACACTAACAGCCTTGAAAGAGAAACCAGATAGATCTGCCAGATCTGTACATGCACAGACACCAAGAAGAGGTTTTGCGTCTCCTCAGGCTTCAAAATCCAGTTTATTCCTTGTATGTGATCTCTGTTAACAAGAAGGAAAGTGTCTAATTGTAAAAATTCATTAGGCAAGGCCAAACTTGAATACAATTTGATCTGTCAATTATTTCTTTATGACAAACCTCTGTATGTTATTTTATACACAATAGATATTGGTTTTGTAGTGTTTTTTTTTTTAATTAAACAAAACACAAAAATTTTCCCCAAGTGATGTGTACATATATGCTATTCCCAATTTTTAATTACATATATGCTATTCCCAATTTTTAATTAAAAACAACAACAAATTAAACAAACCCAGATCTGCTTTATATGTACAATATTTTGATGTATTCTGTTTCTTTTGAGTGTGGGACTGTGAGAATGAGTAAACTACAGTGTATAGAAAAACTTCATGATATTGTAAAAAGGTGGGAAATCACTTATTACCAGAGGTTATAGCAATAGCAAAGATGTGAAACAGTCTTGAATGCAAATGTTTATGTACCTAAGAGCAATATAGTTGAGTCAATGAAAATATTTCATTTGTTTTTATCACTTCCATCTCTAAGTACTGTACTTAGCCACAGCACATCACTGAAGCAGATCTGAATTTCATAACCTGATCTAAATACTGAGTGTCTTTAAAGCAACGCTCTAATTATTCCTCCTTACCCTACCACCCCCCCAAAAAACTGCAGGGGACACTTAAGAAATCATGAACTTCTAATGAGAATCTGTGGATAATAAATGCATTTATTGTGCAGTGTTAACTATGTTTACACTTCATATAAGTAAGATAGTGAGCAACTACTAATGGCCAACACAAGTCTTTAGATATTTTCTATAAAATGACAACATGTTCTGTGGACTCTTGTTTTCTATTGGGCTACCAGTTACCAGGCACAGTTATTGGAAGACATTGGGTGGTGTGGGTCATTCCAGATAACATTTATTTTATTAATTTTAACTGATTTTTCTGCATCTGGATCAATTTAAAGGAAATCCACAAAATTACATAATAGCCCACAAAACTTGCAACAATAGTCCAGCCCTTCTCAGCCTACTGGCAGTATAAACACAACTTTTGTCCTAATGTTTTAACAGGTTACTAGAATGTTCCAATAACACAAAGAGTACTTGATAACTTGTAATGTTTGATTACTGACATTCTGAAAATTTATTTTAGTTAATTTTAGTCCAGTCTGCTGGTCCAGGTAGATGTGATGCCCTGACACTTCTGAATGGAATATCAGGCTTCCTTCTCTGACATTTTAGGTTTCTTATGATTTTACCTTCACGAGTCTGAAAAGGCTTAAAACAAAAACCTCTTACTTCATGTCATCCGCAGTTTGCACAGAGAGGAAATACCTGTGTGAGTAACATAGATGGACTGCATTTGCTGGAGAACTTCCTTCTCAAGAAGAGACAGAAATTTTTTTTTTTTTTTTTGTTTTTTTTTTCAGAGAGCAGAGATATGCAGGAAGAGAAAAAGGCATCTAAGGGGCTAAAAATGTCCCCAGTGTGCTAATAGGAGGTTTCTCTTAATTTCTGTTACACTTCTAGGTAGGCTGAGAGACAACACACTTCCATACATTCACACAGAGAAAACAGCCTCCATTCAGATACTGCTTTAATTCCTTGCTGGTGTTAAGTGTTATGCAGAGTCATCTGTCAGAAGAAGGAACGGTCACATTAGTGAAGTTTCCATCTCCTTAACACTGACATCACAGAACTTGGAAGTCCTATAAAACACATAGGTCATAGAGTTTGCAGTTGAGGAATGATTCCTTTCATCTCTACTTCTTTTAAAACTATGCTCTTTGTGATATTTTAGTGCTTTAAGAGAGATAGGTTTTCTTCCTTCCTCCCTCCAGAACCTTCAAAAAATAAAATTTAATCTTATGTATTGTCATAATTAGATAGGAAACCAAGTTCCAAAACTAGAAAACATGCTAGAAAAGTCTGTTAAACAAGGTGCTAACAGAAAAAAATGATTCTCAGTCTTTCAATGCCAGAATGCCTCACGTCAGTACATTTAACCCACAGTGTTGGCTCTTCAAATTGAGTTGCTCATTTGCTCTCATATGAAAGGCAAAAATTTTTATTTTATTTTATTTTATTTTTTTTAAAGCATGTCTAGACAAATTCCTTCAAAGTGTAGCAACAAAAGCAGAAATTGCTTCATACACACTAAATACACACTAAACCTTGTGGCTAACCTGTATCAGCTAGCAGGAGCTAGACAGCATAGTTTTTTGCATGAACTTTAACCAAATTTCTGCTGTACTGGATGAAATAGGATCAACTACTTGCTGTAAACTGAAGAGTTGTAACAGAAGAGTCTTCTTTGGTGTGCTTAGAGAAAGAGAGAGAGAACGTATGTAAAAAAAAAATAAAAAATGTTAATCTTCAAGGAGTACAGAAGTGTCCGAGACGTGTCTGGAATAACCTGATTGTAGTTGCCAACAGCAGTCAAATGAGGAAACAGGGCAAGCTGAAAAGACAAAACATCAACAGCGTATTTTTCTACCCAGTCCTAAAACTGAGGACACTTAGGAATAAATACAGATCTTCTCAGGAGTTCTTGATGACTTTGGTGGTAGGCCCCACAACTCTGCACCCAGACCCAGGACCACCTCTCCAACATTTGGGGGACTCAGTGAGAAGGGAATGAGCCTAGGAAGCTCCAGGTTCTTGCACGAGGTCCATATACAGCAAGGCAGGAGACACCATGTTAACCTGCCCAACCTCCCTGCAGGACTGCACCATTTCATATGCAGAACAAGGAGCTCATGGAAGAAACCACTAACAGTAAGCTGCCTCACTGCACCGTCTCCCCCACAGCACAGAGAAGTCCAGTGATCTCTGAAACTTAATGTACCTGTGAATGAAATGTTCTGGTACCTGAATCCATAGTACTACTGTCCAGTCAATCCACAAAGAAGAAACATATTAACCTGCCCAGACAGCCTAGTGGTTGTGTTGACAACAGTTTACATACATGTAGGCCAAGAGACACTTCACAGTGTGGAGAAATGATAAGCAACTGAGGCAAGGCACTTATTGCAGCTCTTTGGGTTATTGTCAGACTTAATGATGAAGTGAAGGAAAAGCCATTCTTTGCCTCTAAACAATCTCAGCTGGACAAGCAAAAGATCTGTTGGGTTAACACAGAAAGCTTGAGATTAAGACATACAGGTGGGGAGTTGTACATACTTGAGTCTACGTGCCTTGTTAAGGTTTGTGGAGTAACAAGTATGCTGCTCATTTACATCATACGCCATAACCCCCAGAAAGAGAAAAATCCACAAAGTACACAAAGTACACCGGTCTCTATTTATTCAATGCTGGGCCTGAAAGAAAAAAAAATGAGAGAGATGACAGCAGCTACTAGCAGGATAAATTCTGAGGATGGTAGAACAAGCCTGCAGACAGCAAGACAAGTTGGCAGACTCTGCCAAAACCTTGCCAGTCAGTGCAGGCCAATCTGAACCAGTCAGTTCAGTACCAAGTTGTGAAATACTTTCATGCTATTCATCTCTCCTTGTGTAGTTCCTGTTATCTGTCTTTTAAATGCATACTGCTATTTAGCCTTTGATCTTTTCTCTTTTGTTAACAGTATTAAGCATACACCAAGAAAAAGCAAGGAAGAAATAGGTCCATAAATAAGCAATTTGCTGCAGCTTTAGCTTTGTCATCACATATGCCTGTGTTCATTTCCCTTCACTAAATGCTTATGACAAGAAAAGGCTGGACCAGTATAGCTCAAATCAGCCTTTATATTCATAAGAGTGGCTGTGTTCATACTCTTATCTCCATATGACCAGCCTTACTCTGATTCAGTTTAATCTGTGACTAAACACCTTAAAGTAAATCCAAATAAATGTTGCCGTCCCTCTGAAATAAGGTGTGAAAAAGGATGCAGCTTTCTGCAATGCTTTAATTTCACTATATAAATTCACACCTAAAGTTATATTAGTGTCACGTTCTCAAGCAGCATAGCCTTTTGGGATTTCCTGCCTCTCTTGCTCTGCCTTCTGTTTTCTTATTCTTTTCAAGTTTAATGGTATGATTACCCAAACACAGTGATCTATTCATCCCTTATTATTCCAAGGAAGTTGTTAACAAGTCACAGATTGGGTGTTAGGTTATTTAAGGCTATTAACAAGACATGCAAGTACTCAGTCATGTACTTGTGACTGACATGGAACTGCACTAGTAAAACACACACATTTTAAAGCTTTCCCTGGCTCAAACTGTGTGGGTAGCATGGCTTAGAGTAGTTGTCCTGATCCATTAAGGTCTTTGTAGCATTCAAATGCTGCTAATTCTTTCTGACTTTTTAATTACTCTTCAAAGGGTGCTGGCAGCATGCTGGGTGCACAAGGCAGACTCAGCATGAACCAGAGCAGGAGACCGGTTATCAAGCAAGTAACATTTCTCAGGAGAAAGCTAACGTCCTGACTGAAGAGGTCATGAAGGGAGGTTGTTTTGTTTGGAAACAGTGAGCTATTTGGCAAAAAAGGAATGAGAGTCCAAAATAAATTCCCTCAGGCAGAAGCTGTGGAATTAAGAAGGAGGTGGCAGCATTTGCATAGGAGAGCTAAAAATGAGAGTGTTTTGGATATGGGATTTTCTTCACTCTTCCTTTTACTCTAGGAAAGATACAGCAGAACAACAGAAAGCTATAGGATAGGAACTAGTAGAGACAAAGAGAGGTCTAAAGTCCTCTTTTCATGGTGACCAAAAAGCTCCATCTACTAATGGGGATCAAGGTTCAAGGAGGACCTGACTGTCCCCACCATGAGTGAATAGACTTGGACACAGGAAGAGGATTCACAAAAGCCAGAGTGAAAAATAAAAGCCTTCTTAAATTAGTCAGGTGCACTCAGGTGTGAGCCCTGTGCCACCCCTTTGGAGGGAAGAGCAGGGAACTGCAGGTCACAGTGAGCTGTAAACCCACCCCAGCAAGAGGCAGATCGTGCATGAGGTGCAGTAAAGGTCTCATCAGGAAGGCCAGGGCTCTGTTCCCCTCCTCCAGGCAATTTCTCCTGGTTATTTCAGTAAGGTGGAGTAATTTTAATAGCAGAGAAAACTGCTCAATGTCTCTGAGTGGTGCAGCGCATCACAGCTATGAGGCATGACAGTGCTAACTGGTACATCAAGGCTGTGTGTGCAGAGGCAGGGAACAGACACTGGTTGACTCAATTTGGGTTGACTCGTTTGGGAACCCTCAGCCAGGCAGAGGCATTGGCTGAGACCCAAAGGAAAAAAAGAGAGAATTAAACTGGGGCAGCAAGAGGATATCTACTTCTGGAAGTGACTTGGCTGGCTGTTGCTTGGGATACTACTCCTGCACCAGCCAGGTTCAGCTTCCACCTGGCATTGACAAACTCTTACCCACAGCACTGTCAGTGGGGTGCCTGCACCCCGTCCAAAAACTTACAGATAGGCACCAGGAGGCTTTTCTCACAAGATGGGGCAAAACGTGTCTGTTCAATAACCTTCTTTTTTCAAAAGCACCAGTTTTTTCCAGGAAATTCTTCAGCATAACCTTCACCTCCGAGTCACTCGCCAAGGGCCAGATCATGAAATCAACATTTTAAACATGTAAAATAAGTCTGTTCAGTGTGATCTCAGATCCCAGACAGCCTTCTCTGTGCAGCTTTTTCCCAAAGGAAGCAAGCAGTGTTGCAACTGAAATACATGAGACTGTTTAATTTAACATAAGGAAAAAAAAAATAAATCTCTTCAGCCCTAGCTGAACACCAAGTGCTAGTTTTACAAGCAACAAGACAATTGTTTATCTGCAGTTGATGAGATAGTACATGTGAAACTTGTAGCTGCTTGTTGATTTGGCCTAAACCTCAGAATTAAAAATTCTCAATTACTGAGTTACAAATGTATCACTCTGCTTTGATCCTGAACTCCTTTAACAGGGAAGCAGAATACTTAGCATGCTTGTCTAGAGCCAGCGCAGATGCCCCAAACATCACTGACACAAATATATCACTTAAGAACCTGGCCATAGAACATGCCATAATATATTCGTGTCCAAAATGGGAGCAGGGCAGAAGACATCAAGAGGTCATTTTTTACCCGCTGGCCCCATGGCAGTATGAGGCATAGATAAGTCACTTACAGTTGTTTGTCTAAAATGTCTGCTCTCTCACTGGGGTAGGGCACACTGCAGTCACCTGTCTCAGAGGCAGCTGAGCAAGGGTTAATAATGAGAATCACTATTGACATGCTAAATGTCAGTGTTAAAGGGGATAGCTACTGCATAAGACCCACAGAGGTACTATAAATAACTGTAATACTGCCCATAGCAGTTGGAGTATCTTCACATTGTAGTATAACGTAGTATAAACTTGGCTTTTGTAATTTAAGAGGCAATGGTATGAAGCCCTGAGCTCTGATCAAAAAACACTTTCTGCATTGCATTCTACTGTGAAATGTTGCTGAACTTTCAGCTGATCTAACCCATCACTAACTGTATCCCTTTCCCTTGTGCAAACAGCCTGCCGTGCATGAATAATTAGCCTGTTGGTGTGAGGCCAGGGAAATGAGCAGAGCCACTCACGCCAGCAAGACTGCCTGCCCAGTTGTGGCTCTGAGGGCAGTCATGGGGGACGTCTGCTTCTTACATCATGGTGACAGCAAGTGCACATTCAGCCATTCCATACATTACTGCAGACACAGTCCAACTGCAGTGCCATGCCCTGCAAAGCAGCCTAATTCCTCTTCTCTGATTTCATAAGCTCCATTTGGAAAAGACCTGTTACAGACCAATGTGAAACAGCTATTAGAAAAACAGGATAGTAAGACAGGCTATTTTTTAAAACATAATGTAATGAATATTTTGGAATACATCCAGCCCTGTAAAAATCTTCAGATTTTTGCAAGATCTCTTGGAACTTTTTTCAGAAAAGCACATCACGCAAGCAGCTTGTTTTTCACAGAGGCTATAAAAGTCTATTTGCCACAGAAAGTTCTTAGTTTCCAGATCTTTAAGACTTCAATAAAACACTTGACTCCATGTTTAAAACTGAGCACATACAGGAATACTTCTCAATATTACCCTTTAAGCTAACAATGCTGGAAAGTCATCCTCTTCAAAGATTTGGCTTTAATCTTGTTGGTTTTCTTTTATTTGTAACCTGAAAAGACAGACCAAAGTTTGATCGATACACTGTGAACATATGAGAAAGAAGATTCCAAGGACTTAGAGAAAACAAAATAAAATTAGCTTTATAAAATATTCTAAGACTACACAATGATTTTACTGCCAACAACAACTCAGTCTTTATCACCACTGGAACAAAAACTGATTTAAAAATGTCACATTGTCCTCTCAAATTATTCTTTATCATTACCTGCCAGCACACTGACTCACAAATTTCTGAACACATAATGATGTTCTGAACATTCCTTAATAAAAAGCTTTGCAAACAATGTTCTACACAGCTATAGTTTTATAATAAGAAAATATTTGAAGTCTGCTACTTTCTATTATTATTTTGAATACTTGTTAATTTTGAAATCTGGAAGAAAAAAAAAAAAAGTTTGAAATTCCATACAAATTCCTCAGCATTTTTTTTCAGTCACTTTCAGTAACTGGTCTAAGCAGCTTTATACATAGATGATACACAATTTCATTTTATTCATTTCCCTTGTAGCAAGGGAAGTACATTTTTTATCTTGAGTTTTTGTTGTCATTGTTTAGTTAAAAAATGGATTTCTACACAGACAATTTTGCATGGTGTAAAATTTACTCTTTCCCCAGTATACCCAGAAACCAGAAATTAATTATTCTAGCATGGATGAACACTGGCTTCTCATTCACCATAAATGAGTCTTTACACTGCATGGAGGGCAAGAACACAAACCAGGGCTATTCAGTAGAGACAAGAATTGGAAGAGCTAACAGAGTCAGGCACTGCATCTCAGCTTGAACTGTTATTTGTGAGACAAAAGAAAGTCTCAGCACCTCTTTTCTAAGACACTATTGACAGCACCAATGTTGAAGGGCTAACGCATTACATGAGAATGCAATTTGGGTAAGCTAGCCACCCACTGGGTCCATATTTTACAAGAATAGTATGTTTCTCATGTGTCAGCTGAGCAGGGCTATGACACTGGTAGACAAAAGGAGGCTTTTCTTCCTCTATTAAACTGCATGTTTTCATAAAGGTCTGTATCATGATAGCTACAACTATTTTATTTTTTTTCCAATTGTGAGGATTGTGACTTAATGAGATCCTCCAGAGTCTGAGGTACGTAAACAGATTGTGCTGTCATACAGTGTGCTGAGTCAAAGGGCATTTTTGAAGCATCAGACTGCAGATATTTTTTTATTATTATTATTTTTATTTTTTTCTAATTGCATTTACTTTTGACTGTGACACAAATGCTTTTATAATAGCAAATGACAAAGTAATATATGTTGAAATTCTATGACTGCTTAAGTCACTGGAATTTTGTCACTGATGTTAATGAGGACAGAATTTAAATTAAGTATTATATAAATCAGTAGCAGTCTCTCTTTGCAACCCTTAGCATTCTAAGCTATCCCAAGCTTCAGTTAAAAGTTGTATGTATGTCTGTAACTGTATTTATTTTAAGTTATATCTTGAAGTCTCTAGTACTTGTATACAAATGGGTTGTGTTTCTCCCTAAGCAATCCCCCACTTCCAGAGAAAGAAGGTTCAGTGCAAATGCCAAGTGCACACTGGTGGATTCCTCCCAGTCACCAAGACAAAATATTTTGTTTTCTGTGTAAGCATTCTGCGCTTTTTGAAAGTAATCAGACTAAGAATGTTTAAAATCAGAAAAGTTCCTGTTACTTAAACCTTTAGATATCACTGTTCTCTTCCATTATACGCAAGTCTTTGCTGTGCCTCATACACAACTAAACTCCAGAGCTGTGTTTCCCAGCACATTCTCTAATATATCTTTTTCTATTCATGTGCAGAAAGCAGGGGAAAGGGGGAAATTTTGAAAGCCTAATTTTCTAACTTCTACAATATTACTTGCAAAATGAATCTCAAGAAGAAATGTTGTTCTTTCTTTTCATTTTCTTTTTTTTTTTTTTTTCTTTTTTTAGTAGAAGTTAGGTGATGCTGAAATTTAATGGTCAGACTTAGACAAAAGCAAAAGCAAAAGCAAAGCCAAACAAAACCCCTCAAAATGTAGAGCAGCTGCATCTATTACATGGCACAGTGGTCCTGTCCTTCAGAAAAGTTAATCCCTTAGCTTTGTCAATCATCTAAACCAGGGATGAGCCTCATCTTCCCCAGCTTCAGAGTCTGGACCTCCAATCATAAAATTCATGTGATAAGGCATGGAAATTTATAATGTTGATGTCTATATCTCAAAGTTAGTGGTCTAAATTTTATTGATAGTCACCAGTGAAAAATAAGCATTTCTAGGGTATGAGTCATTTCATCCTACTGCAGAAGTACAAAATATGTCATAATAATTGTTCCTGAGAAGTTCCTGTTTCTCACCAGAGATTACATAGGAAGTCTTGAGTGGCTAGCTCAGATGTAGTCATTTGTATTGTTGATATTTAAATCTGCTGAGATAAAGCACATTTCATTTCAGTTCATGACAATATATGTCTGTGGCCACAGAATGGGTGAAGAGCCACACCTAAACCTGCAGAAGTGCTTCTAACAGGACTCCTTGCTGCACAGGCTCTGTGTGTGTCCCCAGCTGCAGCACCTGGCTTTGGCAGTGAGATTGCAAACTGACAGCATAGCAGCCAAATGTCAGATTGGTCGCAGGCTGAGCACCATATGCAAAAGGGGAAGTACATGGATGTTTCATCATGAATGCCGTATCTATTGCCACAGTGCTGAGGAGTGGACATGGGAGCTGAAGGAAGGATTCTCATTATCAATGAATGAGACACAATTATCAGGCTTAACAATAACTTAGTTGTAGTAAAAGATGAAAAATACAGTGCTTGCAAGAAGACTAATGAGGGAGAAAGCATAGACAGAAAATAAGTTTCGTGAATCTCTCCAAAGTTGGGTACAAAGTACACTACAAGCAAACAAGAAGTATCTCAGACTGTGAGAGGAACCAAAAATGTCTGGATGAGTTAGAGAATATAGAAACTGCAAAATGACAAAGCAATATAAAATTATTTCAGAGTGTAAGAAAGGGATAAATGATTAAGTTTCATTTGCAGCAGAAATATGAGGATCAATGATACCTGAAGAAGAGTAAATAAATGCAAAGTTATGTAAGAATCAGATTTGATAAGTATGTAAGTTGGTGATGAAAGGGCGAATTTCAGCACTACTACTTTAAACTTTTTATTGAGGAATGATGAGGCCATTGGTTACAGATGAGGAACCTGGCTAAACGGTATAGATTTTTATAGCAAAGAGGCATGATTACAAAAATAAATAAATAAATAAATAAATAAATAAATAAATAATAATAAAAAAGACTGTAAATAAATAATGCCAGATAATTCAAAATAGTGGGGATTAAGTGAGTAGGATAATACAATAGATGTTATGAAGAGAAGATCTATTTGGTGACATAAAATAAAATTAGAATATCATTGAAAGTGGACACTGAAGTGAACCCCTTTAAGATAAATACTGAGATCATGGCTGAGAGAAGTATGCCATGCTAACACTATAACCCTCTCTCCAACACCTGAGATATCTGAAGTCAGCAGGTGATAGACAAGTCAGATGAAAATCTCCAGTACATTTCCTGATGATCTAGATATATTTCTCCCTATTTACTCCTTGCCTGACAAGCAACTCTCCTGTCCTGCAGTTCAGAGTATTCTAAGACTTTTCTTGCAAAATAGTATGTGAGTTTCACTTATGAGTGAAAGTAAGAGATAAACTTCATAAAGTTTGGTACTGAAGTGGAAATATTCAGAATGTTTTTTGTTTGTTTGTTTGTTTGTTTGTTTTAAATCAAATTATTTCAAATTAAGATATTTGTTAGTTTACTTACACTCAAAATAGTTTTTACATAAGGAAGTTACTTTGGAAATTACTAAATGAATAATTCACCTCCCTCCTTCCACACAGAATGTAGCATGCCTGAAGTGTGTTGGATGGTGTCTCAAGTTTCCACTTCCACATAAATTCTGGCCAAATCATCAGTGCTGTGAAAACTCAAGACTGACCCCAACTGCAGTCTATGAAATTGCTTCTCCAGAAATATAGACCAATGTCCAACAGTGCTGGTTTGTTTATTTATTTATTTATTCATTCCAAAGGTGGTGCTCAGCCTACATACCTGCTCATGCATAGCAGTTCTTACTAGCAAGATGCTGACACTTGCCTACTGTTACCTCCCACCTTCTACACTTGCTGTTTGAGGCCTCCATTTCCACTTTGATTAACTATGGAACTGCATGCACTTGGACATAACTCCTTGCTTTTAAGCTCCCAACTTCCTTCTGATTGCACTGCTGTCATTACACCTATGTTGAAGTGTTCCTTACAGAGAAAGGACAAACTGATGCACACACAAGGCATTACTGGAGCAGATGTGTAAAAAATCAGTAGCCAAGTTCCCATTAAGCACCAACAGGTGCTGCAGAAGACAGGTATCCTTATGACTGTTAACAAGCATTCTGGTAAAGTGCACTGTTATGCCATGTTTAGTTATTTCATAATCACCGTCTTCAAAAGACATAAAGTCCATGGAGTATAAGACAAAAACACAAAGGTCTGGTAAGAATATAAAAAATAGACATGTTAAGACTCTTCTGCTTAGATTGGTTGACCAGCATAAAACTTACACTTGAAGATGAGGAAAAAAAAATATATACAGTTTGGGGGGTTATTATGTTTTGTTGTTGTGTTGTGTTTTGTTTTGTTTTTCACAAATAGAATGTCACAACATATAGCTTTTGATGAAGAGATACAGTTCAATAACAATACCAAGACAGCTTCCCCAAGTAGTCTGGGCCTCTTGTATTTTATTTTATTTTATTTTATTTTATTTTATTTTATTTTATTTTATTTTATTTTTTGACAAAGCAAAACTGACACCATTTTCTGAAAGCACCATGGAAGGAAAAGCATATGCAGGAGGAATGTGAGGATTGGTCCAAAGCCCACTAAAGTCAATGAAAATCTTTCCATTCAGACCATGATTCACATCCAATCAGACCCTAAATGAAGAAAGAAGTATCTTGTAATTCTGGACTAAAGAAATCATTCCACTGGGAGTGGCATGGAAAAACACATGAAGGTGAGAGCACTTGAAGAAAACAAAAGGAGCTGAAAACTTGGCATCTTCATATGCTTCAGTCTTTTTCAAGGTCATAAAAAAAACATGGGCTTTCTCTTATGTACACTCACCCCCCTCAAAGCAGGCTGATTTATTCTTGTGTCAGAAACATATCAAGTACATATGAGACTAATGTCCTGGTTTTCTTCTTTTACTTGTGCTTCACTTCAAAACCGACTATCACAATGGAAATGACACAATGTTGTCAACTCCTCCCAGAATGTCACCTAATTTATCACAGGCAGTTTCAAAAAAGTGGTTATCCAACTTTTCCATTTCTTTCAATTCCATAAGAAGTAAAAATTCCCCAGTGCCCCCAGTGTCCCCATATGGCCTCTCTGGACTGATCATTATCCAAAACTGTCTGTTTTATTAGCTGCTGAGTTTTCAGATCCCATAAGTGCCTCAGAAACATAAGTGGTGCTTCTACGTAAGTGTGCATGAAAAGCAGCTGCCAGGTGAATTGAAGAGATACATATTACAAGAAATCAATATTCTGGGGAAAATACAAGTATTTAAAATACCACTGATACGGTTTAGAAGTAGAATATAAATTGAAAACATCGGTTAGACAAAGTGAAGAAAATAACTCTTTCATTTAGATTAATGCAGAACAGCTGCCTATTGCAAAAATACTGCAGGGGAAAAATGTGGAAACAAAAATAATTCAGAATAAAATTAGACAAGGGCTGACTACAAAGGTGCAAACTTAAGCCAGATCAAGACAACATGCTAAATCAGAAGTGAAGCTTTTGATAGATAGACGCAGTCATGTGCATTTTGATCTTGGAGAAGCAAATCTGAAAGAGCAGCCAATGTTATTGTCTCCTAGGGGAACCCTGCAAAATTTTGCAATTGGTCCCTTAAGATAGTTTTGCTTTTCAAATAGCTCAGTGCTGTGGAAGAGATTTGGATACAGGAGCATTCACTGGACTCCAAATTTTCTCTCCTGGTATAGATTAAGTGTGCTGCAGAGAGAGATCAGGCGTGCCAACTAGCACTCCTTTACAGTGTTCTTCATCTTTTAATTTAAGGAAGACTTGCTGCCTCAGAAGATTTAACTGTGAGACAGAAGCAATTGAAAGATGACTCCCTTCTGCCACCAGTGTTAAGTAGCATGAAAAAAATCAGAAGTGAAGCATATTATTGCTTCTGCAGATTGGTTTTCTTCAGTTTTTTATATTTTGAAATATTCTCCTTTAATATGCTAAATATTTCTAAATGGAGGGGAACAGAAAAAAAATATATTAGGTTCAAAATATATGGTTTTGTCTTCTGCCAACAAAATTAGAGTAATATTGCTTGAAGTGTCTAGCTTACCTGAAGAAACAGCACATATTGGACCGCTGTGCTGTTTCTGCCATGATGACCCTCCAACATGCAGTGTCTTTGAGCTGCATGGACTATACCAAGAATGTAAAGAGCAACCTTGTTTATGCTGGGGCAGACTTGCCCCTTTCTGGGTATTCTGAAGAAAAGATAATGTATGTTTTTGCTGCCTCTAGGTAATGTAAACTATATACTAGCCTCACTAAAGAAATGAGACTCACTGCCAAGCAGGAAGATTTCTGCTGTCTCTTTCTGCCATGGGCTGCCCTGGTGCTGAATTAACCTGAGTCCAAAAGTCCTATAAATCCAAAATGACTGAAAATCTCAGGACAGCTGTGACTCATCTTATATTTGTGCATAACTAGACAGGTGGGCTCCTTTGCCACTCTTCTTGTATTACAGAGTGCTGAGGTTTAGGGTGTCTCTTTTAAGACATATCCCTTAAAAAATGTTTCACCGCAGAAAGCTCCAAAATTCACCTGAAAATCATTTTTTGTTACCCAGGCCTTTGAATTCTGAGTTTCTGAATATATATATTTTATTTTATTTTTAGTTACCTGTTTCCTTATGCAACTGAAAGCAAACTGAGTTTTATGGAATCCACATGTCCTGTCACACATGTTGCTTAGATGTCAGAGCTAAATGGGAGTGAGGAACTCTTATTGTACAGAGTATCAGTGAAAAGAGAGAATTATTGAGCCACTGAATATCCACATGCTGTGAGTCCTGGTTTTGTCCTTTCTCCCAGCTCAGTGGAGGAGTCATAGTGCATTGGAGCAAAACTCCTATTTCTTGTCCCTACTAATCTCCCGGGGCATGAGAAGACTGGTTATTTGTGCAGGGGTAAAAACTTGTCTTAAAAAAAATATCACTGTGGCTCTTGCATAGGTAAACTGGGCTACTTCCAGAGGAATTCTCACAGGACATTTCAATGAAATAATTGAAATATGTTTGTATTATACATAATGCCCTGTCAGTCTCCTGAAATTATCTGTCCAAACACAGGAGTCTTCAGAGTGGAGCCTCATTGTTTAGACTTCCTGTAGAAGGGATGCTACCTCCTGGAGTACAATTACTTCATCTTAAAGAGTACTGAGACAGATCTAAAGAGTCATGTCCTACTGCCTCTACAGAGAGTCTAGATGGCTATATCATAAATACCTAAAGGTGGGTAAGAAGAGTCCTACTATAAACATCTGCTTGGATGAGAGTCATAGCTAGTACACAAGTAATTTAGGATGTGGATCACATCATTTTTTCTCATAACCCATTGCTACTTGTCTGTTCTGGATTTGTAAGTGTAGCAGAAGGATGAAAGGTTGTAGTCTTCCTGAGATCCTTTTATTCGTCTTTCTTTCTTACTTTTGTATTTCTTACAATAGTTATAAACGATAGTGTTTTTGTTTTAGTTGTTGTAGCACAACAAAGATTTATAGCAACCTGTGGTTTAGCAGGTCACTGGAAATAACCATGTCTGGGAAGAAGCATTCATTACTTAAACCAAACAGGATTTTAATCCTTTATGAATTGAATCTAGTTACCCCGTGATAGACTGCCATCCTAGATCATGTGTGTGCGTGCATATTTGTTTATTTATTTACTAGTAAGAGCCAAGTATTGACATTCTAAGATCTTGGCTGGTCAGATAAAAATCTCCTTATTTTTAAAGACTGGCCATTCCTCAAGCCACAGGAACTTTAAACAGTTTCCTGGCAGACACTGAGCAAGCAGGTTGAAGTGGGCAGTGTGATGAAAGGGGAGACCACTCCTTTAATCCTACAGGTTGCTGAAATCTACAGTAAGTTTTTGTTTTTCTCATTACTTGTTTGTTTATTTTATTTTGTTTTTCCAATCTGGGCAAATGCATTACAGAGTCTGGAAAAAAAAATAATAATAATAAAAAAATCTGAAAGCACTGTGTGCAATATTTTAATTTTTCCTGTAAGGAAAGTATTGCATATTCCTCATTCTGATGGATACAATGGATGCATTCACATCTGCTGCATGGTTACACCAGCCTCCAAGTGGAAACCGGTTTAGCTTGTAGCCTGTTACTGGACTTCCATGGAGTTCTGTCTGTATAAACTAATGTTTGCAGTCTTGGGCTCAGATCAGACCTGTAAAATCCTAGGCTTCTGTGAACTAGCCCTAAGGAGGCATGCATCTGTGGGGAAGAAAACAGAAAAGTTCCTTGCACCTCCATAATGTGAAAGCTTCTTGATGCTTGTGCCAGCAATAGCAGAAGCTTCTGAGGAAGGACTTGGTGAGGACAAAGACAATGCATCCTTTCAAAGCAAGACACAGAGCTATGGCCAGGCTTCTTGCTGCATCTGTAGATGCTGGGCCTGCTTGTCTTTTTGTATAATATATTAAAAGCTATTTAATATATTATATTTAATATATTAAAAACTATTAAGTCCCCAGAGGGGCACATGACTCCCAGAACCTGTTGCCAGGTAGCATCAATGAAACGTGGATGTGGCTTCTGACCTTCACTCAGGCCAGCAGTGGTATTTGTCTTGAGGATTTGAAGGCCTTTATTTGCCAATTTACTAAATGGCCATGTTGGCAGGTCTGGAATATGGACCTCATGCACCTCATGCACTCCTGTGCACTAAGGTGGAGGTAACCAAAATGGAGCTAGACGAGAGGCCTGCCCACCTCGGAGTACCATTGTTCAGAGGCTCCAAACTGGGTCAGAGCCCTGCAGAGCTGCAGTAGCAAAGTTGCCCCTTGGCTAATCAATCCTGATTTGCAGCATTTTCACTGGTAAAAATGAAACCTTGGAACAATGTCTGCCGAAGGTAACTAGTTTCCACCTCATTAGCTTCCACTTAGACATAAGAGAAATGCTTTCTTATTAGTCTCACTTGGCAAATCTGAGGACTCCAAATGCATATAAGATGACTAGGGAGAGAAGAGAAATCTGCAATTAATCAAAATTAATGGCCATATTTTTTCTCTTTTCTCCCTTACTGTTACTTTATTAACTATTCCTTTGGCTTTCTTTTCTATTAGATAAGTCTTTTTCTCCCTATCATTAAGAATGTAGTAACAGGGTCACATTAAAAGTCCAAATAATCTCCCCTCACTTGCTCCCTTGGGTAACAGATTTGTTCAAATCCTGTAGGAGACATCCTCGCCCAAAGACACTATCATCTAAATAGACAAGGTATTGAAGGAAGCATAAGGAGAGAAGGGCTTTGCCATTGACAAAAACACTTAAGAGTTGGAGTAACCTGTTCTCATGAATGATGTATCAGACTTCTTTTGTGCAGTGAATTGGAGGGCTTGATGTGTAGAGAGAAATCCAAAAGTCATTTTTACACAACAATACTGCCGTGGCTTGTCTCTACACTGGGACAGGTTATGGTGTGCACAGTTCTGGCTGTTTGGTGCTATACCTAAACCTGCAGCCCACTTCCCCCTGTAGCCAGAGAAACTCACTATTGACATGGGAGTTGCACCTGTGTTACATGTGACCCTTACAATTTCAACGTTCATAGGCCAGATATGACTATAAAATGGACAGAAATTTGTGTACATTGCCTTACATATATGCTTAACATTTATTCCCACAGAAAGAGTAAAGGGAGGCTTGTGTTTTAACTAACCAGAAATAGACACAGGTTCAGGTTGGGATGTTAACTACTGGGATGTTAGCCAGCATTTCATACTAAAATCTGTTTGCTAGATAGATAGAAGAATATTGAAATTATGACTAAAAGAAGAAAAAAATGATTCCAATCAATACAGTCTAGTACACTAAGAAGGAGGTTGTCAAGTAGCCTTTTTGATACATTTGGCTTATAAACAGTATTGCTGGTGAAAATTTGCTAGTGGATTTAAACTTTAAATCATTACATTCAACACTATTATTAATCACATCCCCACATTATAAGCAATGGGTACTAACTCTTCTTTTCCCCAAAACACATTCCACGTGTACAAGGCTTGTGCAAGGCTTCTACAAGGGCAGCCAAATCCCTGACCTTTGTGGCTGTGTCTCAAAAATTTCTTTATGTTTTCATGTTGCTGTGCTATTCAGTCCCATGAAATAAAGACAATCCTAGCTGAAAAGAAACAAAAACCAAGAATATTTCAGTTGCAACAAATATTGTGCAAATAGAGAGTAACACATGAGCATAGTGTCAGATGGCTGCTCAGTCAACGCTCATATAGCAAGGACTTGGGCTATGATGAGGTCTGTGAGAACTTTGTCATTGAAAGGATGAGGTTTTCAACCATTCTCTTATATTGCTGGTCAGAGGATGAGAAACAAACATTTTTTGACTTTACTGTGCCGCAACAGCTGCCACAGTAAAAATATTTTTCATAAATCTTCCTCTTGGAAACCAGTCTTGCTACAAAAAGTAGTTGAGAATTGCCATTCAGGCTCCTTAGGCCTCACTTTCAACCATAGCCTGATGTATGTATGTGCAAAGGAAGTGTCAAACCAGAAGAGAGAAAAATAAGTCACACAACTTCCATCAAAAACAGAATATCAAGCAGATTTGGGAATCCTCATAAGAGTCCCTAAGAATACCAAAAAACAGTTGTATTCCTAAACTGCAACTTCAACAGTGCAGTTGATTCTTTATTTTTTTTGTCATGATTAATGCATGATATCTATTCTTCATGCCATGCAGGTATTCCACGTTCTCAAGCTAAGTTTACAAATTCCTGAATATACACCAACGTGATTTTTTACATGACTGAAATAAAGTTGGTGTTTTATACAGCCTTGCAAATCTGGGTTAAAAGTCCACTTGAGTTGTAACTATATGGTGAGCTCTAGTTACCCTGACTAATCGTGCCAATATTGAATATTTAAAACCAGGTTACTGACAAGAAAATTCTGGAAGGGATTTCTGTAGGTACACATATAACCTCGTTTTCACATGAGCCATCAAAAGTCAACAGAAATCCATGCTCCTCAGTAACTGAGATGGTTTAGAAAACTCCCACCCTTAATGAGCTAGGTGATGGAAGGATCTGCCATCATCCTACAGATTTATCCCCAGCTAACCTGCAGTAAAAAATGACAGGAACAAATCAGTGCATGTCCTAATGGAGGAACAAGTAGCAGTGTTGACATGACTGCTCCTACAATAGTGAGGGAACAGGAAACCTCCTAAGTGGGTTCACAGTCTGGAGGAAATATTTCACCACATTTCTGAGTTGAAAAAAACAATGGAATAATTCCAGAGACCCTCTTTCTTAACAGAATGAGATGTTTTTACAGAGTTATATAGCTGATTATTTTTTCCAAAATTTCATCTCCTCTTCAGTGCACTGTCTCACTGATAAACAGAGTTTGCTTATCAAAAATAAATAAATAAATAAAATAAATAAAAGGCGCTATAGGCAATTATACTCTTTGCCTGTGTCTGAAATATTTGGGGTCATTACATTAAACCATTTGCTTTTGCCAGATACCAGCTTGCAAAGGAAAAGGAGGGAAATATTTTCAATTTAAAAGCAAAATAATTTGTTACTTAGAGAGTTTACTATTAAATGTGTCATACCATAATTAGAACACAAGCTCTGTCTTCTCAAAGAAATAAACAGTCCTCAACCTTCTTCAAGCATTATCTAAAATAACTTTAACAACCTTAAAACCAGCCTGTATAGAGAATGACAAGTGAGCTATAGCTATGCATAGCTTAATAATACATAGGTATACACATTCTGCCCATATATCTCTATAAACACATTAACATCTAATTACAGGCTCTTCAAGTATTACATTAGAGCTACTGACCTTATTTAAATATCGCTATGATGCTCTTCGAAAGAAATTACACCTCAATTACAGCTTCTCTTTTTCAGATTTCCAGTGGAGTTTAAAGACTTTTCTTCATTTTGTTCTGAGCTGTTTTGAGATTTACAGCTGTTTCTTTTAAATATTAAAAATTGCATCTACCAGGCTGATGTTGAAATAAAATATCTCCTTTGACATTTTATCTCTCAATTATTTTCCCCAGAGATTTAAGAAAATTTGGGTATTTGCTTTAATTTGAAACAGACCGGATTTCCTAAAACCATTATTATATAGAACTTCTGATATCTATATGGATTTAGTATGCATTTATATATATATAAACAAATGCAAGGGCAAGCCTATAAATGCACTGTTAATCTTCTTCTTTCTAGAAATACATTCATCTCCCTCTTTCTAGAAATATGAAATTACTAAATATTAGATTATATATTCTACCCTGTTGTAGTACTGCTCTTGTGAATTTTATTGCATATCAGTTAGGTCTTCCAAACCAATGAATAAATTCTCCATAACTGTCTCAAACTAACATTTTAAAGTGCTAACATATTTGAAATATTTTCCTATATCCTATGCCCCTCCTCATTTTATTTCATGTCTATGGCTGTTAATTAGGATCATATTTTTATCTCCCCCGCCACTTTTTTTTTTTTCTTATTTTGAGATTTTATATTTAAATATCACATATTGCTTTTCCTCAAGACCATTCTGTTGTAAAATTATTGGTTTTATAGATATTTAGGTTAATTTGGCTACATACACTTTTTTTCCCCTCTAGCAGAGGTTTTGGATTTTTCTGACTGATTCTATGAACAAAGGCTGGTTTAAATTTAGAGTGAGGTAACAGACACTCACTTTATTTGGTTGGCCCATAAAAGCTGCTCAAAGATTTATTTCAATTATAGTTTTCCTTTTGGAGCATGTATTTTATTAACACTGTGCACATAATTTTGTTTAAAAAAATAATCTCTCTCAAAGATTTTGTTATGTTTGGCATCTTTAAAACAAAATCCTTGATACATCATGCCAATGCTTTCCCAGTATTACATTCTCATGAAAATTCAGCTAAGAAGGTTGTCACTGAAATAAATCACCAATGATGAAAAACAACCGAATAAAACAATAAAACAGTCTGTGTGAAAACCGACAAATTCAAAGAAAAGGAGAAAATGACAAATTCAAAGAAAAGGAGAAAATTATATGCTCAATGGCACATTTTATTTCAGAAACAAACAAACAAAAAAACTTAATTCTTGAACTTGCAGATCTGTCTGCATATTTATCTTGGTTCAAATGCCTCTTTACACTCTCTGGTATAGATTGGCTGTCTCCATGTCTATAGCTCTGCCCTTTACAAGAACTGCACTATTTAGCTGGAGCAGTGGAAAGATGCATAAGAATATTTTCAGTTTGAAAGCGTCATTCAGTCCTTCTCTCAATCTGCTTATGTAACTTAAATATTTTTAGTGCTGAGGAGTTCAAAGCTGCTAATGTGTTGTGTTTCTGAATGACAAATAGAACACACTAAAAACAGCATTGCACTGTTTTTTAAGAAAGTTTCAGGGAAATTCATGCAGCTCTAAGTGAAACTCTACCCTGCCTTTAGCCATCCAAGTATTTCCTTCCTTGTACAGAGGTCTGAATGATTCATTGTACCCAGGTCCTCTGTTCACCAGTAGGTATGAAGCTGATGTGAGTACATAACGCAGCCAGAAAACAGAAGCTCTTCTCAGGCTGAGAATCTGAGAAACCTAGGAGTAGCTGTGGAAAGCAAACTTTCCTCATCAGGACCTATTCATGATATAAGGTCTTGACAGCTGACAGAAACAGTACCCATTTTTCTTGGCAAGCTGTCCAAATTGTATTGTTCCCATTTGTGGCAAGAGCCAAAGAATATTTTTTTCCTGGCAGAAACCAACAGATATGCAGTGAAAATAGACCTGCAGACTGATTGAAAAAGAAAATAATTTCATAAAAGTGAAGTATTAAAGTGACATATTTCAAAAAAGTTGTGACTTGAAAATTAAGAGGCTGAGTAGAAAAAGATTGTACTTTCTCACTCTATAACTTTACATAAGCCAATGACAACTTCATATTCAGCTCATTCCTCAGACTGAATTAATCCAAGGACACAAATAAGGAAGTGATTTACACTTGTGAGTCATGACCCCACATCCCACCTAACTACAACACCCAGTTACTAAGCCCCAAATTTCAACCCAACCTCCTGAACTCTTTCTTTAGTTGACAAAGAGAAGTATGCACTTCCACGATCCCTCTCTTGGGTGAGAAGAATCATGCTCTGGAGATGATTCTCTCATTTCCTTGACTTCAGAGGAAGACAATGTGACCAAGTAAGCCAGACTCTTTAGTTTTCAATAGCCACAGTTAGGTTTATTGAATCCACATCTATTTTACTAGGTTTTGTTCTCTTTTTAAACTGTGGCAAATCTTTTTCATTTCAGTATCTTCTGTCATATTCATCTAGCACAAAATATCTAGAAACAGAAAGGGTAGAAAAAAATAAAAGAAAGAATATACACACATATATATATATATAGCCAGGCAGAAAAGTAAGGGAGGCCACAGAAACAGGGTTGTATTCTTTTAAAAATCAGAGTTTTGTCAAAATGAGGAAAACAGAAAGACCCATAAATTCTGGCAGGCTAAATATAAAATCAGAATATGGCAAGTCAAATAAGTGCCTGAGGAAAAACTTGCAAAAAACAAAAGAATTTATAATATATCTTTCTCAAACATATGAGGAACAGGAAGATTGCAGGAGTAACTATAGAGCCAAAAGGAGCGTTGACAGAAGATAAAACCATAGCAGGAAAATAAATAAATAAATAAATAAAAACTATATATATTTTATAGTACAATTTCACTGTAGTAGAGCTTGGGAGGAATTTTTTGAGGACATATCAGAGGACTGAAGCTGAAATTCCAATAGAAGATGTTATAGAACAAATTATCAAGACTGATCTTTTTGTTTTATTTATTTATTTATTTATTTATTTTTGATAATTCATATATGAAATAACTGATCCACTAACTGTAATTTTTAGCCCTGTTCTTAAAATGACCTAACTGCCAGGGCAGCAATCTGTTGTCATTTTAAAAAAAGATTTTCAGGCAGAATGCAAATGACAATATCAGATATCCATGAAGGGGAAATGAACATAATTGAGAAAAAAATAATAAAATATAGAATTAGAACAACTACAGCAAAAAATCTTCACAATAATAGAGAACAGTTCCACGTAAGTATGTCTTTAAAAGTCATCACATTAACATGAAAAGGGAGAAATTAATTAAAATGTACTTCCATTGATGACATTAAAGAAAAAAATGTTCTATAACCACTAAAACAGATAAAGGTGGGTTTCCTATGTATTTCTTCACATCTGCTTTGTCATATACCACTACAGTAATCTCCAATTTGTCTACCAAACACCTTAAAAAATCCCAACACAACACATTAGTTTCCTTTTACATTTTCAACCAGAACATCCTGATTTTCTCTCCTGACTTTCAATTGTTTGACTAAGAAAGAAGCAATATGCCCTTTTACTGTTCATGCAGAATTAGTGCCCAGTGTGCACACACCAACTGGTTAGTCATCCACTGCAGTGACAATGCTATATATTCTATAGTTTTCCCTTCAGAGGGAAAACTACTTGAGATTCTCCAGCATGAAATAACATTTTTCTTTAAAATCATAATATCTAAATGTCTCTGAGACTTTTCCCCAATATGGTTTGGATGTAATGAACTAGCAAAAAGGCTGACAAATGGGTAGACTAACAACGTTGTTTCATCAGTTTCATTGTCTTATGAGACCAACAAAATTTTGATGGGCTCCAAAAATTAATTTTCAAAAGGATGTGGAAGCTTAAAAAAGGGAAAAGATTCCTCACCTTCAAGTCACGGTCAGCTTAGAATTTGATACCAGCATCCCAAGAGGATAATAGCTAAGTGCCAATCAAAAACCGATTTTATCAGACCTTCCAATGTGAATTACTCAATTTTGGTGGTCCTAAAGCATCCATATGATTTCACAATACAGGAGCCATTAACTATTTATAATGTTGGATCTCAACTTCTTGCCCAGTTGAAAGCAAGTTTTATGGCTCCCAACACAGTAGCGTTTTTTCTCTTCAAAATTTACTGTTTCCTAGAATGTTGTGCTGCATCTCTCCTTCAGGACTGAAGATATTTATCGTACACTTGCACATGTAGACATCACATCTCTATACCCATCCATGAGTGTGCGTGCATATTCAAGAAAAAAAAAAACATCAGTTACACCAGCAAACTACTTGGATGCTTGAACAACAACAACAACAAAAAAAAAAAAAAGGAAGCTAGCACCAAATACAATGCAGTGGAATCAGAGAAAGTACAGCCAAGAATCATTTGATTTGTTAAAAGTTCCTAGCTGAACTCAGACTACTACTCTTCACTTTGATAACAGGAAAAAATAATAATAAATTAAAAAAAAAAAAGTGAATAACCACAAAGTTTATGTCCATTCAAATACATCAGTGAAAAATCAATCTTCATCTCTTTGAGCAAACACTACAAATTATAGCTGAAATCTAACATATTAGCTGACCTTGGTTGGCAGTGGTCTAGTACTGAAAATGCATATTTAATTGATGCGTACCTCTCTATTTCCACAGTGAATAGCTCACAACTGTTCCTAGTGTCCCTTTAGAAGTAAAAAGGCATAAATATTTTTAAGTATATAAGTCAAAATAAGCATCCCTTACCCTTCCAAAACACACAAATGCACTGTGCCTCCCCACCCCCTTCCCCAGTTATACAACATACATTTTATTGGTGTGAAATAATGTGATCTGCCAGCATCTTTATTCACTGCCTGCGTGGATTTCACAAGAATTCAAGGGGAAACAGCTATTTTCATGTTTGGCAGTTCTAGGGGGTGGCTGATCTTTCCAGTGGCTTAATTTGCTGTCTTAGAGAAAGAAAACGAGTAAATTGCTGTCTAATTAACTGACACATAAGCAAAGCAGTGCCAGGAAATGCCCTTGCTCAGATCTGAAATGTGAGTATCATTGAAGTCCTCTCAATGTAGAAGCTCAATTCTGAATTTGAGTGTTTATCTGGTATGTTCATAGAGCTTCAGTTCAAGCAAGGTAAAGATTGCTATACATGAAAGCAAATGTTTTAAGAGACTTTGGAGCTCAGGTACCCTCTTTGTTACCATAGAGAAAATAAGGTGAATATAAAGAGAAAGTGAAGGGTAGGGAGAGACAAAAAAAAAAAAAAAAAGAAAAAAAAGAAAAAAAAGAAAGAAAAGACAGCCTCCCAGCAAACAAATGGGAAAGCCAAAAGAACTTGAGAATTCACGCCTGCAATATTTCAATTAAATATTAGAAGAAATCTTGCCTGACAACATCATAGAATGGGTCATCCTGGAGGCAATGTTAAGCCACGTGAAGGACAAGAATGTGATCCGGGAAAGCCAGCATGGCTTCACCAAGTGCAAATCCAGCATGACCAATCTGGTGGCCTTCTATGATGGAGTGAATGCATCAGTCAACAAGAGAACACTGACCAATGTCATCCACTTGGACTTCTGTAAGGCTTTTGACATGATCCCACACAACATCCTAATCTCTGAAACGGAAAGATATGGATTTGAAGGGTGGACCAATCAGTGGATAAGGAATTGGCTCGATGGCTGCATCCAGAGAGTGGTGGTCAATGGTTCTATGTCCAGGTGGAGGCTGGTGATGAGCGGTGTCCCTCAGGGGTCTGTCTTGGCACCAGTGCTTTTCCATATCTTCATCAATGAAATAGATGATGGGATTGAGTGCACCCTCATCAAGTTTGCAGATCACACCAAGCTGAGTGGTGAAGTTGATACCAAGGAAGGAAGAGATGCCATTCAAAGGGACCCGGCTGGAGAAGTGGGCCCGTGTGAACCGCATGAGGTTCAACAAGTCCAAGTGCAAGGTGCTGCACCTGGTTCAGGGCAATCCCAGACAGGAGTACATGACTGGGAGAACTCATTGAGAGCAGCCCTGAGGAGAGAGACCTCGGGATTCTGGTGGACGAAAGGCTCAACATGAGCTAGCAGTGCACGTTTGCAGCCCAGAAGGCCAACTGCATCCTGGGCTGCATCAAAAAAGACATGACAAGCATCTCGAGGGAGGTGATTGTCCCTCTCTCCTGTCCCCTTGTGAAGCCCCTCTTGGAGTACTGCATCCAGGTTTGGAGCCCCTAGAACAAGAAGGATGTGGACATGTTAGAGACTCCAGAGGAAGGCCACAAAGATGATCAGAGTTCTAGATTACCTTTCCTATGAAGAAAGGTTGAGAGAGCTGGGGATGTTCAGCCTGGAAAAGAGAAGGCTCCAAGGAGATCTCATTGCTGCCTTTCAATACTTAAAGAGGTCTTATAAAAAGGATGTAGAAGGACTCTACTTGGGTAGATAATGAAAGGACAAGGGGGGTGGTCTTAAACTAAAAGAGGATATATTTAGAATAGACATTAAGAGGAAATTCTTCAATGTAATGGTAGTTAGGCACTGGCACAGGTTGCCCAGAAAAGCTGTGGATGCCCCATCCCTGGAGGTGTTCAGAGCCAGGCTGGATGGGTTCTTGGCCAACCTGATCTAGTGGGTGGCATCCCTGCCTATGGCAGGGAGATTAGAGTTAGATGATCTTTAAGGTCCCTTCCAACCCGACCCATTCTATGATTGTATAAAAGTGGCAAATAAGAAGAAAAGAAACAAATTAAAGGGAATAAAAACAATAACCATGCATACTTTTTTTTTTTTTTTTTTTTTTTTTTTTTTT
>CM021699.1:82543100-82609896 GCA_011074415.1 Stictonetta naevosa | reverse complement strand
ATGATTGCTTTTACCATATCTGACATACGTGGGGGCATTGTGACCATAGAGTGCATACATTAAATGCTATTCTAAATAGTTCTCATTACTTTCCAGAGGATTTATTGTCTACCTTATCAATTCCCTCCATAATCTTTTTTTTTTTTTGAGAAACCACTGTTTTCTTTTATAAACTTTGCATTGATAACATAAGTTCAGTGTAATTTAGTCTAAATTTAGTCCAAACTTCTTTCAAGAATGGCTACACAAATGTTAGAGCAATGCAACACCTTAAATACCTGTGAAGTCTTTAACAAATGCTAAGCAATGAGCACCAAATATTATTTTCAGAACTGTCTGAGTTCAGGTTGCAGCAGAAAGAATGGGATGGGTTTCATCTGGTTGGAGACCTTGTGGAAACCGAGCAGTAACAGTTTTTAACCAGCCACAGGAATCAACTGGGTGGAGACTTCCACATCTCTGCCAGTCAGAGCATCACAACATCTTGATCGGGGGTTGAACTCCTGCCTGTTATGGTTATGGAGAACAATACCAGGAAGTTTATCAAGCCAGACAAAACATCTGGCTTGACTTCTTGATATTTCTATGATAAACTGGGGAGGGAAGAAAGTAGCTTTTGCCAAATACTGAAACTTTTCTGTTGTTTTCCCAGTAACATTTTCCTCTTTTTTAAATCAAAATGCAATTCTGCATTAGTAGGATACTTTTGTGGATGGGGTTTTTTATTATTTATTTATATATATATATATTTAATGTCAAAATAAAAATGCTCATTTCCTTTCTCAGAAAAAGCTGGAATCTTTATGTCTACCTCCTCAGATATAAATGTTTTTTTCATCATATGTGGAAAACCACTAGGAAAAAAAAAATCAAAGTTGAATTCAGTGATTTCAAAATCTGGCAAGTGTTGTCCTAAGTTTGTTTTTCAGTTTTGTCATTAACTATTTTTCTCTATGAATTTAGGAAAATGTGGTGCCATATTTTTATTTATTTATTTATTTTTACATTTACTCTTTACTCTTCAGTCCAGTCTCGAGTTTTCAGTTCTTGACTGTTTCTTTTAAAGGAAGAAAGTTAAAATAATAGACATATGAGAGGTAATTTCAGAGCTTTGAATATATTAAAGGTCTGTCTCTGACTATATATGTATTATTTTTGATAGAGAAAAATAAAACAGGAATTCCAGATGTTGGAAAACCTACAATACCTTGCAACTTATTAATGACTGCACTGAATAAACCACAGACATTGCAGCTGAGGTAGAATAGGCTAAAATGAGGTTAGGGATTTAAGCACTCAGCTGCCAAATTTATCAATGAACGCATTATCTTCCACTATTATTTCAGTGGGGGATATTCTGCAAAAGCTTTTCTGCTTCCTGAATGTCATGGTTCACTCCGCATGGAATTAATAAGACTGAGCTAGAGAGTTAAACTCACTATTGAAAACAAAAGGCCATATTAATGGTTTAACTATACTTCACAACAAGAATATTTAAAGAGAAGCACACTCTTTAATCATTTCCTCAGAAAGTGAATAAGTTAAAAAATAATTCTCAGGCTTACATCCCTGTTTTATCTGAGTAGATTTAATTTCAAGCAATATAAGAAAATTCAACGTAGGACTATATCAGTGCTGTGTGCACCTTGCTGATAAACCCATGGAAGGCATTTGCAATATCTGCCAGTTCACGTCCCTTGCAGCCCTTCACTTTTTTGGGCTCTTGAATATTGGAGATCCCTTTTTTTAATTAAAACCCCCCCCCCCCCCCCCTTAAAAAAATAAAAAATAAAAAAATTACCTCCAAATTCCCCAAATTGGAACAAAATTCATAAATTCAAAACTATTTTTGAAATATTTTACTTTGAGAGAATTAAATGGAATATTTTAAAGAAATTACAAGCCAGAGAGCCAGCTGGCTAAATATCTTAGATAGAAATCATGTCAGACCACGGATTCAGCTGCTCTTAAGAGTGGGGAGCCCCTTAAATCAGCAGGGAGGCACAGTTTTCCTGGCTGGCAGGCTTGAGTATGTTACGGATTTCTGTGAAATTGGTGTGTTCCTGTAAAGTGATTTAATTTCACCAAATTTTCCAGGGAAAAGAAATCAATAAGAACATTTTTTTTCTAATTCTATTGCTGCATGTAGGAATAAGTTATTGTTTATTTGCCAATATCTTCCATACTCTTACATATTTCAGGGCCACACCACAATGGGTGTATATGTTGCTACTGGACAACCCAAGTGATACAGTATCCCCAGACCAAAATCATATTTCTATCACATTCCTTCATAATCACAATAACAAAAACAACAATAATAATACCACTGTCACTTATTAATGCCATTTCATTTATATAGCATACATATGTACTTAAACATAAGCTTAATAAAAAATTCAGAAAGTAGATAAAGTTGTAGGAACTATTATGCAAATCTGGGAAAAAAAATAAAATCAAGCACCACATTAGGAATTAACACTAGAAAGAAATGAAAAATAAGACATACTTTTTGCAGATTCTATCAATGAGTTAGAGATGAAAAGCACTGTGTTTAACAGTACTTAAAACTACCTGAAAATTTTCCAAAGGCAAGTGATAAACTTTGCATGAGAAGTCAAGAGACAGAAAGTTGATTCCCCAATCTTAGCAATTAAATTTCAGTCATATATTGAAAGGGCTCTGAAAAAAATGAAATTTTGTATTTGTTGTTGTTGTGTTTTTGTTTTGTTTTGTTTTGTTTTTTGCTTTTTAATTGGAACACTGATTAAATATGTTTGATCAGGAAGTTATACAATCATTCCATATAATTTTGTTGGAAAAGGTATCAACAATTGCAGTGTGTCAGTGAACTATCATTTTTTAATTTTGTGCTGAAAAGTTTTGACGTGAAGTATACCTTTAGGAGGCATAGATGGAAATGGCATGGGAAACCCTTATCGTGAAAACCCAGTCCACTACTCTTTCCTGACCTCTGCTTTGAAAAGTGATTGCTAACAAGTTAACATCTTGTATACTGGGGGTGTTCAAGACTAGGTTGGATGAGGCCCTGGGCAACGTGTTGTAGCTGTTGGCATCCCTGCCCATCCCTGCAGGGGGGTTGGAATGGGATAGTCTTTAAGATCCCTTCCAATATCTTTAAGGTCCAAGCCAAGCCTTTCTGTGATTCTATGATAATGTGCCATCTGATTAATATAATGTACACAGATATTTCCACAAAACTTTAAACTTTCCCTTTTCCTTGGAAAAGAGTTCAAAAAAAAAAAATAATAATAATGACAACTTCAAATGTTGAATTGAATCCTCACCAGTATGGAGAAGGTGGTCTTCTTTACAGCATTTGGCTCTTTAAGATTAAAAAATGGTAAGCACTGATCATTTGCCAAATTAGGTAATGATTAGGTAATTAGGTAATTATGTAGTTAGGTAATGATCTGAGCCTATGCTTTTAGCTAACTGAGAAATAAAGAAAAATGAGAAAATCTACAGACTGCAGGTAGTAAAAATGATATTGACTTTTTCCACAGTTCTTACACACTAAGAAATGTATTTTGGGTTTACATCCTAAAAATGTGAAAATTTACAAGGAGGCCAAAAATTTAGCTTTCACCTTAGTTCTTGCAAATTCTTATTCTACTGTTAATATTTATGATATTAAATGTATGAGTTAGGAAGAAGATGTGTTAACACAGCTTTTTAACTTTTTAAATATACATAGTCCTTATTTCAGTGACCCTAACCTCATTTGTCTTGAACATTCATATTGTTCTAATCGTGTCATATATAGAGATTCCCAGATGTTAAATCTGTATTTTATTATGCATAGAGTTTGTAAGGCAGAAGTGAGCACAGTTAAATAGCTTGTATATACTATGGACTTCTCAAAGAATGATTGCAAGAAATTCAGTTTTTGCCAGGCTAGCTAACATGAAGAAGACATGTACCCAGCATGACCAAAATACCACTGAAAAACATACAGACCCTCTGTCTTATACCCTGCTCTAGCAGGGTTTCACTGTTAACTTTATACTTTCCCATGGTTCAATGCCTTCAACATTCTGTGAGGTACAAAGACAAAGGAATACACAGAACAGATTATCTTGTTCATTTTCCATGCTGTGAAACGTTAGACCAATACTGATCATTCTGAGTGTGTAAGCAGGTTGTATGGGGCCAAGGTTTTGTGCTACTTTAGTGTATGTCAAATGAAATGGTCTCATGGGAATGAAAACAAGAGAAAATTAGAAATGGAAGTCCTTCACTTTTCTCAGTCAAAGTAGAACATTATGAGCAAACCAGAAAACTGTAATGATTCAGTGGTCTGACCTTTGTGAATAATTTCAAACAAACTGAAGAAAGGGTGATTTTTATGTGAGAGTTCATGAAGGGTTTATATCTTATGTGTGGGAGTTTAATGATCCAAGCAAAATCAAGCTAAATTAGCATAGATTAGGATATTGTAGCTATATCTGCAAAATTTGATGTATATAGAAGAAAACTACACAGTGTTACTAAAACTCATAGCGCAGATTGTTTTTGTTACAGTTTATTAGATATTGGGACTAAAAATTATCTCAACATGTAAACCTAAAATCAAATAAGTATCTTTCCGTTTGTCATTGTTTATGTTTATATGGACTATTCTACTTTCAATATCTAACTAGCCCTTTGTGAAACACTTACTTTTCCAAATGTACTCAAATACATCTTTCAAATCCAGAAATAATTCAGTTCCCTGAAAATATACAATTAAAGTAGTTGTTTTGATCTGAGAAGATCCCCAAGTACAGCCCTTTAGTTACATGTACAGAAATATTTTCATATATTGCAATTTGTTGCTGAAAGTTACTCTGAGCACATACCAGACAAGAAAGATCTAAGCCAAGACCCAAAATTCATTCAGATTTCTACTTAGAAATGTGAAAGGTACAGGAAAATCCCTGCCTCTGTGGAGTCAAAAAGTCAAATCTCTTGCTGACCAGGGAAGTCAAGATTTTACTAAAAACGCTTTAAAGTCCTTCTCTAAACTTTACCCCAAATTTCTCTGTGATTTTGGAATCCAGTCCTCAGAGTTGTTCAAGTTGATCAATGAAGAACATCCTTTGCGTAAAGCTGCTGGAAAAAAGGTGATGGGGTTCCCTGTCATCTCTGCATCCCCATACCCTGCAACACCTCTACAGCTGACCTACAGCTGGCTGGCTAAGGACAACTTTATTTACCTTTTTCCTAAACTTGCTTCATCAGCTGAGCACGTTTCCCCTTGTCTCCAGTTTCAGCTGGGTTTAAGTAAAATAAGTGGCTGGTAAGTCAAGAAATAGGACCAACTCCCCATGACCAAACTGCAGCTGGAACAAAGTAACCCCAGAAAACCAGACTGGTCCTGAAGTTATCAGATCAAAGTGTGAAAAAGTGATGAAAAGTACAGACAGACTAGTTATGAAACACACAGATAAAATGCTGTTTGACTACAGAACAGATTTCAGAAAGAGGTGAAAAGAAGTTCAGGACAAAACTCACTTTAAAGTGATCAGCTTCATTCTGTGAAACCATTAGTCTCATCAGGCATTGTTTTCCAAACAGTATTTTTCTTTTAAAACCAAGGACAGGAATCATTTCCATAGTTTTATTTTCATTGAAGTCTTTTCACCTTGTGCACAATTTATTCATCAACTATTGTTGTTCTACAGGAGAAGAATGTCAGACTAGAAGACGCAGATGGAAAAAGCATGGTAATATTCAGCATAATGCTGTCTCACTTTAAGTAGTATGTATTTCAAAGTATGTATTATTTAAGTAGTATGTATTTCAAAAATCAAGCATGATTTAACACTAAACTATACAATAGAGCATTTTTGAAAGCATTTATTTTCCTCCATTAAAGTATACCTACATTGTCTCATAAATTACAAAGTATATTCAAGCACCCAACATATATAAATTATGAAGATTAAAAGAAAAAAAAAAAACAGGATATGTTATATATCATACTTGGATGTTATTCCAAGGCTCAGTGTTAACAAATTGCTTTCATAGCTCTAATTAATAAGAATTACAGAAACGTTTACCAATAGGCCAAAACTCTTCTCTTGTCTTGGGCAGTTTCAGAAGAAAACAACAACAACAACAAAACAGCTCAAATCAGGGCTTAGCAGAAAAGAAACATAGTCAACCCTGATTTATATTTCTCTTCGGGTAGACCTTCATAGATTCATAGCATCATAGAATAACAAGGGTTGGAAGAGATATTGAAGATCAGCCAATTCTAACCCCCATGCCATGGGCAGGAACACCTCCCACTAGACCAGGTTGTCCCATAGCCCCATCCAACTTTTCCTTGAGCACTTTCAGGGATGGGGCATCCACAGCTTCTCTGGGCAATCTTCTTCCAGAGCTTCATCATCATCATAGTAAAGACTTTCTTTCTAATATCTAAGCTTAATCTACTCTCTTTTTGTTTAAATACATTACCAATCTTTAAGGTTCCTTCCAACACAAGCCATTCTATGCCTCCATGATTCTACACAATCAATCTCTATGAATTCCCCTCAAATTTCAAAATTTATAGGACAATGCATCCAAAACAGAGGACAAGTTGGAGGTAGAAGCAGTACAAGTTAGGTTTGATCAAGATACATATATGAAAAAATATTCTGAACCAGACTAAAAAACAACATTTAAGTCTCATTCAACATTCTTTCATTCCTTCTCGTAAAGAATGTATTAGGTTAACTCATTTTTTTGGATTTTCATTAAAAAAAAAAAAAAAAAAGCCACTGCTCCCGGAGTGGCTTTGATTGGTTGTTTTTGTTTTTAACAGTGTTAAAATTATGCAACCACACCTGTTTTTTCAAATCTGAAAATAAAATAAAATCATTCTTTTTCTTCTTTTCCTTTAAAAAAAAACAGGAGAAAATATGTTATAGATATCTCCTGAATTTTTAGTGATACGGTTCAGGGGCGGAAGAAGAGGTTAATTATTATTGGAGTTTTGTTTCTTTTTATTTGTTCATTTGTTTTTCCTTAGCAGATGCAATCACAAATAAACACTAATGACTGAGACTGAGAATATGGCAATCATACTGCGTCTTCCACCCCTGAACCGTATCACTGTAAGTTCAGCAGACATTAATATATTTAATTTTAAACTCTTAGCAATTAAGGAAATAATAGTGTTGTTTTCTGTTGGTGTTGGTGGGCTTTGTTGTTGTTGGTTTTCGTTTTCCTTTTTTTTTCTTGTTTGTTTAAGTTATCATTCTTATATTATAAGGATGCAGTTTAGAGATTGGAGAAATGTATCCAGGCAGTTATGGGTCAGGCTTCTTTCCTTGCAATCCATTTCAAGTATCTGAACCACAAAAGCAATGTTCTTATAATAATAAAATGAAAGAGGTAGAGGTGAAAGATGGAAGCGATGCTTAGCATGAACAGCTTTCCTAGTCCATGAAGGAGAAAAAAAAAAAAAAAAAATTGTTTGTGGAGCATATATTATTTTTTTTTTTTTTTTTTTTTTTTTTTTTTTCACAAAACTGTACACCCCCTATACAACTTTAAGCATTCTTCAATGGATAGGGACATAATGACTCTGAGCACTTTTTCTGAGTAGTCTCGGGACACTAAGAGCAATGAACTAGAAGCAAAGTCAAAACCACAGTTTCTTCATCCAGGAATCTGAGTTTAGAAGCCAAAATCCATGGTGTTATTAGCAGTGATCAGGATGAGAACTTTGACACTGTGCTTTGTGCACAGTTAAAGAACAGAGAAAATCTGGACCACAGGAAATAAGGACTTGTAAAGGGGATTGTACCTACCACTCTGAAGCTGATAGAAATCTAGTCAGCATTACAAAAATACTTCCTCGATCACCTCATGATCCCATTAGAAGTGTGCACAAGGAACTTAACACTGCTAAATGCATGAAGGTAGAATCTGACATTTAATCACTGTATGGAAAAAGAAAACAATATATTTTTTTTTCCCTATTTGTACAGAGGGACTCAGCTACAAACCACTGACTGTAGCAAAAGTAAAATTTCTTAAGGACTTCAAAAGGTATGTTTATCTGTTTACTGGTTTTCCACATAAGATGATCATAAACACATTTACTTAACTGCTCCTTCTTCCTCCAGTGTCTTCCTATGCAATACATTAGCAACCATAGACCTCTAAAAGTGTAAGCCAACTTCCGCACAATAAAATCAATGAGCAATGTTGCTAAGAGCCAGGTGTGTCAGCCTAGATGAAATCTCTTATGAGAGCTTGGACTTTGGACCATTCACCATGGCTAATCATCATGGCTCTTTTATACATAGAAACAGAAATCTCCCCAGAACCACCTTCACTTTTTTCAGTGTGCAGGTACCAGGAACTATTTTCAAACGAACCTTACACATTGCTCTGAAGGCCGTTACACTATGTTACTGTCTACCAGAGTAGAATTTTTTCTTTCACCTTTTACTCTGATTTTATTCAATAATATTATTACCTGCTATGGCGGCAGAAGGTAGAAGATCTATTCATTTGTAGCAACAAGATAAATTTACAAGACCTTGCCATATACATGTGGCTAAATGCACAGAATCTCTGAAAATATATGAAATATGCTAAGGTATTTCTTTTTCCCCAAACACCAAAATGCTGCCTTTTTAATGTGCTCTGGGAAAAAAAATAAATAAATAAAATAAAAATATGCCAGATGACAAATGCTAAGTGCTCATTGCTTAGCAAACATACTGAACAAATATCACAAACTTGCAAAGCCATTAAGTACAGGAACTTATTCCACTGAAGCCCAGAGCAGGAAGACAAATAGCAAGTTAGCTCTACGCTCATGATAATATAGTTAAAGGCAACAGAGTTACAGCTAAATTGAATGGGAAGAGACATGTATTGTGATTCAACTATATTGTTATACATTGCTTTATATTACATCCAAGTATTTCATTTTAGGAGAATGAAGGAACTTGTGACAGAAATGATACCACATTGTGATTTTTTTTTGTTATTATTTTTTTTAATATGAAACATTCATCTGTTATTTTTAATTTCCTTTCTACAATAAAGGAACGGACCATGCAGTCAAGGAAATTCAATTCACCATCATTCAGTTGTTTTACTAATATACAGTAACCTAAATCCTTGAAGCTTCAGAAAATTTACCATAATACACCGCAAGCTGACTACCATGTACCATGTACTTTACCATCATTTGTATTCAATATTCTTGCATATGTAAGTAAAATAGAAGGTGAGGCAGTTGTCACAAAGTTATATGTAAGGTTACAAATAGAGAAAAGATATGAATATCTGGCTCTCTGCCAAAGTTGAACTACATAGAAAATAAGGAGTCTGCCAAGTTTGTTGAAACTAGATGGTCTGTCATACTCTGGAATTTGGGCATGAGCCAAGGACACTTGTTTGAAAGCAGAAATAATTTACTTTTCCAGCCGTAAAACAGTCTCAGATTCTCAACAGAGAGTTTTATTATTATTATGATGATTTATTTATTTATTTGTTTATTTTGCACAGAGTGGTATACCTCTCATACCAGGTATGTTAAATTTATTTTAGCAGTTCTATCCATGTACCTCCTTGATAAACAAATCTTATGTTTTGACAAAGTAAATCCATAGTTCTGTTTTCAACAAACACAGGATGATTTGCCAAGGCCACCTTTGCAAACTGGCCACCTGACCAATCTGAAATTTTAATCTAAGAGTAAGCCCTTTTGGAAACATGCTTTGTTAGTACTAAAGATGCCTTTTAGCATATTTCATTGAAAACTCTCTCTCAGATCTTATGAGCTTGCTAATGCAATACTTTAGCTCTTCATTCCATTTTGAATTATATGCATTTGCAGAAAAATCCTTGGGGAATGACTCACATGAAAAAATGCTGGTAAAGCAATAAATCTTGTTAGTCAAATATATATATATATAAGATTGAGACAAAAGATTTTCCTTCAGAATAAGAACTACAACCTTCCAGAAGATGTCCCTACTCAGAAAATAACAGTAAATAAGAATGAGAATATAGCCTTCATATCAGTTAAGTATAAGATGTATTTGACAGAAGGTTATTGGGATTCTCATACATCAGAAGAGAAAATGTAGATGTTTACAATGCCACAGTCATCCTGTGATCATGGTAAAAGTTGCCAGATGCAAAGCTTTATCCATGTTTTGTGACATGATTGAGAGCCCATGAAAAAGAGACAGAAGATAAATCCTGTGCTGTAAGTGACCACAGTCTACAAAAGGAAATGGGTAGATATTCTTGGGCAGAATTATGTGCAAAGAATTTTAAGGGGAGAATGAAATCTAGAAAGCAGAGTTCCACACTTTTAGAGAGTATCAACAGCAAATTACTTGGAACAAGTTAATAGGACCATTTAAGGACACAACTTGAAAAAATTCGGGTGGTTTTGTTGTTGTTTGTTTTTTGTTACAAGAGCTCTAGCGCAGCAACTTGTTAGTTGAAGGGGACCCAAAGGAAATATATAGTGTCTCTTTCACAGCCAGATGCTTAACACTGTCAGAGGAACCACATGTTACAGCTAGAAGTCAGGGCAGTGGTGAGCATTCCGATCATCTTCTCTGATCTGTTTCTGTCTTTGGACCTCTCTTCAGAGAGCTGTACATTTGCTGCCCATGGACATGGAGCACTGTTCATCTGGATATGACTACATATCCTTCTTTCCTCAATGTGCATGGATATTGCACCTGAATAAAGACTCACTGAAGGACTGCAGTGATGATTTCTTTTACATTTTAGCTGCCTATGTGGAGCAACTAAAATGTCTAAGTCCAGGCCAGAATAGGTTTTGTTATCCATATATAAAGGACCCAGTGCCTGACGTCTAGCTCACAAGCTGGCTCCAAACATTTCATATCCGAAGGACACACTGGGCCATTTGGTGGTCAGAGCTAGAATTAAGGTGCAGTGTTATCTAAACCACATCACTACCCTATAACTTCTGTTGTTGCCAGTGGGCCCAGCTATAAAGCACAAAATGCAAGAATGGGAGCCAAAACCTAAGAAGGTTTAGGATCTTGATTGTAAGAAGAAAAAAAAAAAAAAAAGAAAAAGAAAAAGAAAAAAGTGTGTAATCTGTAGCTCTCTGTCAAAAGCAAATACAACAGAGTCTGTTGTGGTCAATGGTCAAGTAAGGTTCAGAAAATCAGAACAGAAAATCAGAAAATCTTCCTGCACAGATAAATGACAAGATATGCTCCCTTACAACCACTTATGCTTGCCAAGAGCTCTGGAAAGTGGTGTACTCAAGCACTCAGATGAAGGCCAGTGTTTACTGGAATCTGCTTTGAATTGCAAGAGGATACGTATATTATTAGGCCTCAGAACATTCATTGGCTCCATCTGGAGAAATAGTTTCCATATTCTCAATGCAGGCTGTAGCCCCCAAAGGAAACTGCAAAGAAAATCATTTAAATGAATGGGAGCAACATTTACCATGAAGGGAGCCAATAAAGTCACAAATTGGACAATAAAATTACAAAAAGTGGGTTGCTTACTCAGAGCAGTTCCAACCCAGAGCTGCTGTCGGGTAATTTCCTGAGGTGGATTTTGTCCCAAAGTCACTGTTAGAAGTGGTACTGTATTTAACTTCCCCCAGTAAAATAAGAGAAACCATCTCAAAGAACAGGGTAATAAATCTGCATTCTTTCCTAGTGCTTCTGTTTCTGTCTGTGCAAAGCTCTTGTTCTCTCAAAGAAGATGGTAATGCTGGTAAATCCACAGGTAGCCCCTTCCTGAGCTTCAGCTAAACACAGCTGCAGGTCAGACAGTGGACCTCAACAGCCTGCTTTGCTAAATGACCGCTGGAACATCTGTCAACAACTGGCAGGCTTCTGAGCCCTGTCTTGAAAGAAATAATTTTTTCCTCAATTTTGTGTATTCTTGTGATATTCATGTGATAAATTGTGGAATATTCTTCCATTGAAAAGCTTGAGAATTAAATCAGTCTTTAATAAATCTAAGCAGGAGAAAGCATGTTCAGGCAAAGCTATAAAAATAATAATAAAAATATGTATTTTTCAAAGTTTTTTAGTTTATGATAGATCTGAACTCACAGCCTGTGATAATGTTGTTCTGACTTCAATAACCAGATTTTGTTTTTTTCACAGCAAGTGTTTCTCATGTTCAGTTCAGAAATTAATCATGTGAAAAGAATAAATTACATGGCCAAGTCTGAATGTAAATAAGTGCTGTCAGTGAGTTAAGGTAGGACAAATGGATTTTCAATAGTTAAAGAAAGAGAAATACAGAGCCTTAAACAAATTGTTTTTTCCAATTATTTATATACCTGCACACAAGAATTTGTTCCAGCTTTGGACAGAAGCTATATTTCCTTGCTTTTGCTAAATATTAGATCTTGGGTTTCTATTCAGTATTACTAATGTAACTGAGGATAAAACATTTTGCAATCTGCATACATGGTTGCTGTAAAACTAGCTCTGTAAGAGACAAGTTAGTAGCAGATTATCGTTCTGTGTTACTTAAATATCTTAGAAAACACATATACAAACAGCAAAACATTTAGAAATAAAACCAGAGAGTGACAAACATTCCAGAATTCCAAGTTACTTTAATATGACCATATATTTTGACAATATGTTTTGAAGTTCTATGACATTGTCTTCCTACAGAAAACAATTTCTATAGTATTTCATTTTTCTCTAACTTAGCACCCTGAGTGCACTTCATATTCTTTTTGGATTTAAACTCTTTCTTTTTCCCCAGTTCAGTGAAACCAAGACACATAGCCATTTCAAAGGCTAAATTGCTCAGTAAACTATACCTTTCTGTTATAGACTCAAAGAGCAGGAGGAATTTCTTCATGAAACATATTTTACATAATGAATTAATATTAAGATGTTGAGCAAAATGAGTCACCCCATCACAATTTACATTGGAAAAGGCAGGTACATTAACATTTTTAGCAAGCTGCAGTTTTATAGTGAGACAATCTGAATATACAGTGGATAGGGAAGTAGCTAGGCACATTCTGTGGAAAAAAGTGTCAACTTGTGCATATCATCCGAAAATTACTTATATCCCTTTCTTTTCCTCCCTTCCTCCTTCTCTTCCCTTACCCCAGGCTTTTTCTTGCCTTAGGAGGTTTTGTTTGTTTATATCATTTTGTTCCTTAGGACACAGATAAGTTTTCTAAATGAATCCATCTGCTCCATAATTATTGCTTACTTTCACACACAAATGTATGTGGGCTATGTCCAGCAGTTATTCTCAACATTAACATAGAGCATGGGATGAGAAAATTGACTATAAAAAGAACAAGAAATTAGAAATGTTAAGTTTTCCCAATCCATTACTTATTCCTCTCACTGAGCACATTAGATAATGATTGGTAATGATATAATCTGGCCCAAGTTCTCAAGTGTGTGTGCCAAATATCAGTGGCCTGATTTTCAGAAGTATAAAACTGTCTCCAAGACACACAGACGTATTTAATGAATATGCAACATTTTTTAGCAATGGGCAAAAGTCACAATGTCAAGATCTGCATTCAGATACTACCGAAGCTAGAATTCACTTTGGATCATAACTAAATTTTGGAAAATATTTGGAAAAAAGTTCTCATCAGATAAGAAACTAACATTGTCAGAGAAAAAAAATGCTCTTAGAAACTTTACGTTTTGTCCTGCCAGTATTCTCTGAGTCAAACAGCTCTTTATCATCTGTAGTGTGTATGAAGACTCTATCTTTGTACAGTTTATGACTTTTTAGAGGGGACTCCCTGAATTTCAGATTGCAGACTCTGAGTGTCTTGTCTTCTTTCTCTGTCATCTCTGAAGTCCATATGGAAATAAAACCAGTGGCAGGTGACAGGAAAAATTATTACAACTCTTAAACATAAACTAGGAAAAGTTAAATAAGTGCTGATGAAATGGAAAACATGGTGATGAAATATGAAGTGGTTAATATGTTAAATTCATCAGTGGGTTAGTATCACAAAATGCTCTCAACATTCACCTGTGTCAATGGAAGCTGATGTGTTCTAAGTTTCCAGTGAGCTGCCTTACAGTCTCTTGTAGCCTCTAGCTCTCTTTAAAGAGAGCCTTTAACACACTTCTAAAATGCTTTTCTGCCTTTAACCAGAAGTGTGTAGAAGAGGCTTACAGAAACTGAGGAGACCTCAGACTGTCTCTGTTTCAGACAAAAAAGATGTATCATGACTGTTCACAAACCTAGAACACTGAACAGGTGCTTCCAATGAAAAATGAGCAAAACCTAAAATGAGTAAAAAGTACTTTTTATTGTTTTGCTATACAGAATACATGACAGTGGAGAGTAAGATCAACATTATTTAGATTATAACTTTTTTTTTTTTTTTTCTTTAAGCAGGGGATATCACTTTCTGTACATTTAGATAGTTACCAGCAAAATAGGAACAGTTTTCTTTGCCATTTTCAGTCATTGAAATCAAGGTTATTATTATATGTATAATAATCATAAACCATTGGCTCATGGTCTTCTTTTTCCAAGTATTTTCAAGCCATTTTTAGAAGCATATTATTCAAATTATAATTCAAAATAATATTCCTTAATATTTCTAATGGCACTTAGCAGAGCGTATTTGGAAAAACATATTTATGACTAAGTAGCAATCCCTCCCCCAAGATTTTGTAGACCCATCCTGTCTATAACCAGATCCTGTATGAGGAACAGTATATCTAGTGATTGCACAGAGTTTTGCATAGGCTATTACAAAGATGTCTAAAACATGCTTTTAAGAATAACATGAGCTGAGGTTTGCACTGCCACAGCTGTACAGGAATTATTTCCTAGGCTGGAGAGTTTAAACTGGATAAATTTTGTGATTGAATTTTTGGCTACAGTCTAAACATATACTTAGGAGCAAATTCTCATCTTATATACGCACAAAAATTTAAAAAAAAAAAAAAAAAAAAACGACAAAAATAATGTATCAGTAATGCTAAAATATGGATCAGATATGTTCATAAGATTTTGGGCAGATTGTGGTCCTGAATGAAACAAAATAATAATAAAAAAAATACATAAGTTTTGTTATGTCATTGTGTTTAAATTTTGGTTTGTAAACACCAAATGGATTAAACCATATGGACTTTATAAATAATATTTTTAAACTAAACTTTTTAGTTATTCAGAAGTGAGAAAGCATCATAAACTATAAAATTTGATTTTTTTTATCTTGTAGCTCAAGGCCATTCCAGGACCAGAAAATTTCTCCATTGAAAAATACACTTCTAAAATGCTCTTCTAATCCTTTCTAAGGTTTGGAAATATTCTAATTTATTGTTATTATTTTGAAACACACTAATCTACCAAAGAGTGAATTTATATGGCGAAGTACACATGCATGAAAATTAGGCTTCGTGATGGAAACACTGACTCAACCCTAGCTATAATACAGCCAGGAGCAACATTATAATCATAAAAAACCTCATTTGAGATGTCCTGTCTGCATATACACATTGATTTTTAAACACCAATTCACAGTCAATAAAATGACAGGTTCAAACAGCTTATACCACAAATTCCTAGCAACGTACAGAATTAATTCACTTATCAAGAAGACTTTAATCCTGCTTCCAGTGCTTATGAATCATCATAAAATCCATGTTTTATGAGATGAATAGTATAATTCCTGGTACAGCTTCTGTACTATGAAAATAAAACTCTAGGGTTGGACTCAGTGTGTGTTGACTCATTCAGTTTAATCAAGCTGTAAATCTCAAGGACTCTGTAGAGCGAGCTCCAGCTCAGTTCTCTTAGAGAACCTCTTAGCTTAGAAACTCAGGATGGTGGACACATTTACTTCCAACCCAGATTTATTTCTTCTGGTACTGTGTGCCTTCAAATTGGAAAAATACGACTTTGCCAATCCAAGAAATGTCAGTGATTAACCTCTGCACTCTTTTGTATGTTAGCTTTAGGAAAAGGCTATAGAGTGTGCATTTCTGACTCCTGCTCATCTACATGAGTTCTTTCTGGAATGCTCTTTTAATCATTTCTGTAGGGTCAGGTTGTGAGATAAGAGAAAAAAGTAACTGCAGACCTGAATCCATGTGAGCAACCCGTGTTTTGTTGCAAAGGCAATGCAAAATGCAAAATGCAAAACATTCCAAGTTTTGCTTAAATCAAAAATTACCAAAATGTAAGCAAATAGTACAAAAATGCACCATCTTCAGAAACATGGTTTGATTAGAGATTTCAAGAAAACTATTGGCAAACTGAAAAACACAAATAATGTATCTTTTTCTTTTTTCCTCAAAGTGAGATTGTAATACTGACAAGCAAATACTGAAAAGTGGATGTTTGTAGTAATTCTTTGAAAAGCATACTTTCAGCAGACAGATTTGCCAGAGGAACAAGAAGTAATCCCCTCCCTCACTGCAGCCCGCCACAGCCAGTGTAATGTAGCAGGGAAAAGTCTGACCCACAACACACTAACCTCAGTTGGATCGTGGCCGCAGCTACCCTTGCAGTAGATCCTTTTCTTCTGGTCTTTGTGAAACAATATGTTGCACTGCTTGGCTATAACCTGCTGACTGCTGACAAGCTAATCTCTTATGGCAGACTGCCTCTACCCCAAGAAAACACACACAGACAATGATTGCTGTCAACTAAAGAAGCCCTACAGATCTCGTACACTCTGTGTTTTGAACAACCATCTAGCAAATGTGTTCGTTCAGGCTCTGGTGGAGCCAAGGTGATGTCAGTATCTCTATTATTATTCCTCTATATTCTGCTAATGATCTCCAAAAATTCTAGAGCTCTTTCTTGTATTCATTATTGAATGCAGGAAAACAGAATTATACTATCCTCACAATTTCATATAAGGAAATGAAATTGCCACAATACCCTGCATTCTGCTTAAACAATAATAATAATCTAATCTTCAGGGTACTCCAAAACAACCGTTTGCTTGCCTACAGGTGCCTGAGATGAATGGCAAACTTGCACAGCTCTGCTTCTCCCATCAGGGTGCAGAGTGCCCTGGGGAAGCAGCAGGCTGGCAGCTCCTCTTGGGTTGTGCTAATCATCCCTGGCTCATATCAGATTGGAAACTAAGGAGACCTGTAAAGACGTTGCATGGCAATGTTGCTGGTAGTACAATGGGCGGATACTTATGTTGCTTGATAATTACAGACTAAATTTGTCTTCTGTGCAAAGAGACAAAGATATTTGCAGATCAGGATATAAAGAGTTATAGCACTTGAAAAACATTTTGGACAACATAAGAATTGCTAACTCATCATTATTAATTAAAAATTCCACATTTTATCACAGAAGTTTTTGTCTCTTTCAGCTGTTAGGGAATCTGTCACCTCGAGCAAGGAAAACTTGGGAGATGCAGGAAAAAAAAAGTGGTGTTTCTCTATCAATAATCGTGTTTTTCATGTCTAAAGTTTGAGCCGTTAGAGTAAAGCATGAAAGAGTCTACCTCTTACCCACGTGGGATGTTTGCTGTTTAGTATGGCTCAGTTTTTCCTCTAAATCTAACATTTAATTAGGTCTAGAATTACAGCCCCTTGTCAGGGTCCCAGTCATGTTCTCCTGACAGGGCTAGGATTCACCTCTCTTGTATTGATTTCTAAAATTTAGGTGTTAATGTACTAGTAGAGTAGGTTTTGTTAATGAACTGGTATAGTTTGTTTTTTTTTTTTCTCTTTTCTATTTTTTTTTTTTTTTTTTTTTTTTTTGGAGAGTGGGGGGTTTATATCTGAAAATATCTTAAATTTACCGGTCTAACCTATTTGTTATATTTGATTTAGAAATATTCAAAAACAAAACAAAAAGAACAACAAACAACTCTCCAGGACAAATTCAAAGGCAGATATTTATAATCCCATTAGCATAATTTTACAGTCTATGCATACTACATATTACATCTTCAATATTCAAATAATCTTTGATATTTTTGCAATCTTTGATCGTCTAATAATCTTTGAATTATAATCTTAAAAAAAAAAAAAAAGGAAAGAACATCTTTGGCTAATATAGCTTTTTATTTTCATATTTTTCCATAACTCAACAATTTTAACTCAGAGACAGTAAATTTTACTTGCTAATAATAATGCTTTGTCATATTTGAGCATACGTTATATACCTATTTGGGAAAAAAAAAAAAAAAAAATTTCTTATGTACACAATATATTGAGGAGGAATAATAAGTTTGCAAAATTCAGTAAGCCACCAGTGTAAAATCTACTTGTTGTGTAATGAATAGTACAAAAGCCTTGACAACTACTTTTGCAGTCAGCTGTAGTCATTTGTCATCTTTATTTATGGTTTTCACACTGCACAAACTAGGAATAATCTCAGGTCTGATAAAGGCAAATTATCTGGATTAAGGGTTTGGGGACAGGAAGGGCAAGAGGAAATAGCAAATGCTTGACATAAAGAGAGGTTTGGGCTGATGCCAAGTGCTCTGCAGGTTTGGAATTACTGTGTTGTTTCCTGCTTTTTAGCAGGCCTTTTTTTGTATTTGTGCTTGTTCTGCAGGATTCTTCCTTCAGGGCTCAGCCACATCCATGGGTGAAACACCTCCCTATCAGAATTCAAACACACCATGAGAAAATTAAGATTCTTCTATAAGGAATTCCTGTATGACTTTTCCTATTGCTTAAGAAAGCTGCAGGTTCCCAGATGTGTATTTCACAGCACTGGATGTTTTATATATAGCGCCCATCTCACTGGGTCTTTGTAAGTGTGCGCTCCAACACCTCCAGAATATAAACCTACATATTTTTAGGGAAGCATGTTTGGACTTAAACATCCTGGGGAAATTTTTGTTAGTACTATACTTTATTTTTCAGACTAAATATTTATGTGTCTTTTGTTCCGTTTTATAGTGTTATGACCACCATTAAAATTGTTCATCTTGATTGTATTTAAGAAGTTTATAAATTTTTTATTGAGAATAAGATGTCTATAATTATATTAGTCTGGAGTCTATCCCTTGTCAATGGAAGATGCCTAGACACTTTTGTTGTTAAATCTACAAATCAACAATATAAAAATAAATCAGCAAAACCATTGAATTTACAACATGAATTGTGACACTCATTATGCATATTGCAGAGTTCACATTATCCAAATGTTTCACATGTTGTCAAGAAAGTTATGAATACCCAAATTATTGCTAAGTTTTTAAAACATTTAAATACCAAAGGATAACTAGTGTTTGTGTTTGCCAAACAAATAATATTCACATGCTGAGTATGATGACCATTTTGGATTTGCTCTTCCAATGACACAAAGTTCACACTTATCTATTAATCAAAAGCACTGACTGAACTGACAAGAGAGCTTCTGAGGACTGAAAACCATGGTATGACAAATCTCATCTTTCACACATAAATTATGTTGGTTTTGAGAACAAGTCTCATAATGGATGTTGCAAGTCTGTCTCATGGGTAAATTTGTCTTTCAGAAATCCAAAGGGGCTGATCCACTGTCTTATCCATGGATTAAAACTCATTACAAAGCCTCTGTAGTTTCAGTAAAGGGACATAGTGCAGAATCAGGCTTCTCCATTGCAACAGATCTTCCGTTAAGTCTGTAACTACTATTGTGAGCAGAAAGTAGTTCAGCTCAAAAAATGTTCCAAACTCAGGTTAAAAATGAAAATGTTTCTCGAGATTTTGAAATCTTGGAGAACAACTAATGCTTCCAGAATCAGACAAGTCATTTGAGTCCTGTTTTCAAAAATAATTCAGAGCCAGGTCTGAAATGAGCTTGGATGTTTAAGTGTTCACAACTGTTAAATGCTGGGTAATTGCCAAGCAATTACCAGTGTGTAAAGAGGTATGCAAATTCCCTGTACAGTGACTGAAGAGAGGTAAACACCTGACATGTATGAAAGAAATATACAATATCCAACTAATTGGAAAGAAAAACACAGGATCTACCTTTGAAGAGAATGGAATACTAAAAAGGAGAATATAGAACAGCTTCTCTCTTACACTCCCCATGACTTTTTTTTTTTTTTTTTTTTTTTTTTTGGTAAGAAACCAATGTGTCCTTTGACACATTCTCTTGATGAAAACCCAATTACAGTACCAAGCATTTTGAGCACAATGTACATACAAATATATGTTAGGTAGTTTAAGTTCTGTAATGCTTTTATTTTTGTAAAAATTCAATTCCACAAACATCATATTATTTGCTGCAAATATTATAAAGATGATAAATGGGCAATTTTTATCTTGGCTTTAATGTAAATATGCATGGAATGAAGAGAAAGGGATCTTGGAAAACAAAAGAATTACTCCTATAAAGACATAAGATGTACAAAGGAGAACTTTCAGAAAATAAATTGAGACAAAACTGAATATAAAATATAGACCTACCATAAGACAAATGTGGTTGATTTAACTAAATAATTAAATATACATCTCATTTCAAGAAAATGACTTTTAAATGGTAAGGAGGCCCTTAAATGTTTTACTGATTTTCCGTGCTTGGGTGAAAACTTTTGGGATGGAAGAAATAATGTGTCCACCCTCCATGAATGCCTTCTTACCTTCTTCAAACCGTCTCTTGAAGATTATACACCCTTGCCAAAAGTTGACAGGGCCAAAGAGTTTCTTGATTGATTCTCATGTTTCTCAGCAGAGAATTGATGTGATCTGATCAGCACCAAACACTGTTCCTCTTCTGCCTAATCACAGGAGTCATAATGGGGCCTTTCACAAGAATAACAACTCTTTTCCCAGTTATACATGAGCTGAAAAAGTCAATGAAAACATGAAATGGAAAATCAAATGCTTAAAATCAATCACGTAAAACAAATTAATAGTGTTCAGGCAATCTCAAGAGCAGTTCCTCTTAAGGTATGAATACTTCAGGCAAACAAAGCTAATAGCTTTGGTCATGACATACTCAGGGGCCAGCAAGTTCAGGTTTGTCTTTTTGTAGCCTCACAAAGCACATTTGGACAAAAACACCAATTCATCACTTTTCTCTGCATTTTTTTTTTCTGCCTGTCACACTCCCCATCTTCACTACCGTAGATTTTATAGAAGGTGCCATTTGCCCTTCAGTTTCCCTTTTTGGGAGCTTTCATACCCATCAAGCCACCATTTGACTTATATTTCCTGTCACTTTGAAAGCAGTGCTTCACATCATGTTTGTTCTCTGTATACATTTTTTTTTTTCTTTTGGTACAAGGCAAATTTTTCACTTTGTAAATGTCCTTATTTATAAAGTCCCAATGATACTGAAATGAGCTTCTAAATAGAGCAGACTCTGTTTTCTCTTTTCCATTGAAAAAGATTTAATCAAGCAATATTTCATTTCCCTGTGCTAAATACAGATTATTCTGAATCCACATTCTTTCTGGTTGATGCTTTAGTATTTTCATGGCACTTTTCAACAACTCATTGCATCAGGGATAGTAACAACTTGTAACTGCACCTCTAATTCTAAACTTGACTGCACACTCATGCTCATTATGCTCCTTGGAGATACACATGATTGCCTTTTTGTTTGTGGTGCCCTCCAATAAGACTTAGAAAAGTTAGAAAAATATTCTAGACAAGTACGTAGGTGTTTTCTTGAGTTTATTCTGCCAGCATAAACAAATCTATTCCTGTGTTGCTTAAGATATGGACTTCTTTTCCTGCACCATCTAAACAGGCAATTTTCTGTTTTGACTTACTTTTCTTTTTGATATATGCAATAGTTCTGTGAATTTCCCTACTGCTATAAGCATACAGATGTCTGACTGTCGTATCTTTCAACCCAAGATAGACCGATGTCTATGTTTTGTTACAGTTCAACCCATCAAAGATGTTAGAAAGCATGTCTGAAACCACAAAAACTTATTCCTTTTTCATATTTAACAAAATTTCCATTTTTGTGCGTAATTTGTCATATCTTTCCAATTATGGTAACAAGGATACATGTTTCAGCTAATTTTGACTTCCCATAAAGATATGAAACAGAAATGGTTCAATAACTAAGGATAGGATATTATAGAAAACATTCTGACACTCATTTTTGTAAGCATGTAGATATATTTTTCACTTAAATTTTCAACACTCTCTTTGGACATATCAATGGATAACTTAGCTTTTGCAGAAATTGTTATAATACTTTAAGATTGAATCTTTGTTCTGATTAATATTTTTCAAAATATTTGTTTTTTAAAGAAAAAAAAATCTGTATCCTAGATCCATTGGATTTTATTTCCATGGCAAGAGTTTATGACAGTCTGGAGAAGAGACAAGATTGTTTGCTTGTTTGTTTGTCTGTTTTTCATATAGACATTTATTTTCCTATATAAATCATCTTGCACAAGAATATTTTCTGCATTTCTTGTAGAAGTGTTTTCACCTTAAAAGGTGAAGGAATATAGAAGCTTGTAGTGATATTCGGTTCTGATTAATATGGATACAACCCCTGAGAACATAAAGGTAGATGGTAATAAGATAAAAAGTCAAGGAAAAGACCAAATATTTAGAAAACAGTGTTTCAAAGAAAGGATTGAGGGGACGGACTTTCTTCAGTCTGTGCAAAGAGAAAGTTAATGAGGAACAAGTTTTCTGGAATGTCACAGGTTGCCATAGAGGTGTTGTGAAATCTCCTGACTTGCAAAGTGATTAGGTGACAGTCACTCAGGGATGGTCTAAATATTCCAGATCACTCTTCTGGATAGTAGGTAGGACAGGATCATGAGCCAGCAGCTCTGCTCAAGCAGTATGTCGTCATCTTCCCAGACAAACAATTGCTACTCAAATTCTGCTGGAGTCAGGAGATATTGCCTTACAAAGAAGTATGATGCTTATGATGGTAGTTGTCTGGGGTGGAGTAGGAGCTCCCATTTTGGATTTTTTTTGCATCCCACACCTGCTTCCTCCACTGTTAGGTACTTAATATTTGCCAGTACGCCATTTTGGCCCCAAATCATAACTTGTATTATCTTTTATGATCCCTGCTTATATAAGGAGCAACACCTTCAGAGTCACCATGATTTACCTGCCCTGAGTTCATATATGCCCTTCAGAAGATTTTTAAATTATTATTTATTTATTTTTCTTAATTTAGATGTGTTGGAAGATCTTTCCCACCATTTTTTATTTATTTATTTATTTTTTTCATTGCATACATGCTATACTTTCCTGTGAGGCTTCTTCATTACCAAACAAACACAACTGCTAATTGAAGGAAGTAAAATAAAATGGAAAAGGGATCATTTACTATGTATGTACTAGCTGGACAACATTTCTCTGCCTATCTTCTCTCCTTCTTGAAACAGACTGTTTCCACAAAGAGTCAGAAGTGTCCCCAGGTGACAAAGAAACATGACTTCCATTGGCTTCTTTAGAAGCTGGGAATGAACCAGACCACCCAGAATCATAATCTTAAAGAAAAAGATCTCTTCACTGAAGAGAAGCTTATTTCAGGCTCCTTTCCAAGTAGGAAGTGACCTTTAAAAATAATCTAACAAACCACTCATGCATTGCTAACTTAAATAAACACTATAGCTTCAGCTAAACTGGAGAGTACGCTTCCTTCGTGTTGATTTGTTGCCAATTACACGTTGTAACAGAGGGGAAGTGGAAGATCCTCAAAGGAAGTAAGCAACAGATGCAAGATGTTTGGAAAGTTACTATAATTTGAGTAAACATTAGCTCTGAATAAATCAATCTGTAGCTAAATAAGGGGCATAAAGAATATTCATAACCAGCAAAGCTGATCCATGTCAGAAATGTGGTTGCTTTTCCAAAACAAAAGATAGGATCCCATAAAGAGTCCCTTTGCTTCCACGGAATCACTAGAAACTTAGAAATGCCCTGAGAAGGTTGCAACTTGGCATGCAGACAATGGTCTCTCCAAGCTTCCCGGAGTGAGATTTTCATACCCTGAAAAATGTTTAATTTATACTGGAATTAATGCTGGAGAGTGCAGTTCTTTTTCTCTTCAGTAGGTAATTGCATGGGATCCTTTAATCTTTAATTCTTTTTTTATTTTTTATTTTATTTTATTAATGGCCAATTAAAAGAAAGAAGAAAAATATTTACTTCCCTGAAGACTTAAAATTGGGTGGAAATCTGGGGAAACAAATGGGACCACGACAAGACATCACTATTCAGTTTCAGTACCTAGGAAATATTCCAAGGAATTCATAGAAGGTTACTAAGAAAGTCCTTTTATCAGAAGACTGAAGTTCATTATGAGGCCTTCAGACCTCCCCTGGAATGTTTGGTTTTAGACCTTTCTGTGTCCAAAAACATTGAGATAGTACTTCAAAGACATAGCTAATTCCACACTGCACACCAAATTGCAGCTCAGCCTCTTTCAAAGGATCTAGCTCATCTACTAAAAGTCACTAGGTTGCAACAGCGTGGAGTAACGCCTATTTGTCATTGTACATGAATAAGGTAGCTCAGGCACCTTGTCAGCACCCTGGAAGCATAGTTAAAGGAAGCAAAAAGCTTGATGTACTCTGTCCCAACCAGCTTGTCTTCCACTCCATTTTCAGTGGTTCCCAGGTACCTCTTCAACATGCCTAGCGCTGAACTCAAACACATCAGATTGCTCATGATTTGAAGCACAGATTCTAGTAATGTCTGCAGCTTTGTGGTCTGATACCGCTCATGAGAGACAAGTCTGGTTTTGTTTGTTTGGTTGTTTGGTTGGTTGGTTTTTGAGATTCCAGAGCATATACTGTAGAGCTCTGGTAACTGATAACTAATGTATGAGAAATCTTACTGATACAAAAAGCTTACTCTTGTTCTGGTAGCTTTGCAGGTCCTTGTGGAATAAAATAAAGCAAAATACAAAAGCCTTATTTTTCCTACATTATACCTCCCATGGACATCTATTATTCACCTATGTATTTCTCTGGAAAACTGCAGATTGACATACTAGATTCTGATTACCTCTTTAGTTCAACTGCAATCTTCTATTTACTACAAAACCAAACCAGTCCTAACTAATATGGATATTACTCCAATCTCTAACGGTGCACAGAAAACATTTATGCATTTACATAAAGAATCTATAGCTATACTTGTAAATCAAACAGATCCAGACCTGTTTTTTAATCAACGGACACAGAACAGTTCATGTTGAATCTATTAAATTCCCTTCCTCTGCAAAAGCAAAACAGACAGAAAAGACCTGTAAGGTTGGAGTAGGCAGCTGCTTGGGAAGAGGTGAGAGTGTGCCAGGAGGCATGGGCCAATCTCACAGCTGATCAGAAAGGACAATCAGGTTCCAGTACCCAGGAACATTCCCAGACACTGTTTAGTTTACCATACTAAAGCTTATATTTATTTTGTATCTGCATATCTGTATTTATTTTAGAATCAAACCCCAGTTTGTGTAATGTCATCTTTAAATCTCAAGACCATCCATCAAATATTATGTAATTAACAACAAATACATAGGGCCCTCTTCTTCTGTCACTGAGTACAGTGGCATAGCAATTGCTGTTAGTTCTCATTTGATTGAGGTTGTTGGGTTGAGTTTTTAAAGCCATTTGGGTTTTCTAACTTTTTGTTTGTTTATTTCTTTTCCAAAGGAAAAAGTAATCTCAAAACATACACATGTGCTTGTATATGAGAGCACAAAAACATATGTACATCCATATGTTTTTGACGAACATATTAAGTTTTTGCTAATTTACTAGAAACATGCAGCCAGGGAAAACAAGGTGGTCTGTGAGTCTGTGTAGTTCTGCTTAAGAAAAGGCTTCATTAAGCATTTGTATGTTATTAGATACCAGTGAAAGGAGAATTTCCTCTTCTCATTCTCAAATAAATGGAAAGCCTGGAGCCCCAGTAAAGAGAAAGTTAGGAAATTATGAGTCTGAGTACTAATGTGGTATTTGATTTGGCTATTGGATCCTGTTTTATGCAACTACAATCTTGAAAGAGGTGTCTAATCTAGATAGCACAGTATCTATGCTGGCCCCTGCACATCACAACACTGCAGTTTCTCTCTTGAAGTCCATTGTAGTCTAAGAGATTGGTATCAATTCACTATAGGTCACTATCTTAAATATTGTGACTTATGAATAGCCAAATACCACAAAGCCTAAAAATAACATTTTTTCTGTGATTGCTGTACTGGCTGGGATGTTAAATTTCCCTGCAGCAGCCCATACAGTGCTGTGCTCTGCACTTTTAGCTAGGACAGCAGTGGTATCACACCAGTGTTGTGTCTGCTGCTGAGCAGTGCTGGCACAGCATCAGGACTCTCTCTAACCCTCCTAGGGAGTGGGTAAAAAAAGTGAGAAAGAAACATCACCAGGGCAGCTGACCTAACCCAACCAAAGGGATATTCCATACCATATGATGTCACACTCAGCAATAAAAGGTGAAAAAGGAAGAAGAGGGGAGGGCTGGGCTCTTGTTGCGAAAACGTCTATCCTCCTCCCGAACACCGGCTGTGTGTGTTGAGGCCCTGCTTCAAGGACGTGGTCAAGCATCACTCATTTGTGGGAAGTAGAGAGTAATTTGTTTCCTCTGCACTTCCACATAGCCTTTACTTGTTTTGTTTTGTTTTTTCCCTTTCCCCCTCCCTTTTCCCCTTTCATTTTTTTCCCCTTTAGTTAAATTGTTTAAGTAATAATATTTCCTTAATATTTTTTTTTTCCTTTAATTAATTTATCCTTATCTCAACCTGTGAGTTGTTCTTTCCTTTACTCCTTCCCCTCCTCATCTGAGGGGGGGGGGGGGGAGTGAGAGAGCGGTTGTGGTGTTCAGCTGCCTAGCACGGTAAAACCACCACAATTGCACAGTGTGAGGTTCTAGCTGACATGTTCGCCTGATATGGAGATGAGAAATCCACAAAGATAAATCAACAAACACAACTGCTTCTCTTTGCAATGAGATGGACAGTATGGGTCAAACCCAGTAGCTATCCCTGGGAGACCTTATTCCGAGGAGAAAAGGAGGAAAAATAGGGATATGAAGTTAGCAGTCTAGTGCAGGGAGATGTCTGATGGGAGAAAAGTCCTCTGAAAAATTATTTGTTTGGAGAACAGCAAATAAGCTTAAGAGGTGATGGGGGCCTGCTCCAGTAGAGCAAATGGATAGGGGGATAAAGAAATGTTACTGGTTCCTACAAGCAAAAACCTCAAGAGATTCCAACTGTTGCTGTCTTCCCTTTGTTGTGAATAACATGAAACACCTAAGAAATGTTCCTAGAGTGGAAATCCAGCGCGCAGTGTTGGACCACCTCAGCAAAAGTCAAGGTGGATTTTGAAGATTCAAACTGTTGTACAAACCAAGAGGCCAGATTATGGCCTTGCCTACAACCTATCTTCCTCCTTTGAAAACAGTATTGAAGATAGGAAATTGAGATAAAGAAGAGACTCTAAGGAAACCACTTTAATCAGTTTGTGAACCCAATGGAATGACCTTATATTGCACTCTTGGCTACTCTGAAGTCTGACAAAATACAGAGTATTCTTATTCCAGAAAGGGGAAAAGGATACTTCTGGATCTGCTCCAATCAAACTCTCAAGAACATGCCAGAATTAACTCTGCACTAGCATTCATAAACCTATGGTTCACCTCCTTTCCAGGCAGCAACCTTCCCCAAAGAGAGACAGCTGTGTCTCATCATTGGCCATCTGGTCACAGCTGCTAAACTTAGGTTCTTCCTGTTTTCTGAAGCCATCTTCACAATACCCACAGGTTTCACCACAATCAGTCCTGACCACTCAGGAGGGATCCAAATGCATTCTCCTGATGTCCTCACAGTCTTTGCAGCAGCACACAACCATGCACATGTATTTCTAAGCCAAGGGGACTTGAGGAAGTGCAGATCCTGTGCATCAACCAGGATATGAATACAAAATAAGGAATATAGAAACTTGTTTCTATAGTTACAGTATTAAATAAAATAGCTTCCATTTCACTGGATTCCCTGTTACGCACATTCTCATTCTTGTTGCATACAAAATTGCAGTCACTAAAATCATCCACATGAACAATCATTCATCTGTTCTTTATCCCTCACATTCTTCTGCCTGTAGATCTCTGTCATTGCTTATTATGCCTCTCCCTAAGCTAGTCTCTGTCCTTTCCTATCTTGTCTTTAGAGAGTAGATTTTTACCACAGTGAAGACAGCTCTGCCACAGTTCATTTTGGGTGGAAAAAAAATCACCGTTTCCTGGAAATACTAAACTCTTCATCACAAGTTCTGAGGGATCCTTACAGTAACAGACACAGTTGATGGCTATGAAAAGAGCCGTGAAAATGAATGGCTTGGTCAGTGAAAGATATGAGGAAAGAACATGCATGACATTTTGTAAATCCTTCATCCAGCACCCATAAATTGCTACACCTCTGTAAGTATATGCAGATATACACAGATATCCATCCATGTATCATTCATATGCCTGAGAAGGAGAGAGAACATCATACATATTTGTATTATTTTTACAGGAGAATGATCAGATTTTAATATTTTTTCTGAGAAGAATTAATGGCATGTCATATTCTTGGTCAAAATGAGGCTGTAGGCAGCCAGTGGCTGTGGGAGAATGTCTTATAAGTTGGAGAGCTATCCTGTCCTTTTGCTTTCCTGCCTACAGATAATTAATGTCTGTGTATACTTTTGTCTTCATGTTTTTACTTCTTTAGGCACCCAAAATTCTCTTATTCCCTCCTCAGCAGCTCTCCTACAGCTGAACCCAACCTATCAACAACCAGTTGAGGATAGATGAACTATCCCCACACCTTTGCCCTGAAGGAACTATTCCAGAAAGCATGTTCAGCTACAATACCTGCACAAAACATAGAAACCAGCTTCTCCTTCAGAATAAGGTGCTCAGATGTGTGCTCCTGTGACAGAGGTTCTTCCCCACTTGTGCTCTATTTTGCACAATATAATAAAGATATATTAGACCAGAGGGAGGCTCAGAAGAAAGGGAGACCATAGTTCTTTTGCTAACCTTCAAGGTGTTTAAATAATTCACATCACAATAATGAGAAGTTCAAATTCCCATGCCAGAAACTAGGCTTCTTAAAATTAAGTAAACACTGCAGTTCCTAAGAGCTAGGTGAGGGCACTTACTGTCTTCAAAGTAAGGCTTAAGAATTAATTTTGACAAAGTATATCTATATTTTAATGCAAAAAGTTCATTGCTAAATAGAGTAAGTAATGGTAAGAAAAATGTTACAGGCACAGTAATCTGTAGGACCAAGCACTTGTTAGCGGAATTCTGTACATTATTACTTTAAAAATATTGTCCCCGGACACTAAAACTGACGTACATTCATATGTATGTTGTTTTCATATGTATGTTGCTTTACTAAAAACAAAGCCTTCTTTTCACAGTCATTAATATATGTATATATATCAATCCATAACTGGGGACTATAAAAGGAAATACAAAAAGCTAATTTATACCTGTCTTCAGCCTTCAAAAATAATATTTCTGATACCCAAAAGTTAAAAGCTGCCCATCCAGGCTCCACCTAGCACAATGAGATTAAAGGGATGCTCCAGAGAACACCTCTTGCTCCACAGTTCAGACACAGGTCTCTTCAGGTGGGATTAGCTACCCTATAGAGGTGGCTGTTCCTCCTTGTTGGCTCCAGCAGGGACCAGGAGTAGCTATCTGAGATGTGATGCCTCATTTTGAGATAATTGCTCAGAAGGATCCCACACTGATATTTTTTTTTTTTCAGTTATAAAAAAGTAGCCAGTTAAAAGCATATTAAAAACACATTCACCATTAATGTCTGTCTACTTTACAGATACTCTGCTGAAAATGAATAGCCTGCATTTTTTACCCTTCTTGTGCACATATTGATTTGCCAGAAAGAGTAGAAACTTTGTCCACAAGGTAATTTATTCTTCTTTCTTTGATATATTTAATTTAATCCACTATTTTTTATGCTGTTTTGCATTTTAAACATATGGCTTTTTTTTTGATTTTTTTTTTTTAAAAAAAAAGAAATATGAGGTCAACATCATTAAAAAAAGTATGCAACATCAAACTAACATGCAATACGTGCTTTATTAGTATGCAGAAAACACATGACTAGTCATGCAGAGAGATCAAAATTGAGAGCTGCTCCCCTTTTTTTTCAGGTCCTCAGTGAAAATTTCAGTCAATAAGTTTACTGAAAATGCTACTGAATTGGCATTTCATTAGTGCTCTCATATGTTCACCTGAACCCTACTTTTGCTATCTAATTTCTAAACTTGTTACTTATAGTAAGTTCTTCTCTCTTAAAATAAATTTTATTCCTGTTTCCAACAGTCTTTACTGAAAGAAAACCAAGAACCTGATCTTTTTCTTATTCTGCTTAAACTAACATTTGTGACTGTGAAGCTTTCCCTTTATGGAATGTTTCTTTATTCCTCACATAATTTTGCTGTCAGCTTCCCTTGCACATCACTGATGTTTTCTGGCAATGCTTTTACTCTGTACAGTCTAAACTAATGAAACCCCATTCAACCTGTAATTGTTTCTCTTTATTCTATTAATTTACTCAATTCTTCTCAGACTCAAGAGGGGAACTGTATAACAGTGTGAGAAATGGCATAGTCTTCAGGAATAAAAATTTGAGGGTGAAAACAGGAATGCCATTGTTTCCTCATCTGGGTTGAAATATAGACTCACTTGTCCTGAAGAATCCCCTCTCAAGAACACTTTTCTGAAGTAATTTTCCCATATATCTGTTGAGGATAATGTGTTTTGTCCTAGTGAGGATTTGGATAATTAAAGCTTTTAGTGCAAACCTTATGCAATAATTAAGTCTACTTTAATGAAAATGTTTTAAGGATGTTTCTAACAAGTAAGTAATCAATTGACAGTTTTCAAATACACAAGGCAATTCTTTTTTGAACTCTAGCTAAATAGCTACTTCATCAGAACAGTTAAATGAACTGTCTTTTGGCTCACCAGATGAGCCAAAATAAAACATTTTCAGTAAAATAAAATATTTAAATTTGATTATTTTTATTTTTTGTTTTTGACTTTTCTTTTCTGGAAGATAAAATTGAAATTCAGATAAAATTGAAAATTTTATTTTGAAAATAAAAGATAAAATATTTTTGTATTCTGAAATTCAGCTTTCAACATGTCCTTCCTATTTCATATATACTACTGACATTCCAAATCTGATGTTTTAAACAAACACAATTTTATTCAAAAATTGAAACCAGTCATGTTCATCCAAAAAAGGCTTAAGATTATATTAATTCCTGGAACAATAAAAACTTAGGCAGGGTTTTCTTTTTATTTGTCTGACTGAGTCACTTTTTGAATGATTATTGTAATGCTGCTGGATTACAGTAATCACTGTTGCATGATAGGGCAACTAATGTCTTTCTATTATTTAAGTCCAAATAAGCAACATATATAAGTTAGTAAACAACATAGAAGTGTTAACAAATGAAAGCATCTGTGTTACACTTCACTGGACACAACAAAATTTTACCAGCCTGAACATTTTCCCTGCACCCTTCAAACTTTCATAGAAAGTACACTTTGGGTTGCTAAGTGAAATGCTGTCAAAGCCTCCTTTGGATCACTAGGACAACCTTTTATATCACATTGTGATGGCAACAGCCAAAACCATATTTCAGTGGAGCTGGGAGGAGCAGTTTCAGGGGCCTTATCAGGGTCCCTTGCTGTACACCCATCTCCAGCCACGCCAGTGCTGTAACTCCTCTGGGATGCTGAGGGGACTCTGCATTTCCCACTGGGGTCTGCCTCCACAATGTCACACCAAGGAGGTCACCATGCCTTACAAAATGTCCCCTCAGACAACCAGATTTGGGTTTTCAGGAAGACAGCTGCTGAAAAGATCCTATGTTGGTATGGCAGTGAATGAGCTCATCACTATTGGACTGAATGTATTTGTTTTTGCCAGCATTTATATGATTCATGAATTGCTTATTTTTTTACTGTTGGAAAAAAAGTGTTAAATAAGCAAAACCTTTCTCTTTCCTCTGACTCCAGCCCAGCATCTAGAATATTCTCATTTTAGAAAATCTCCTGGACTTCCTGAGTTTGTGGGACAGAGTTTTGAATTATGTGAAGTAGCCTGAAGAACAGGGGAAAAAAAAAAAAAAAAAAAAAAAAAAAAAGGAGGAAGATGCAAACCAGTGCATGATTTTCCACCACATGGCAATATTCTCATTTGCTAGAGATTTCATATGAAATGAGATGTAAGCAGTGCTTTACTGATAGACATTCCTGCATGAGAAGCCTCCATGGCAATATGCAAAGATTTTAATTCTACTGACTTTTGAAATTTGTTTTATTCCTTTTGTTTGCTTGTTTGTTTTTGTAATTAGTTCTAAATATCTCTTCTTCCTAACTTTACTGATTTTATTTTTATATCCCTTACCACTGATTTGTAGATGGAAAGGGTCAGAGATAGCACAGGACCTGGACACCTAAATATATTGCCTATAAAACACAGGAGAAATAAATAAATAAATAAATCTGGAAAAGACCCCTAAAATCCCTAATTAGTACACAGGGAACATCAGGCTTTCAAAAAGAAGGGGGTTTGAATGGGACCCTGTATCCTCAGGTATGTGGTTAAACCAACCATGTCTGGTGATTGAGGGAGCTACATTTTGCATAACATAACAACAGCTTGTTATGTACAGAGAGACCTGACATCAGGAACATAGGTCTTTCCCTTGCTTTTGCTAGCTATGTGATCAAACTCAGTTTGTATTCTTTCGTGAACCTCTTCAACAGGAGGGGCAGACAGTAGTTTCTATCCAAGATAACCTGTAACCAAGTTCGCCAGCAGCTGAAACTCCATTTTGGGGAGGATTAACTTAATTCTGAAGGGCCAAGTAATGGAAACACTTGTCTATAAAGTGAATTATTTCCTCTACACCTCAAGAGGAAGAAGACACACTGCTATGCTGCATAATTCACTTTTATTCTCTGGTATTAGGATTAGGCATTACTTTAATGCCCAGCTTCCCAGCTCAGTGAAAACTAAGGTACTTCTGGTACTTCTGCACTAAAAGAGCTTTCTAGCATCTTTGTATTTCTTACTGCCAAAGACAAATTCCAACAAGAGTTCAGAAATGATCAGGTTTTGACATTCACTTGTTTTCTCAGTATCGCATCTCTGGAGCTGTGGCCTTTGATTCCCTGTGTGTATCACTCGTGGTGTGATCCCTCCCCTACAAGACACAGACTGCCGTCTCTGTGCACTGCCTGTGGATGTGTTGGAGCATCTCTGCACTGCACAATATAGAGAAGGCCATCATTTCAAACTTCATATGTGGTTAATCAGATCTTATGAAACATTTTCCTATTTTGAAATACGAACATGCCAATGGCCAGTACAAAACCCCTGATAATAAGCTTAAATAACAGTTCAGCAACCCTGGCAAGTGGAACGTGAGATAGATGCCCTAAACTTTCATTTTATTAGCACTTCTAGACGTGCTCTCTGTATTCACATAGATTAGTGTACTGGGCCTGGCTGGGATGTTAACTTTCCCTGCAGCAGCCCATACAGTGCTGCGCTCTGCACTTGTAGCTAGGACAGCAGTGGTATCACACTGGTGTTGTGTCTGCTGCTGAGCAGTGCTGGCACAGCATCAGGACTCTCTCTAACCCTCCTAGGGGGTGGGCAAAAAAGTGAGAAAGAAACATCGCCAGGGCAGCTGACCTAAACCAACCAAAGGGATATTCCATACCAGATGATGTCATACTCGGCAATAAAAGGTGGAAAAAGGAAGAAGAGGGGAGGGCTGGGCTCTCGTGAAAACGTCTGTCCTCATCCCAAACATCGGCTACGTGCGTTGAGACCCTGCTTCAAGGATGCGGTCGAGCATTGTTCATTTGTGGGAAGTAGAGAGTAATTTGTTTCCTCTGCACTTCCACATAGCCTTTACTTGTTTTGTTTTGTTATTCCCTTTCCCCCTCTCTTTTCCCCTTTCCCTTTTTTCCCTTTAATTGAATTGTTTAATTAATAATAATATTTCCTTATTTTTTTTTCCTTTAATTAAATTCCCCTCCTTATCTGAGAAGGGGGAGTGAGAGAGCAGTTGTGGTGTTCAGCTGCCTAGCACTGTAAAACCACCACAATTAGTCCCAGATGAATTCAGAAGGACATTTTACCATAGCAAGCACTGAACTTGAATTTTGCAGGAGAAACAATGTCATCAGCCAGAAGAAACTGACAGGGAGGAATTGCAACACAGCACAGTTTCATTCATTTATGGATTAATTGTACCAAGGTGTAATTTAAAAGGCTAGTTTCTGTCCCTCCTCAAGCCAGCATGGTTATCTGTTGACAGCAAGTTTATGTTCACCGTGACCTTTAAAAAATTGTTGAGATTTTCTGTCATTGTGCCCACAACAATAAGCAATGATGAAAACCTTTATATAAAATATCCAAAATACTTTAACTGGTCACTTGCACCCTTCCGTAAAGGTAGGAAGTCTTTCCATCTGCTTATCTTAACCAGGAAAATATTTGGCCAGGCGACCTGTGCCAAGATGACAGAAGAGAGCAACTCTTCCAGATTCCAGGTTCTTCTGGGCTCTTCCAGCCCTCATGCTTTTGTGATGGTGTTAAATTTTTAGGAAGACCTTGGTACATAGTGACTTTAACAGATACATGTTCATACTTTTATAGGAGTGCATATTTTAACGAGCTTAAAAATACATGCAGAATTGTGCTGAGTTTCCTCAAACCAAGGCTTTAAAATGTCATCTCATCATATGAGAGAGCCTGCAAATACTGAAATAAGTGATCCCCTTGTCTTGTCCTCATTTCTACTTCTTTCTTTGAAAAGAAGTTACAATGATGCACAGTCCCAGTATCTTCCCTCATTAATCCAATTAATTTTATGTACAGGCACATTCAAAAAAAAAAAAAAAAAAAGAAAAAGAACAAATAGAAGAAAAAAGAGGAAAGAAAAAAGAAAGAATAAAAAAGAAAAGATGAAGAAAGAAGAAAGGAAAGATAAGAGAAAAAAGAGAAGAAAAGTTGATTTACATTAATCATTAATCAACTAATTTTTCCTTTCTATCCATCTGTAATATCAATACCCTTCCTATCTCAAGGGGGAGCATTGGGAATGATAGCTGAAGTTGGAGCTAAAGGCATAGGAAAGTGAGATACAGGACATAACATGGAAGAAACTGTGAACAGAGGCAAAAGAAACAGGGCTCCAAATGGCTCTGGACTTAGGCCTTTTTGTGAGGATTGTTGAAGATTTTGAGGGATTGGCAGAGTTTGTGAGGTGAACACAAGGAGTTCAAAGGTCTGTCAATGTCTTTCCTCTTTCTTCCAGAGGATGACCACTCATAAATCCCAGTAATCAAAACTGGGATGATCAATTGCTCTGAAAAGCTGGCCAACAGAAAGGGAAAATAAGAACAGTATATTTAAAGGCAATAAATATGAAATCAGTGAAAAGCTCGGAGAATCAGAGAAGTTGAAAGTCAGAGCAAGGAGATGAGGGCACATCAGGACTACTGTGCTAGAAAATGAAATTTGCACACACCCTCAAAGAGACAGTAGGACAAGATATATATTAAAAAAAAAAAAAAAAAAAGTAAACTGCTCAAGCATAAAGCAGATGATGATGTGAGCAGCTTTCCTTCTTCTGGAAAAAGAAATCTTTGCCTTGAAGAGAGCCATGAAGTAAAATAGAATAAATATGCCAATACATTTTTATAAAAATTGAAAGCACATGTGTTTTGTTAAAACATATATTTTAAAGAAAACAACTTATAGGGATCTTTCCCTTGAAGAAGAAATTTTGGGCTGGTCCTACACCAGGCTGGTAGCAAGGACTGAAAGTGATCTGCCGACCACCACTGGGGTCCACACAGGGGAGGCCCCTTTCCTGCAGCCCCTCAAATCCATTGCAACACTGCTCTGCTCTGCAAGGAGCTGCAGTCCTGTCACCAGTACCTGAAGGAACCACAGGGAAGGGAAAGATGCAGTACTTGTGGGTTTTATTAAAAGTCCTGCAGTTTTCTACTGGTCCATATCACACCAATGTGACGTATGTCTTCAATAATCTGGCTATGTGTATGCCGTGACATTTCAAGCTCAAGTCCCAGCTCACCAGCTGGACACTCACTGCTTAAGTACAAGGTTGAAGAGAGCTTCATTGGGATGGGATGAAAGCTTGGTTCTTGAGGCAAGACCCTCTCTAAGCCTCTGTGAAGAGACCTGGAGCACTGTTTCTTCTGGTGCAATCCAGGTCCTCCCTTTGCCCTGGAAGCAAAGACATGTCACTGTCAATGTCACCAGGCAGAAAAACAGCTCTGGGTCCAGTCAAGAACAGTCCTGGTGGTGTCTGCTGTGAGACAGATGAGAACTGTAGCCCCTGGACACCAATGTGCTTTTCATAATCAATATTAATATATGGACTCAAGTTACCCTTAGCACTTTGCACCTCTGTGAGGCTCAGAAAAATGTAGTCAAATTTGATTGCTTTCAGGAGTCAGCAGACACAGCAGCACATCTCAAGACAAGAGACTTTAATGTATTTTCCATAGATTCTGCAGAGAGGGGGGAGAAGGGGCTGTTTTGTCTGAAAATCCTTTACTCAGGTGATACATTTAAAATTTGCCTGCAGATGTGCTGAAATTGCCACAAGCAACGTTGTGGGGCTGTAGGAAAGTGATTTGTACCCGGAAGTCCATACGTAAATGCAGTCCTTTATGAGCAAATAAAACACACTGAAAGTGCCAATTAAACAATTTATTGCTTTATAAAAGCCTAGCCAACACCAAACTCAAATCTTGTGGAAACACAGTACAGCACATAGATTGAAATGCTACAATACCACCTTACAGCTTCTTTTGCCCCTTGCTCCACTTAAATCTCGCTCCCAAACCAATCTTAACGTGTCCTCAGTCGGCCTAAGATAAAATATTCTTCAGGCTCAGAACTGGCCCACATTACGTCTAGTCTTTAAGTTTCCACTGGTTTCAGACCCAAGGCATTATGTGTCTCCATCTCTCTGTTACTTCAGTATTTATGGCATCCAAAGCTGGATGTCTCAAAGTTGCTTAATGTTCAATTCCACTCCCATAAAAACTGGAGGCCCTCCTTTGGCAAAAGGGTCAGCCTGTCCACAGCTCCTCCCACCTTTCCATTCAAATGGGGATCACTGCATCGCTACTGAAGGAAGCAGTCATTTTAATGCTCAACAAAACTTTCTATTCAGCGCCGCCACACAGGGTACTTAAAAACAGTTTATATTACTTTACCGTTTGAGTAAGAAAGACAGAAAGAAATGGGTTTTCCTCCCTGCTGATGCTTGCTAATGATGTCAGTTTATCCCATCACCAATTTACTCTTAGGCCGACTGCTCAGTGCTAACATTTGGCTCCTTGGAGGGCAGGCAGGAGGCTCCAGCCAGCTCAGCACTCAGAAGCAGGTTAATCACTTGCTCAGGAAACTGTTTTTGCTTCATTCATTTCTCATCTTCCTTTTCACTTAGCAATTTGGCTCATTTACAACACCACCTCCATTGTTATATTGGTTTCTATTCCTCATTTCTAAGTGATTCCAAAGAGTCCCTCTCCAAAGTGGGCTGCAGATATCACAGGTCAGGTGTGCTTAAACCACATCCAAGTCTTCTTTTTTTTCTTTTTTTCTTTTTTTTCTTTTTTTTTTTCTTTTTTCTTTTTTCTTTTTTTTCTTCAAAACATTTGAGGTCCCTGACTGTGGTTCATGGTTTTTATTGCTCCAGTTATCCTTATTCTTCTACAGAAAGTCGAGAAGTTAACTATCTCACCTACTACAGAAAATGTCGTGTATGAGCAATATGGAATTATTCACAGTACATCTGACATGTGGGGCATTTGGTCAGCTTATGCCTCAGAGACCTGAAAGATTTTGTGGTCCACCTGGAACTGGCTGCCAGGATGCAGCAGCATGGCTGTCTCTGTATCCCAAAGCAGATCCTTTCCTATAGCCAGCTCTGGGCTCCAGAGCAAATCCAGCTGATACCCAGAACAAAACTCTGTTCTTTGAAGGTCTAGAGGGTACACAAAATGTTAAGGGGAGGTGAACATTATTGGGATAATTAAACATGGGACCATCCTTAAAACCAGCACTAGGAAAATTCATGTTTTGACTTCTAAGTCTTAGGGGATATGTTTCTTTATGTATATTCTTTGATAGTTGTGTACTGAGAAATGAAAAATCTGAAAGATCATGATTCACCTGAGCAGGAGAGGCAAGAAAAGGACTGGTACAGCCTGGTTTTAAAGGAAAAGATTTGGTGTTTCTGAATGAGGGTTGAGTCCATAATTATAGAAGAAGAAGAAAAATATTCTAAAAGTGTATTTACATCACATTTAAAAATGATATAATTTTCCTTACTGCTTATTGTGAGTCACAAAGAGTAATGTTTGGGATATTTCAACTTCAATATTTTATTCCTACAAAGAGCTTTTGAAAGAGTAACTTAAGTGAAAAAACAAAACAAAACAAAACAAACAAAACAAAACAAAACAAAAAAGGCAAAAAACAACAACAACAACAACAACAACAACAACAAAACACATTGTATGGACCTGTGGAAAGCTTGACACTAATGTTCACTAGCACCAACAGGCACAGTCAGTCCCTGTCACAGGCAAGGCCCAACATTATTTTCCATGTTCACCTACTTTGCATTTTTGGTCAGACAATTCACCCTCTTTCTGCCATTGCTCTTTACCATTACCAGAAGTAGCAAAAAACTCTTTGTGGCCATTGAAGAGAAGACTTAGTGCATTTTGCTTACCTTCATATTTTCAGAAGTAGTAGATAATATTAATTAAAGTAGATGCCCATTAAGTAGATACCCATTAATTAAAGTTCAAAAGATTCCATCCTGGCAACCAAAGGGAGAAAAATATAGTAGTTTAATACCTCTACATGGCACTAAAATTTGATGTTGTCACATGAACAGCCATGTAAGGAACCCCAAGGTCTCACTGATCAACAGCCAGCTCCCCTTGTTTTTACTGTAAGCTTACTTACCAGAAAACTTACCTACAGTTCATTTCCACAAAACTGAACAGTGTTGCTAACCATGTATGGAGATTTCATTCCTTTTCTCCTTAGCTTTTTCTCTGGTTTCATGTAAATTGTCTTTTTTTATTACAGATATGGAAGGTTTAGATCATAAGCACAAAACACTGTCCTTTTTGCCATGGTGAAATGGCACAAAATTAGTGCACTAACAAACAACAAAAAGCAAGAATCCTAATATTCCACAATAGCAGCCTTGCAGAGAAAATTCTGGGAAATTTGTGCAGCTGTTTTTTTCTTGGTGTTTTAACTGTTATGTTTAAATTTCATTCAGGTAGAGAGAAAAAAAAAAAAAAGTCTGCAGAACTTCTGGAACAAAAACTAAACTGAAATAGCAGCAGGCTCAGAAGCCTAGACTGAAGATTGTAATAAATGAAAGAAATAAACAGATAAGTCTCTTTGCATTCTTTTTGACGTTGTTTTGGGAGTGGGTTTTTTATTCCTATGCACAAGTTTTTATATTAAACACACAGCAGGGGCTATGCACAGCATTCTCATCTTTTTTTTTTTTTTTTTTTTTTTTTTTTTTTTTTTTCTTTTGGTGCACCAACCACAGCTTTTTCATTTCACAAGTCATTACAGATTTGATAGAGTGATTATACAGAGACAAATGACCATATCCTGCCACATTATCCACATGTAGGTTGGTTAAAACAATTATTTTTCTTGTCTGGGCTGAGGGGTGCATTGTTCAGAGGGACTTGTAAGTGGTGGTAATGGATGTGTTCTTTTGGTAGGATTAAATTTTATATTGTTTATTGTTATTTAACTAGCAATCAGTGTTGAGTCTTTCCCCCACTATTACACATTAAAAAAAAAAAAAAAAGAAAACAAAAAATATAAAAATAAAAAATAAAAATAAAAATAAAAATAAAATATAAATAAAAGAAATATTAGTTAAAAGATGTAATAATTACAACTAATTTATCTAATTTATGCCTTCCAGCTCTGAATTATTTCCAATAGACTGTAGTTATCGTCTTTTTTTTTTTTTTTTACTGGTAATTAATTTTACATTTTCTCTAATAGGGAGCTGAGTTTCAAAGGGGAATTAGACATACTTAAAACAGTCATATGAACACAGTGAATGGTTCAAATAAATTGTTCTATGGATATGGAGAATACCTTAAACTCAAAATTTAGCAATTTCTTATAAAATCACTGAAATTTCCTCGTTATTCTTCTCCTCAGATTGGAAAGAAAAAAAAAAAAAAAGAAAAAGGAAAAGGAAAAGAGAAAGAAAAAGAAAAAGAAAAAGAAAAAGAAAAAAAAAAAAACTTTTTCTTAATTTTCCAAAGCTGCTATACTTCCATATCTATGAGAGGTCACTGGATCTGTTATACAAAAAATACCTTGAAAAAATATTAATAAAGGCACTTGAGCACTTGGCAACAAGTTGCAAAGAATTCATAGAATATTTCTTGTTACTGAGATAGCAGTTTAGCTTGAACTCAGAGGATTTTTGTCATATCATGAAGCTAGTATTTATCAGTGATCTTAAAATGACAACAAAATGCTATTTAAAAACTATAGCTATTAAATAATCAATTATTTATTTTCAAAAGATTTGTAAACTGAAACTAAAGGCACAACCTACAACATCATTACTTTTCCTAGATGAAAATTCTTCAGTGCTGTTGAAATGTACTGAGTTTGTCTTTAAGCAGAAGACCCATTAAGATTGAACCATGTACATTGGAGGAAAAGAGGTGGTTCGTGTGTACTGGGTCTGGCTGGGATGGAGTTATACCAATGCTGTTCTAGGTACAAGTGCAGAACACAGCACTGTATGGGCTGCTGCAGGGAAAGTTAACTCCATCCCAGCCAGACCCGGTACATCATGTTACTGATGAAATAGTATCATAAAACTGCTGCCTTTCCCAAACATCTTACACAAATATCAATTCTTGAATTTAAAGTCAATGCTATTTGCTTTTTATAAGACAATGTATTTCTATGTCACATTCAGTTACTTCAAAAACATGTAAGAGCAATAAAATAAACACTTTGTGAAGTCAAAGTCAAAGTCAAAGACTATGGTATTTATTGCCTATAACATTAGCCATCCGTGCAATTTTGTTTTTTTGTTGTTGTTGTTGCTTTAGTTTGGTTTGATTTTTCACATCTGGTAGTTATGTCTTATCACTTATTTATATGGTACATTAAGGTGCAGTATCTCTCTTGATATAGGGAATTTGTATATTTTTACAGCAACTAAAGAGTACTCCATATCTTTAATTAAATCAAATCTAATTAGCTCCACCAGAAGCATTGAGGAAGTAGCTATATGTGTCAGATGAGAAATGAGCTTTGGGAGGGAGAGGGGGAAGACCCAAACTGACCTCCAGCTGTGCATCATAACAGATCTCATGAACCAGGTCAACATCAATTGTCCGGTCTGAGGCCAGGCTGTGTGCTTAATATGGCTCCTGTCTATCACAGGGCTCTAATTTCTGAGGAAACCAGTGCATTTGGGACTAGTCTTTACTTGAGCCTCATGCCAGCATGGAGTTAGGGGACGGCCAAGGTGTATACTTGAGAACTCACTTGGGAGCCCAGACCTAGCCACTGCTGGCAGCACAGTCATTTAACACACTTACTCATGTCATTATTTGCTTTTCTCCAGCAGTTCAACAGTATCTGGAATCTTATGGATTGTTTTCACTGAGAGGCAGTTAGCAGGATTTTCCTTGATACAATCCTGCTTATCAGAGTAAACAAATATTGAATCCTATTTGCCAACATAAACATTGAGAAGAGTGTCTGTAAAAATAATGCATTTGTTTTATATTGTCCATGGAATGCACATGTTGTGAAACAATGAGGTGTTTGGCAGTCTGCACCTTCTGCCCATCACTTCTCTCACAAATGCCTCCTGAGTGTCAAATGGAGCATATCTGTAGCAGCCTCCATGTCTGGGTCTCATGCATGCCAAAGGAAGGGACAGTGGATTCATAACTGAGAGGCTGGGTGACCCACCTGGTGGATGAGGGAAAGGCTGTTGATGTGGTCTACCTAGACCTCACCAAAGCCTTTGACACAGTCTCCCACAGAATTCTCCTGGAGAAGCTGGCAGTTCATGGCTTGGACAGGTACACTCTTTGCTGGGTTAAAAACTGGCTGGATGGCCGGGACCATAGAGTGGTGGTGAACTGAGTGAAATCCAGCTGGTGACTGGTCTCCAGTGGTGTTCCCCAAGGATCAGTGTTGGGGCCCATCCTCTTTAACATCTTTATTGATGATTTGTATGAGGGAATTGAGTAAGTTTGCAGATGACACCAAGCTGAGGGGAAGTGTCAATCTGCCGGAGGGTAGGAAGGCCCTGCAGAGGGACCTGGACAGGATGACTCGATAGGCAGAGGCCTCTCGGGTGAGGTTCAACATGGCTAAGTGCCAGGTCCTGCACTTTGGCCACAGTAACACCATGCAGTGCTACAGGCTTTGGGCAGCGTGGCTGGAAATCTGTGCAGTGGGAAAGGATCTGGGGGTGCTAGTCAATGCTCACCTGAACATTAGCCAGGATTGTGCCTAGGTGGCCAAGAAGGCCAACAGCATCCTGGCTTGTATCATGCATAGTGTGGCAAGCAGGACCAGGGAGGTGATCGTCCCCTTTTATTCTGCTCAGGTGTGGCTGCACCTTGAGTGCAGGTTTGGGCCCCTCACTACAAGAAATACATTGAGGCCCTGGAGTTTGTCCAGAGAAGGGCTACAAAGCTGGTGGTGAAGTGCCTGGAACACAAATCCTAAGAGGAGCAGCTGAGGGAACTGTTTTTATGTTTTTTGTTTGTTTGTTTGTTTGTTTAGTCTGGAGAAGAGGAGGCTCATGGGAGACCTTATTGCTCTCTACAACTGCCTGAAAGGAAGGTGTGGGGAGCTGGGGTCAGCCTCTGCTCACAGATAACTAGAGATAGGACTAGAAGCAATGGTCTCAAGTTCCACCAGGGAAGGTTTAGGTTGAAAAGTAGGAGAAATTTCTTCTCAGAAAGAGTAGTCAGGCACTGGAAGGGATTGCACAGGGAAGTGATGGAGTCACGGTCCCTGTGGGTGTTTAAGGAAAGGTTGGATGTGGTGCTTAGGGACATGGTTTAGTGGGAGGTATTGGTTGTAGGGAGATGGTTGGACCAGATGATCTTGGAGGTCTTTTCCAACCTTAATGATTCTATGATTTTATGATTCTATGCTAAGTAATAGAGCAGCCCTTGCAGCTGGTGGCATAAAAGTTATTTTTTGTCCTGGATCTTAAACCTGAAGAAGTTTTTGTTTGTTTGTTTGTTTTAAAAAAGTGAGGAAAAAAAAAAATAAGACTCAAGCAAGAACCAAGCTTACAAGCTGGGTGTCAAAGGTTATCATTTGTATGGAAGAGAAAAATAGCTATGGAGGTAGCTGGGGAGATCTGAATACAGGCAGAGCAAATATATACTTTTCATGAGATTGCATGTTAGGAACGATACTAATATGTGGAAGGCAACTTTTAACAACAACAACAAAAAATTGGTAATAAGACTGACATCAGTATACCTTTGAACAGGACATACTAACAACAACATCATAGCACTTGCTATCAACAACATCAACAAAACATGATTACTGGAAGTTGGGTGAACTTCTCATAGCCTGGGGACACTTTTAACAACCTAGGAAGAAGAGAAAGTGGAAATACTCTATTAAATAAAACAGTAACAGGTAGATGAATAGAAAGCAATAATATGTATAGCAACTGAGCATATACTTTTGTGATTTCAGTCAAAGAGTTTTACTTCTCTGCATGAGTTTAGCCATCTTTCTGTATGTCATTATATCACGGAATCACAGAATCACAGAACTGTAGGGGTTGGAAAGGACCTCGAAATATCATCGGGTCCAACCCCCCTGCAAAGCAGGTTCCTCAGAGCAAGCTGCCCAGGTAGGCGTCCAGATGGGCCTTGAATATCTCTACAGAAGGAGACTCCACAACCTCCCTGGGCAGCCTGTTCCAGTGCTCTGTCACCCTCACTGTGAAGAAGTTCTTTTGCATGTCAGTGCGGAACTTCCTGTGTTCTATCTTGCCACCATTGCCCCTTGTCCAATCCCCACAAACCACTGAGAAGAGGTTAGCTACATCCTTCTGTCTCCCACCCCTCAGATATTTATAGACATTGATAAGATCCCCCCTTAGTCTCCTCTTCTCCAGGCTGAACAGACCCAGGTCTCTCAGCCTTTCTTCATAGGAAAGATGCTCCAGGCACCGTATCATCTTTGTGGCCCTCTGCTGGACTCTCTCCAGGAGATGCCTGTCTTTTTTGTACCGGGGAGCCCAGAACTTGACACAGTACTCCAGGTGAGGCCTGACCAGGGCAGAGTAGAGGGGGAGGATCACTTCCCTTGACCTGCTGGCCACGCTGCTTTTAATGAAGACCAGGATCCCATTAGCCCTCTTGGCCACCAGGGCACACTGCTGGCTCATGGTCAACCTGTCATCCACCAGGACCCCCAGGTCCTTCTCCTCAGAGCTCCTCTCCAGCAGGTCATCCCCCAGCCTGTACTGATACTTCCAGTTGTTCTTTCCCAGGTGCAGGACTCTACGCTTGCTCTTATTAAACCACATCTGGTTTCTTCCTGCCCATCTCTCCAGCTGGTCCAGGTCTCGCTGAATGGCAGCACAGCCTTCTGGGACAGCACAGCCTTCTGGGACAGCACAGCCTTCTGGAAAGGCTATGCTTCTATGTGTACCTAGAGAATTTGCTATGTGAAAAAAAATGAATAATTTGAAATACTTATCCACCCATTGCAAAAATAATCTTAATTTTGAATTTTCAAGAGCAATATAATAACTGTAGGTGAACAAATACTCATTTTTTTAACAAAATAAGTTTCCATCTTTAAAAACACACAAACAAACAACAACAAGAAACTAAAAGCCTCTTTTGAGCTGCTTATATCATTCAACGTCTTAAAGAGATTAATTCTTCTATATGTGTGACTGCAGTTTGTCTGAGGCATGGAAATCTTACTGAATTCAGCAATTTAAATACAACAGTATGACTGACTTTTAATTAAATATGCAAATTAACAAATAAAAGAAGAAATTATAAGTTCTCTTCACAACTATGCTAGGCAAACATATAATGTACTGCAAGACATCATAACTGTAAATACCAGTATATCTGTACATCTATTATTATTATTTTTTTTTAATGAAAGGTTTTGCAAAGAGCGAACTGCTGTTTATTTATTTAAATTAGGAGAATAGGCCTTTTGTATGTAGAACGCCGAAAAGAAATGGAAAACCAGAATGAAATCAAGAGAATATTTTCCCTGGCACAAATAAACAAGTGTAGTATTTTCAAGGCATTTATTATGGAAATATGACTAACCAATACTGATATATTCAACGTTATAGATGAGTGCCTAAATTGCTTATTTTTATTTCAGGAGAAATGCTTGAAAACTACTTTTTACCCCCTTGTTTGTGTTTGTTTTCAGTCCCAAAGGCTAGGAAAAATTATAGCCCTCTACAGTGAGCAATAATCTTCTCACAAAATCTGGTAAAGGGCATACACACAAGATGAGTTAGCATTTGAAAATGATTTTGTTTACAATCATTCATATATGAATGAAAGTGGAAATGGGCCTTCACCAAAACCTTCCTTTCTGCTCTTCTCCCAGCTTTCAGTATAGCTTCAGAGGGAAAACTTCCTGCAAGACTGCAAGAGACCAATCAGGTCAAAAAACCTCACAGAATCAAAATTGTTTTTCTCACCTTTCACTGGGGTCAGAATTTGAGGTACAGCATCATCTTACTTAAGAGAAAATAAAATAAAATAAAAATATAAAAATGAAGAAGAGCTTAGAAAATTCTCATTCATTATTTCAGTTTCTTCTAGTGTATGAAGTACAGGTAGGACTCATTGTTCTAAGTGTGGATAAAATACATTATTAGTAATATTGCGATAGTTCCAAGTATGTGATGACTCATGTTGCACATTCTATAATGAAGTCTACATAGAGAACTAATATGTGTGCTGACCACTCAAGCCACTAGAAAGCTGGGAATATTACTTTCATGTGAATATTTCATATTTTCTCTTGTTTGTCTTTGATCTTTTAATTTTCTTAAAAACAAATGTTGCTCCTACATTTTCTTTTCTTCTTTACTAATGAAAAATGTGAGTTATGAGCCTCTGTGATGAGACTGCTACCTTTGCAAAGACAGGCTGTATTACAGAAGAAAATGCTCCACATTTTCTGAAATTTCATAGCCACATAAAGGATGGCATCTCTTTCCAAAGATGTTCTCTTGCTTCAAGCCTACCTTTAAACCATGCTGCTAAGTTCTACATCTACATGTTTCTAGAAGACCTCCAGGGATGGTGACTCAACTGCTTTTCTGGTCAGCCTATTCCAATGCTGCACAACCCTTTCAGTAAAGAAATTTCTCCTAATATCTAATGTAAACCTCCCCTGGTGCAATTCGAGGCCATTTCCCCTACCATCCAGTGAACAACTCACAGGATAGGAGGAGTCAAAAACATTTGCTGAGTGTGGATGTAATGGCAGTAAGTGTTCCTCATCAAAGCCATAGCTGTTTCATTTCTGCGATTAATTGGGGTCACAAAAATAAAAAAGACTGGGTGAGTATCCGAAATGTGTACCTGGAAATAAGGGGCCCTATAATATTTTTGAAGACAGAAAACTTTATATATGGACAGAAACTGTGTATGTATCTTGCAACAGCACGTAGTAACACAGGCCACAAAAATCTCCCAGGAAAAGAAAAGCAGTGACAGTAGTGGGATTTCCTGTGTCACTGAAGGACCTGAAGATAACACCTTGGGCCATGATTAGAGGGGCAGGCTGATCTAGCAATGCTCCCTACAGCAGTCCTCACTTTCTTCAGCTACCAAGTCCTCCTGCCCTGGACAAGCTTCTCTTCGCCATGGGAAGAAAAAAATGTGAAATCTCCAACCTCACAGCATAATTCTTGTACTATGCTGTCTTATCTACCACACAGATATTATACTGATACAACTGTAGCCATACTAACATTATACCAATACAAATACCAACATAAATAAAAATTATATCCATCTAACGAGCATTTTCTATTCAAAAATGTATTCACTTAAAGTGTTATAAACATATTAGAGAGTTTTGCAGGTTATGACACAGCAGAAAGACACCACTGTAATGGCCGTGGAATTGTCTGGAAAGTGAGAATTTTAAATGAAAAATAATCAGAAGAAAAAGATTACCATTCTGAAACATGATCATGTTTTTATGCAGGCATATCTTGGAAATAAAATGCAGAAATCATGTGGAGAAGGCCAAGGCCTTTCTAACACTGCATCTGAAAATTTTCTCAAAACAGGAATTTTTCCAGAGATATCCCTGAGGTGTCAACACTTCTTTATAGCCTTAAAAAATAATAATAAAAAAATAAAAAGTTGTTAAAATTGGAGAGAAGTTTAACTGACATCACAACAGGATCTGTTACTGGGACAAAGGAAGAGAAACTCCACAGTTGCCAGTTTGGGTGAGCAGATGAATTTTCTTTCTATCTGGAATAGATGTTCCAGTGCCTTTAATCCTGGGAAGCTTAACTCCCGCTAATCTACCAGATAGTTCATCATTGTCTTGACTCCCTCCTTACTGCAGTTCGTCAAATTTTTGAGAATTGCATGCCAGCTTTTGTCTCCCCTCAAAACTTCAGCAGTTACATCTTTATATAATCACTGTTCTGTCTGAGTATAGATCTGTTGTTATCATCTCTGCCAAAAGAAACATTCTGTTGGACCTTAAACTGCCTGTTTAAAGCAGCAAACACTTAGTAATGTAATGTTTACTTAGCTAAGCTAAAAACATTATTATTATTATTATTATTATTATTTTTTGCACAATGGACTGGCATTGTTCTGCATGGTGTCTAATATGATGAGAGCCAACCCTCAATGCAACTGTTATTACCCCTTCAGCATACAATCATAACAAATGTTAATTGGATGTTATAATTGTCTTTAATGTCTAACAGAAATTTCCTATTCTGACCCATTCTACTCTGGAATATTTAGTTTTAACTAGTTCAGTAGCATATATATATATATATATATATATATATATTTCTCAGAAAGGATGAGTACCGAGGACCAAAACCTGCACAAGTATAGTTAAATTTTGACACTGTTAGTAGACAGAAAACACTACTTTCCACATTGAAACATCTTGCTCTTCATGGCTGTCATACATTGATCATCATTACCAGCCAACCACCAGCTGTTACCATATCATTCTTGCTGGAGTGACACAAAAAGATATGGAAATGTCCCTGAGCAAAGTTTCCTTCAAGCAGACTGAACGTTTTAACTTTCATAATATTTTAACAGAGGCAAGATGATTTATTCTAAATAAGTTTGCAACAGCTCGGAATAGTTTCAAACCAAGAGAGGCCTTGTGAAGAACACATTTTCAAGTTTTATATCTCTTCTTTAAACAAAGTTCTCAATTATTTAGCTGCCAAAGTAGAAATGCAATAAACCCAATATAAGAGTCTTAGTCATGAGATAGCTAAGAGAGAAATAAATCACAAAAAGTAATGGAGGGCACTGAAAAAGACCCACGTGTATTGATCTTTCACTGCCTTAGAGTGCTATCAGTACTGAGTCATCAATTTAAGACTAGTGAAGGCAACCATATTAAGGGATTACCAACAACAGAAGTTGGCTTCTGAGAATCCTAAAATGAAAGCAAGTAAAACCCCAAGGACCCATTTAATCTACATTAGTTTCTATTTTCATATTCCCTATCGTCCTTGTAAAAGAAGAAGGAAAAAAAAAAAAAAAAAGACTAAAGCAAGGCATCCAGTACATACCTTCTATTTTGGCTGATTTAAATAATGCAGACCAAATATAGTAATTCATGTCCATTAAGGAGGGTTTGCTCTGAAACTCAAATGGTTGTAACCATATTAGGATTTAACCTTGCGTGTTCATAATTTTGTGTAAGAGAACAGAAATAAATGTAGTAGTCTGGACCCTATCAGCTCTTCACAGCCCAATAATCCAGAGCAGGGAACTTTTGGATGCCACACAAGAGCCCATCTACCCTCAGGGAAGAGCATGGAGCTTCACAGCTGACTTAGAGTAGTAATCTTAGCACAGCTGACACAGTAGCCTTAGAGAAGAAGTAGGATATTGGAAATCTGTCTCAAAACCTGCTGCAGGTCAGCAGGCCAGGAGGGAATAGTTAAGTATTCTCAGTATTCCCAATTTTCAACATTTCCTCCTCCCCTTCTGTACCTTTTTTTCTCTCTTCTTTTATCATCCAGGAAGATTTAATATCACGCACAAAAGTTTCCTCAAGACTGGGCTCAGTGCATTCAGCTGTGCACTCTTAACTCTAAGTGACATCAAAAGCACCTACTCCCCCAAATCCCCAAAGTATTGTATCAGGTTATCAGTGGTGACAAAACAGGATTCTGTGGCATTTCTCTGCTGCTGGAAGATGGCCTTATGATAGGAATTTGCAGTAAACTGCACAATTTGCTCTCCCCTCTCCCAAACATATCAATTTATACAAATTACCCATAACTTATTGGCATTTAACATGTATTTCAAAGTCCAACTTATATGGAGCCAAGAAGAGAGGGAAATTCTTGTGGATTTCAAAGTACTACAAAAGAAAGAAATGCAAGAAATATATATATATATGTAAGCTGCAGTTGGTTCTTGAATTTTTCATTTTATTTTGACATAACATCTTTCAATGCCTGACAAGAATTTCTATAAGCTCCTTGCACTGATTTGGTATATTATGTGAGTCATATATGGCGTTTTCTTGGAGGTATCTTAATGTAATCAAATTACCCTGCTGAATGCATCAACAGTGACATCAAATTAAATATATTCTCCAAATATTTTTCACTTAAATTCATCTTATGGAGATAAAAATAAGTTTAAATATACTGAAATCAATGTTTCAACTTCATAGCTCAGCTGTACATCAAAGACATAAAAGTGGGAATAAACATAAATATAATCACATTACCATTTTTACTTTCATGTCCTTAGATGCTAGACTATACTATGATTATGTATATGTCGAAAGGCCTTTATTACTTTAAAAAGATACTCTCAACTTGAAAAATACAGTCAGACTATACTATATTACCAGGTTCAAGTCTTTCTACTGAACCCTAATTAGTATGTACCTATAATACCATAACCATAAGTTTTTGTCTTTTAAAATTCTTCTTTTACCACTGAGAAATTTCAAAAAGCAAGAATTTAAAGGAAAAAAAATAAAATCTTGTCATAAATGCCATGAAACATACAAAACACACAAGCAAACTGAAGTATCACTACATTATTTCATCTACTGATACCTTTAAATTATTCTCTGATTACTTTTAACTTTTTTTTTGCAAGTTAGGAGTGAGCTGAAATATGGAGCTGTGAGGTACAAGGCAGAAACCTCTGAGTGTTGGGATGCACTATGTATGCATATTATGACACATGCACAAACAGAAAAATCAGCAGCAGCAGAAGGCGACCTAACTCAAAGTACCTTGGTCAAGATACCCAAGTCCCTGCTGAGCAGGACTGCAAGCTGCAGGGAAACCACAGCATAGCAAACCTCATATGTTGCTCATATGAGAAGCAAAAACATGTACAGAAAAGATACAGGACCTCAAAAAACTGCTTTGAGACCACAGTAGTTCATCATGCACATGATCTTAGCTTGGACCAGCTATGCAACATTAAGACATCCACTGGTATACAAGCTAATGACCTTGTTAGGCCCAGCCACATTCTTATTGCTGGGGTCCTATTCATGCTTAAAGGGATTCATATATATAACTGATGTCATGTATTCAGATTTCTTCACAGAGAAATGAAAGACCTCATGAATACCAATAACTTCTATTGATGTTTCAGTTAATTTACAAAATTAAATAATGTGAATGTCCATTGATTATGAATGTACATGTGAAGACATGTACGATCTTCAGCCTTAATGAGCATATCCTCCTTACTGCTTGCTTGGCAGCTAGCAGGTCTTGTTCTGCTGTGACCACAGTGTGCCTATGAGTGCATGGTGAATGGAACGGTATCCTGACAATATGAAGTATATGAAGACATTTCAGAACATGGAGCTGGGTGGACTCTTCTCCCAAGTGTCTTCACAGAACACTGCATATAACTACACTGTCTTTACATGTAGCCAGATGGAGATATCTAATTTAGCTACAGAAAATATATTAAAAAAAAAAAAAAAGGTTACCAACAGTAAAGTAAAAAATATTCAGCAGATCTACAGCATTCCACAGATTCGACATTACCGTTCTTCATGCCACAACTAAAGAAACTGGTAAGATCCTTTCATCATCGTTTTAAGAAGAAATGCATGCTATATTTGAGACTGGAGGGATTTCTTCACATTAAAAAGAAGAAGAGGGAGGTTAATAACTCAATGTCAATTAAAGAATGTCTGACATAGGAAGAAAGATTTAATTAGTGTAGTGAGGTCTGAGTTTTCAGAAAAGAGTTTCAAAACCTCTGATCCCATCAGGAGAATCAAAATTCTTTCTGATGTCAGCAAAAGCACTTGCAATAAGTAAGAAGACCTTTATTCCACAGATGATATATAGTAAACTCCTTTCTAGTGATAGAAGCAGAATCAGTGACATCTCTGGTTTGCACTGCTTTAAGTATCTTCAGAGTCTCATTTGTGCAAACCCACACATCTGCCTGCAGTGTGTTACCTTATTTGTGCTAGAGCCCAGATACTGATGTGATTCGTGATGACATACACTTTTGGAAGGTGTGGATGAAATGTGGCTTAGGTTTCCTGGCTTCCCACAGAATTTTATCTTCCTAGAAAGCAGTATGCGGTACATTGTGGAAAAAAATAATAATAATAAAAATAAATAAATAAATCTCCCTGCCTGAGTCATACCATTAGGAGACTGGGTTGGAAAAATTTATCTTGACTGCAGGTGAAGTGTTCATCCACCCTAAAAGATAGTTAAAGGCCTTTTAGAAACACAAAAGGCCACTGAACCCTGAAGATGCCTATGCATTCACGGTAGACTTGTCAGGAATCTCACCAGTGTTACTTTATCTATAAACCTGTGTTTGTCCATTTTGGCTTATTTGTTACCAAAGAAATTAGTTATATAGGTGGACGTCAATTTTCTGATACTTCAATAACATATTTTGATGTAAATTAAGCCATTCGCTTTCTAACAAGAAAGGCTAGACACATAGTAACTACTACTGAGAGCTATAGTAAGCAGGTAATGGTTTCAACTTGTTAAGTCTGCTGCTTACGATTGCCTTCTACCTTAGTAAAAACCAGAAAACAGCAAGGCTGAGGGAGAGCCATAAGCCTTGTGCCCCCATGTGTGGGGGGGATCTCTTCAGTCACTAAATTCTTAGCAGATGCCTACGTAGTTTTGCAACTGCCCATCTGTTAAAGGCACTTCCCCTCATTAAGGCTATTTACATGCAAAGTTTTAAACAGCAGCTGCTTTTGTCATGACACCATCAAAATATTTGGAGTGATTTATTTATTTATTTATTTTAATGGGGGAAAATGTATTTTCCATTTGCACTTGGCATTACATTACTGAGATTTTTTTTTCTGGTAAAAATCAAACTGAATTTGCTGTGGTGGCACTTGTGTAGCTAACAAATTTTGGCCCGGCATTGTATTCCTAATTATGTTAATATGTTTCAGAATCCTTTTATGAACTGAAGAATGGCCACTCCTTTTGTCTGACTAGGACAAAAAAGAAGAAACTTGCCTATACATCTGCCTTCCCATTCAAATGCTCCATACTAAATAAATGTTTCCCTCTTGAGATTGCAAACCTTAAGATTAGTTTCTAAGTTCTGAGGGACATTTTTAACATTTAACAGAACAGTCTGTACCCTTTACAGTAAGAGCAACTGTATTTGTGTGTATTCACCATAACACATAATACAAAGAAAAGTTTGTAATTCAGTATTACTTGTTCTCAAAGATTGAATACCCTACGTAGTTTACCTACGGCTAGCTTAACAAACTGAGTTGTTGTGAATGCTGGTAGCAGTTAAAGGTTTGTTCAAATGACACAATAACTAACTAACTAACTAAATAAATAAATAAATAAACATTCTTGCTAGTAAGACGGGGGGGTGGGGGGGCCATATTAGAAACAGCTAGTAAAACAAAAAAATATATATATTTAATATATTTTCTTCATGGGAAGAAAAAGGTCCAAACTCTCCAGTCTGGACAAACAGCAGTGGAAAAATAATGCATGGAGAGAAAGGTGCAGATGGTGTAAAGTTCCTTGAAGATCAGATGTGGCAGTTAGGAAAGTTGTGGAAAAGCCATGGATACACGAGACTACCTTTACCATATCAGTATCTTCTTTTGGGACCACAGAGCACAAAGAGACAGAGTATACAGTAGAGCTGATAATATTTTTGCTACATCCCAAGAGTGATGCAAAGATGTTTGCTTGGTAACTGAAGAACTTATTTAATTAATTTGTTAAATGACAATAATCAACAACAAAAAAAGAACAATAATTAATTTTATTTTGATTTCATTAGATATTTAAAACTTCCTCCTCCCCTAGTATCCCCAAGCAAATGAAGACCAAGGTTATAGCATGCCATATATCCTAAAACATATCTCAATCCAGCTGTATAACCACACTCAAATACAAGAGCATCGATCATAAATACAGTGCAGTTTCTTTCAGTGTTAACAACAAGGTAACGGTATCATTGTCTGTTAAGTTTTGTCGCAATCTACGATACACATTCAAATCTCCTTTCATAGAGCTTTGCTAGTCAAGGGTCTACACTCTATTTTTCTAGTTTATGATTTATTTATTTATTTATTTATTTCCAAAGGGAAAGGAAAGGAGGAATCAGAGTCATTGCCAAAAACAGTTTTAGAAGAAATCTGGCATCAGTTGTGACAAGATTTGCGGAAAGTACATTTAGAAATGCAGGCAGTTTACCAATAAAGAAGTCCAAAACGTAGCTATTTTTGAAAAATGAACAAAAAAGATACTGTATTTTCATACTTAAAATACATACTCCAAAACCTGGAAAATGGACATTAAAGTGTTGAATGGGAGAGGAGTCCTACAGTAATGCATCACAGTGACTGGAACATTTAAATTGTAAATTATACATTTAGTCACAGCACAGAAGCATCAGTAAAGGAACATACATACTCAAAACATGATTCTTCAGTTGTGAGGTTGTAGTCAAGCTGGGTGATGGCTGTCCTGCTGCTGGAGGAGCTGGCACAGGCTCATGCTTTTACCAGTAGACCAGCAGGATCACTACCAGTACTAATCGGCTTCAGAGGCTAATCATGCAAAACCTAAAGCTTCCTAAAGGAGCCTCTTCCACGGGCCTTTCTAATCTCACACAGAACTTCAACTTGCTCATTTTAGTGGCATTCATTTACCTAATTACTCCTATTTCAATGTCTTCAATGTCCCTTTCTCCAGTCTTTGAGAATACCAACACAATATGCTCTTCACTTATGGCTTGGCCCATTCCTTACCAGGCTTCTGGCTGTGATTTAGCAGAGAAACACTCAGAGAGCATAGAGGAACAATCCCTCCAAGATCTAGCCCACACGCAAATATCTGTAACTACGTTGCTCAGAACCTTTTGCACTATCTTTCCCTGTCTATAAGACGCAACAGATTGCAATAACCCAGATTAATTTTCTTTGTTAATTTTGGAATGATATTGGACAGATGTGATGAACACATACTCCACTTATTTGAAAACACAGAACCATAAAGAAACCATGTGCCTCAAATTAGAAAATTACACCAACCTTCTTTTCTTTACAGAAGACTTGTACAGGTCATTAGCAGATTCAGTTTTGGTAAAGAATTCCAGTGCCTGACAGAAATATATATCAACACAAAAAGAATATTATTGAAAAGAATAATATAGACACTATTGTGTCTATATTATTAGAATAATATTATTAGAATAATATAGACATGTATATATATATAGATATATATACATATAGGTATAATATATACATATAATATAGATATGTCTATATTATTAGAATAATATAGACATTATTGTGTCTATATATATAGACACTATTGTGTCTATAGCTTTCATCTCCCAAGAAACATTACTTTTCCTATATTTGGCTTGAAATTGAAATTGGTTCTTTTTCATTTTATATACATATATATATATATATATATATATAATAGTCAGGAAATGTCTGTCTTCAACAAAATCATATGTCTATCTCCAGATTAGATTACTGCAGCAATTTTCAAACAAATTCAGGGAGATGACAATGACGGTGCTTTTCTAAAGCAAGAAAAGAAATGGGTGTGGAAGGAAGGAAGGGGAGAGTACCTTCTCAGCCTAGAGTTGGATATTGTTTGCTGAGAGGACAACAGGAGCTCAGGGGTCTCTGAACCCCTGCAAAGGTCTTGATGACCTGGCAACTCACTTTGGGTGAGCTCAAGGATGAAAGGCTTCTCCCTTCATCAAAATTTAATGAGATGAGTATTTTACTTCCTTTTTTTTTTTTTTTTTTTTTTTCTCTCAATGTGAGCCAGAAAATTCCAATTTTGTCACTGATAAAACTCAACAGAATTGAAGCCCTTGACATATTCTGACAGGAAATTTCAAATAAACCCCTAAATATTATCTTTCTCTAGGCACATCATGCAGTTGAAAGTTTTAGTTGAATAAACATTTTATTGACTTATACTCTCAAGCATTTAGACACAAAAATCCAAAAAGAGACAGAGAAAAAAAAAATCCACCATGCACATACAATATACTGAAAAGCGAATGAAAGATGGTCTTGACATTAAAACTGAAAGTAAGGAGAGCTTTCCTCAGTTTTTATGTCTTTGTCAATGTGAATTCTTCCAAGTCAATTAATCATTCCAAAGCTCAGGTTTCCTTCTCGAAGACCTAGATAACAACTAGCCTGTTCAAATTAGGTAATCTCATCTTGTTTATTATAAGTAGTATTTAGACCAATCCAAAGAATCTATTTCAGTTGATATGAATCTCTTAAACTTTCTATTCAGAGTATCTGTGAGACTTAGGTGGCTCAAACAGTATCCACATTTTTTTAAGCATTTTGAGCTGAGTGATACAAATTCAAAGATTATATAGATTTATGTTTTCAAATGCAGATTTCATAAACACTAAGAGAAATTTCAGAATATTTCTAGAAACAGATGCATATACACCTAAAAAATCCCACACTTGGTCTGGCAATGGTTTTACTTTGGCATAATAATTAAAATGAGGCAATGAAATTCAGATTGTTCCAGTGCAAGATAAAGATGGGATAATTCATCTTTTCTAGTTTGCTGAGAAGACAACAAAGCAAAAGTTTTCTTAACCTTTTAACAGAGAATTCTCATAAGATGCGAAGTAAAACAATGATGTAGAAATATTTCTCAGGAACCTCTATTTATTTTAACCTTCAGGAAGTAGGAACATTTTTGTTTGTTTTGTTCTTCAAGATATTGTTAACATAAAATTTTCTTTCTGTTTCACAAACAGTCATTCAAGTGTGTGAAGAAAACACATCTTAAAAAGAAAATTGAAAGTTGCATCTATGTAAATGCTATAGCAAGTTTCAAAGTATGAAGAGAATGGAGCCAGAGGACTTAAGCAGACATCCATGGATGTATAAAACCTGACCTCTCTGTGGAAAGCATGTGAGATTCCCATCCAGCAGCTCAGAGTCAGCAACGCACTAAACTGTCTGCAGCAGCCAGTCAGGAGAGCAAAAGATATTTCCAGGATCTGCAACTTTAGTAAGTAGTTTTGCAGGAGCTGTGTGATGGTTTTTAGGTATGCATTGTTACAGTTTCATAGTCAGTCTTTTAAGCCTGAGGGTGATTCACTGAAGTCAGAATAACACTTTATTTCAAGAATGGGCCTGAAGCAAACCATTGTATTTATCCTTTATGGTTTTCAGTGTTTTTGTTTGTTTGTTTTGTTGGTTTTTTTTTGTTGTTTTTTTTTTCCTACCCCTTATGTCACTTAGGACACCTACATGAAAACAAGGTCATTGGCTTTAAGAGCTTATTTAGTCAAATAAAAAATCTTCTCTTTATGTGAATAAAATGTTTCATACTTCTGATGTGAGGTACAAATAACTCGTGATCCTCTGATGTTGCACATAACAGTGAGGAAATGAGTTACGCATGAAAAAAACTGATTCTAGTTTATTTGGGAAGATAAAATTAGTGGTTGTGAAAATAATTTCTGATTTTAGAATAAAGAATAAACAAAGACAATTATTGAAGTAGAATATTTCCCACTGTGAGTGCACACACAATTAATTTGGAACAGAATATCCAGAATATCTACCATTGTTTTGGTTACCTCTATTTATCTCTCTTGTGTGTTCGTGTATGGGGAAGTTGTTTGTTTGTTGTTGTTGTTGTTTGATTGTTTGTTTGTTTGATAGGAGATATGAATATGCTTTAACACAGTAGTATAATTTTTGGCCCTGTACTTTTGCTGTAACAGGACCTTAAAGAGACAACCCAATGAGCTGCCTGTGCAGCTGTGGACTACACACCACAGAGATGATTCAGGGAGCCAACTTACAGTATCAACAGATAATAATCAGTATCTCCAGTTACATACACAAGAAAGAAGAACTCAGCTCGATATGGTCAGCAATACTTGCTTCTTCTCCTTGGCTGCTTACCTATGTCTTTTCTCCCTCCTCTAGCACAGAGGGTGCTGTGTCTAAGTAATGATGTGAAACCAATTAAGTAAAGTCATTGAACAGCCTTCATGCACAAGTCAAATAAGAAAATCTATACAGTTTCTAGGGGTAGGGTCCAAAACAAACCCATTGTTTTACTGCACAGGACTTTGACTCTATAAGTTGGTGACAGCCCTCAACCTCCACCACTTTTAAAGGGACTCAGATTTTTTAGGGGGCATAAGTCCTGTTTAGGAAATCCTATGCCACAGGGGTCCTGGGTGTTCAGAAGCTAGCAGGATACAACTGTTCATTCCTACTGATTTACCCAGGTGCACACAGTTCTTCACATCAGTGTCTAACTCATGGTGGTCATTAAGGGTCAAAGCGACTCGTACCTTCCATAAGACCGGCACATTCAGAAGTCATTCTACACATGAGCAACTCCTCCCAGTTTGCATTGTTTTCAGGCTAATCAGTGTGACTAATTGCTCTATTTCAAAGCTCTGCCAGTGTGCTTAGGTCTGAGTGGGCAGGAACAGGGAATTCAAAAAGGAATGTGAAGGCTTTTAACTCCTAATCTTCAATTAAGATCTGGCCCAGATCATGAGCAAAGGTTTGTTTTTGTATTGGACTGATGTTTGGTTGCCATAGTGAAACGAGCTGTGGTGCTCATTTTGGTTCCTAGCAAGCCCATCCTCACATGCCAGCATCCATCAATTTAGCAGGAACCAATTGTGATGCTGTCTCAGGGGAAGCCAAAACCCAAATGGGCATGGCAAGAGGATGGAAATGGTGTGCTTCACTGGCGCTGGGAAGCAAACAGTCTGCTACACGTTCTGGTTAATAGGTGCTTCAAAGACATAAATCTAATAGCTACAGTTTGAAGTATAAATCAATTGCTATTAAAGAAGTCTAAGAAAGGACTGAATTTATATATGAGCTGCATATATACATGGCTAGGTGCCAGACTTCCCTCACAAATTTTCTAAATGCCCTTTGGTTATGAAGGTATGGTAAGATATTTCTTGGCCCAGAGAGCTGACATTTGTAACTACGCTAACAGTTTTTCTCTTAGGTGCGAGAAGTAATACCAATCTGACCTTTCTTTTCCAGTATTGTTCTTCTAGATTTTAAGTTAAAACTGTTTTCTTGGATCAATGCTAACCAAATCTTTTCTTTCTTTCTGAGCCTCCAAGCCAGCTGGTCCTGCTCCACCCTACAGCATTCTTGGATGTTCCTTCTGGGGCCATTTTCAGTGGTTTATCTGCACCCCTGATGTTGTTTATCAGTTCTGTCTGCTCCAGGCATGCACTGAAGCACCAGGACAGAACACTCCCCATACCCAAGCCCAGGCTCCAGCTTCCCTGCCCACCTTTCTCAGCTCTCCTTATTCTTACCCTGCCCCACTGCTGCAGAGCTCTCACCAGCTCCCAAATCACATTGGAGAACTCTTCCTGATCTACCATAACTCCTTCTTGTGCATGGGTAGCATCCAGGCAGTGAGACATTCAGGAGGGCCACCTTGAGCCCCGAAAATATTGTTTTAATCCAGACTGTGGAATTTCCTTAGGCCTTTTCGCATTCCCCAACATGTTTAGAAGCAGCTTGCATTTTCTGTCTATCACTGCACTAGGGGATATGCCATTGCTTCATTTTTTGAAACAAATGGAAAATGGCTAGTGAGCCTAGTGCTTCCAAATGGATTTATGCTATCCATAGCTAAAGACTACCTACAGACTGCCATTATCACAATGCTATTTCATGGTAACAAAGAAAATTACACTAAATGCATTACTCCTATATGCACAAGATTCAAAGGTGTCATTTATCAGAAAAGAGTCCTTGTCCAAGGTGGTTTACATTTTTTGGGAAAATATTACCAGTTATCTAATTGCATAAACATTTCAGAAGAGATCTTACCCAGCATAAGACAAAGGAAATTTTCTTAACTTCTCCCAGCTCTGATAGTAGTTGATTTTTTTTTTTTTTTCTGCACAGAATGTGACTTTACTCCCTTAAACAATTTTATTAATTAATAAAAAATATTTCCCATAATCTTAAATAGTCATAAATTTTGTAATAATTGTCCCCTCCTTGAAAAATGGAAGAACTGGAAATGAGAATGCTGTCTCCTTTGGGACATCATAAACAGCATTCAGAAGCAAAGTGACATTTTAAGAAGAAAAATAATGTAACGTGGATAAAGACTTTCTGTATATAAACAGCTTGATTTATAGCTTTGAAAGTATATTCATAGAAATGTTATAAAAATTTTATCAAAAAATATATGATTAGTCAGTATGACTTCATTAGAGGATGGTCACCATCAGCCTCAAGACTGTTACACTTTTCTTTGCATCTCACTGCTGTAGATAGTTTCCTTTTTTCTACCCCTTGTTTTGTAGCATTAAATTTATATCTTTATAATCAGGAAAAAAAATAGCTGAGTAAATAATGCCATAGATAATGGTCATCTCAGTAGCTGATGAGCACTAGGGTAATAATATATAGGTGCAGAACTTCCCAAGCAGCCAGCAGTTCTTCAGCAAAACATTCTCCAACCAGTGCTGATAGTGGTGAAAGGGGAACAGCCAATAGGGAGGTTTGTGTTTCCTGATGAAACAATACAGTTTACACAGGGAAAAGGATCAGAGAAGGAATGGTGTGCTGCCCTAGAGAGAGTACCCAGGAGAGAACAGCCCACAATATATACCATCACCTATGGACCCCAAAAGTGCCAGTCTCAGCTCTTTCTGAGTAACATAAAGCATTTGTAAATTTGGGGGTTGGTAAACAATTTAGATCTAGTGTCCAATCTTAAAGAAGATAACTCTATCAGATCTTTGAGATTTTGTAATTTAAATTGTTTGTCTATTACATATTCTCAAAGCTGGGACACCTTCAGCACAATGGGGCGCTTTATGGAACACTATAAAAGTCCTTCAGCTGTTCAAAAGCTTAGCAATAATGAAAGCTGGTTATGTTAAAATAATTTGTTTAGACTCCATGAAATCATACCAGTGAATCTTCTTTGGTGTATGATTTTACTTCCAGCTAAAATTTGCTGTTCAAGATATTTTTTTTCAAGATATGGGGGTCTTCTGTTCTGTATGTCACGGTTCTCAAAGGATCATTTCTGAAAAACACCTGAAGTAAAATATTTCTAAATAAAATGTAGTGATTCAGGTTTCTGACTTGTAGATTGCAAAGAAATTGAGACAAAAAATAAATAAATAAAAAATAAAGGGGGGGGGGGGGGGGGGAGAGAAAAAGAAACCCACATTCTGAATATTGCAATCAAGATATTTCCTCTTCCAGTCTACAGAAAGCAGATGGAGTGTGGCATGTTGTGTAGCTGGATCACCAGCAGAGCACAAACTGTACAACTGTGCAAATCAGACAGCCAGATGTTGTGTTTAAAGCATGCTAATTAACCAGAACATTCCCGGAATAAGGAGAAAGAAATTGTCCAAAGTGATTGCACAATATTTCATTCTTTTTCATTTACCCATTCAGCTGAGCAGTTCACATGCCAACAACTTCAAGCATTTTTAAAGAATGTGGATTATTGGTCCAATTGTTGAAAGTTCTTAAGGTATTTCTCAAGTATTTGTAGCCATCCTCAGTAATTCCTGGTCAGTTTATGCATTGTTTTTTCTCAGTTACAGTATGTGGATACTAAAATTAAAAACAAATTAATGAAATTTATTCACAGTCATAGAGCAGACAGAACTGGCAGAAATCCCATTAAAGTTATCGATGAGAAGAGGTGCTTTCAGAGCACCTTTTCTGTCCAAAATCTTTTAAATGATGGTGCAACCAATCCTCTCTCTTTAAAGGCTTACAAGTAGAACATGGTAAATCATAAAGGCATTTCCATTTGGAAATGTCTGATTGCTCTGTAATGAAATAGGATGAACAAACCTCAGAACATTTGGTTTAGATCCGTTTAAGTAACAAAAAGTGTTCGCGCTTATTCCAGTGTTTCAGTCTGTAAAAACTGGGATGCACATGCTTTGATAATCACATGTCACGCAAGGCATCTTGTAACGCTGGAAATGTTGCTAAAGAAATTCCTCATGAGGCTTCAGCCCCTTCACTTTTGAATTATATTTCTTCTGATGTTTTAATAAAAGTATATGCTGCACATATAATATTTTTAACATCCACCAACTGCAGAAACACTTTGGTTATATAAATGATTCAACCTTGACAATATTTGAGCAAACTTGTCCTTACTGGGAGCCAGAAGCTGCTGACTTTCAGAATGATCTTATATCAGGGGATGAATGTCTGGACCCCTGGAAGCATGAATTGAGATTTTTCTATAACTAATTCACTCCCCAGCTGTGGCCATCATCAGCTGCCATTTCATTTCACTAGAAGCCACAATATATACATATGCATTTAAAACTTTAAAAGCAAAGTATAGCCTGTTTGGAAAGTAATGCCAGACACTAAGACTCTTTCATGACAAGAATTTTCTAGAAAATATTATATCCATAGCTAAATATAATACAACTGTACCATGGAAGTACTCAGCTACACTTGCTCATGTCCAAACTATCACAGAATTTCTTTTTCAGCCAGATGGTTTGCTTACTTACCTGTCCCAAATTTTTACATGGATAGGAGAAACAATCAGCAGACTTTGTGAGATTATCTTTTATTGAGGAAAGAGAGAAGATACATAGTCAGAGGAAAGTTGTTTTTGTTAATTAAATTAATAACAGCAAGCATGTTTATTCAATCAGGTTCTGTCTAACTAATTTAAATCTAATCACACACAACATGAACTTCAAGTACAAAGGAAATGATCTTATAGTCAGGACTTATCATAAATATGAACATTTGCAACTGCCTTAGCAATTAACCATCCAAATTGTAAAAGGCCAGCTCCTAGTCAGTATAAATTAGTGTAGCTCAATTAATTTAAATAAGGCAACATCAATTTATGGTAGCTAAGGACTTGACGTCAAATGGAATTGAAACTGTGGAAACAACTATAAATAATCAACTAGGATGAATAACAACCAACAGCAGGTAATATGCATGGTACGTGGCCAGGCACGTATGGTACATAGAGAATATGTGTGTGTATGCCAAAAAAAAAGATCTTTTCAGCCTCAAAATAAGCTGCTAACAAAGGCCTAAAAAAAAGCACAGGAATGGTGATTGTAATTAGAGGAATCAACATGGGACCACCAAGTTTGGAGAAAAAGCATTAAAGGGAGAATTAAATGAAGAAAAGGATCCAGGGATCAATCTGCTCCTCTCCTGGAAGAGCCACCCACATGCTGAGATGCTGCTGCCTTGAGGGTTTCAAGTGATGGTGGCTTGGTGGTTGCTGACAGAAGGGTGGTAAACACAGGTAGCAGAAAACCATACAACCACTGCAGCTGAGAGAGAAGGGGGTTACTCAAAGCTTTCACAGCAGCAGTCTTTGTTTCTGCAAAGATTAGGAAGATGCTAACTTCAGAAAGATTACCCAGAAAGCCCAAGATTTTCCAATGAAAATCAAACAAGGTATTTTTTCAGATCTGTTTCTGATATCCCTTTTTACTTAAAGTGATCCAGGACTGCTGTTTTGAGCTGGTGATCAGCATATCTCTCTGTAAGAAGAAAACTTAGAGTCTGCTTCTACTCACCATGTTTCACACAGGTCTAACGTGTCCCATAGTACCACTGTGTGTGGTAGTACCTGTGATGACTGAATGGGCCCCACCACCAGGTGTGTTAGAGGAATACAGGAACACTAGTCAGGACCATTTCAATCCTCCTCCTGCCAGGTAATGTCATTGTGGGGAAATGTATATTAATTTTGAAAAATAATAATAATAATACCCCCTAATTAATTTAAGAAGCTGAAAGATAATGCCTCAACATAAGTAAAGCCAAAATATCTTGGGAATCATTTTCTGGAATCGTCATTAAAATATTTGTTGTCCTATTTGAGAAAAATAAATGTTAAAATACCCAAGTTTCCTCTGGGATAGAAGTTCCAAATTAAGTTCTGCTACAGTAGACAAAAAAATAAAATTTTCATAATGCAGAAAGATATATCTCTTCCATGTGTACATATACTTAATTTCTCCTGTCTACCTCTGTCTTCTCCAAGATTTTTCCCACTCTAAATGACACCTGGCCTTCCCTTGTTAGCTTTTCTGTCATCCTGTATCCTCAGGCTTCGCAAAATCAAGAAAAAAAAAAAAAGAAAAAAAAAAGAAAAAAAAAAGAAAACAAAAAAAAAAAAAAAAACAAAAAGAAAAAGAAAAAAAAAGATTTGTCCATCAAAGGAAATTAAAAGATATTTATCTGGTAACACCACGTTGCCAGCTAGTGAACTGTAAATGTTTTAATTGGCCACAAGAAGGAACTTTTATCAAGCCAGAAAGCCCAACATACCTTGAGAAATTGATTCCAGCCTGTGCTTATCTCCCAGTCTCAGTGTCTTTCTCCTCATCTATTTGTATCTCTTCTTGTTCTTCCCCAATGGTCTATGGTCATTCTTTGGTTCTACATTTGGTGCATCCTTGAGAAGATCTATTTCTAGTTTATTCCAGAATTCCTATACTTTAAGACAGCCACAAAAATGTTAAAATTAAATGGGTGCCAACAAAGTAGATACTTTTTCAGGTAACGGCCTTTGTATTTCCAACATTAGAACGAAGACTACATGGAAAGGAACTGAGGATAAGGGAAAAAAGGATACTGTAAGTATCAGGTGAAGAGTCTCTGACTCCAATTTGAGGTCCCAGCCAAAGGTGCCTGGAATTTTTGAGGATGCTTCAAATGCACCTTGATGTGTAGTCCTGGACACCTCCCTTCTCAGGCCCTTGGAACCATGGAGTTCCAATTCCCCTAACTCTCTCTTCCCATACCTTCAAAGTTATATTCCTTATTTTGATGTCTTTCCTTTGGTGTCTTCTTGTTCAGAACTACCAGAACTACCACCTTTACACTTTCTCCTGTCTGTTAGTATCCTGTTTTTCCCATTAGAGAAGTGCCATTGTTCTTCTCAGTGACTCATCTTCACCTCTGAGAACCCAAACCCTCACAGGAGTCCTATCCTGAAACAGCATGCTTTTTTGTTTCAGCTCCCCAGTGATACCATGCCTCCAGTCACCACTAACACAACTGATACTTAAGATCTCCCCCTTCTTCTCTCTCTCCTGGGTGCTACAGCCAGCCTATACTGCCAGACTTCCAGACTTAAGATCATCTCTGGTTTCTCGTTGGAAAGAAGGAGTGAAGTCCTGTCTTTTTTTTTTTTTTCTTTTTTTTTTTTTGGTAGAGATTACACACATCATGTTTCAGGATGCAGTTACCCAAAGAGTGTTTGGAGCTCTAAAGGGAGAATAACAGGGCACAAAATATCACAACCCAAAGCAGTTTCTTATTTCCAGTTAGGGCCTTAATTTGTACAAATTTATATGAGGACGAAAATAGATTTGACTCAGCTCAAGTAAATTACTTTAAATGAACGTAGAATTAAAGAAAAATCCAAACCTATGAGTTATTTTAATGAGGACACTATCCAGCACATCGTACCATACACTGTGACAGTTCTCATGTGCTTGGTACATTCACGTACTACCAGAACAACCTAAGTAGAATGAGCCTGAGGTTATCAAAACTGTGTTTTTGCCTGCCAGGTCTAACTTTACAAGCTTCTGATGAAATGTTAAATGCATCATTTATAAAGTATTCTCATTCCACACAGATACTTGGGAGCTATTTCAGTTGCAAAGTTTTCCTTCTAAAACCTCATTCCCTGACTGAGAAAACCATTTGCTCAGGAAAGTTTTGGGCAAAGAAAATCTCACGGGTGTACACTATAATTTCCAAAACAGAACATAAACCAATATAAATGTCTTCACATTTTTTTTTTTTTTTTTTTTGTAACAGTACTCAGCAAGTCACATAAACTTCATGAAATAAACTACTGTTTGGAGCTAGCCTTCAGCTTCAGGCATTTCTATTTCGTAGTCAGTAAATACTGTACACGTCCCAATTAACTTTTAGCATTTCTTGTAATACATAAACATGACATTTTAAAAAGAAATTTCTATGATATACATTTTACAGCTTGCATAGGAACCATTCTTTCACCACAGCCTTCTGTATTTATTTTGTTTTTAACTCAATTAAAAAAAAATAGAGCAGAAGATTATATGTACATCACGCTGTCACTTGACTGCTATCTGATACCTGCATCAATCTCTGTTAAGCCTGATGCAAAGGGTCTATTTGCTGCAGTGTCAGGCTGGGACAGCACTGCTATATCCCTCCTTAGTTGAGTCAGGAGTCCTCAAACTGTAAAAGCAGTCCCACCATGAGATGCTCAGTAACCACATACTCAGACACTGGGCCTTAGTCATAAAGCAAGACAATAGATTCAGCAATTTCTTGTTGTAATGCCTACTAGACACATGCAACTCCATATTCTCTACTTCTCATTTTTTGCGAGGACTTTTGCGAGGCCTGTTTTATCTAAGCATAGTAATCATTTTAGCTGCAATTGCAACCAAATACAAATATGTCTTTTTCATATTGCAGTCCAGCAGATTACATTGTAATGTAACATTCATTCATATTTTTCCTCAATATGTTTATAATTTCTATTAATCAACTTTTATGCACGTGTATTTTATACATGATGATTTTGTCTCTTTGCTAGTACAAAGTAGTAAGAAAATGTTTTAAAAGACTTTAAGGTATGCAGCATTAAACAATTTTTGTGGGCTCTGAACTTCCATTTTACACCTTGAATGTGTATTTCAGGAAACTTTACAAACGTAATTTCTAAGACTAGCTAATCTGAGAGGACAGATAAAGCAAACTTTCTGTGGCGTGGTGTCAGTTCCACAATATGAAGACAATAGTTAAGCATCACATGAAGTAGAACTCCAAGGAAAAATAAAGGAAGGAAGGAAGGAAGGAAGGAAGGAAGGAAGGAAGGAAGGAAGGAAGGAAGGAAGGAAGGAAGGAAGGAAGGAAGGAAGGAAGGAAGGAAGGAAGGAAGGAAGGAAGGAAG
>CM021699.1:82500167-82538100 GCA_011074415.1 Stictonetta naevosa | reverse complement strand
GAAAGAAAGAAAGAAAGAAAGAAAGAAAGAAAGAAAGAAAGAAAGAAAGAAAGAAAGAAAGAAAGAAAGAAAGAAAGAAAGAAAGAAAGAAAGAAAGAAAGAAAGAAAGAAAGAAAGAAAGAAAGAAAGAAAGAAAGAAAGAAAGAAAGAAAGAAAGAAAGAAAGAAAGAAAGAAAGAAAGAAAGAAAGAAAGAAAGAAAGAAAGAAAGAAAGAAAGAAAGAAAGAAAGAAAGAAAGAAAGAAAGAAAGAAAATCCTGCAACATAAAAAGCAATGTTGAAACCTGATGTAATAGCAACATGCTCTATTGGGGATAACTATAGTCACTGCCACAGACAGTGAACTATTTTTTTATCAGATACAAAAGCAAAATCCTCATAAGTCAATCATTTGTCACCTCTCCTACATATCTGAGCAACTTTATAAATAATATAAGCATAAACATAAACTTAAATATAATTATTCCCAATTGCCCTGTAATGATATTGTAACAATAGATAGATTTTGCATTTAGTTCTCCTCAGCAGAAATGCGTGAAAATCAATATTGCTTAAATTAAATGAGAGGATCTGTTTTTGTCTGAATAATCCTATTCACAAACAGCTCAGATTAACCATGACATCAATAATTTAGAACAGTTATACTGACATGAATTATGTGAACCATTGAGTGATAAAACCCTTGTCCTTTATTTTTTTATTTTTTTTATTTATTTTTTTAATAAAATAAGGGAACCTTGGACTAGCTGGAGTACTTGGTGACAGAAGTTTTAAACAATACCAGAAAGAAAGGCTGAGATCTGGGGCTTTGTCATTTTTTATTGTCTTTGAAATAGATACAGAAAATAGCTCCTCTTTTGGCTGCACAATATTTATGGACAAAAAAAGAAAGAAACAAAGAAACAAAACTGAGTTTAGAGGGACAGGGACATTTCTGCAACCAACAGTAAGCCAGAATTGCATTTTTTTATGTTCACTCTTCTGAGACATCAGAATAAAATATGCAATTGTACCATAGAAAATTACTTAATTATTTAACAATGTAGGTCAAATTCTTCTGTAAAAAAAATGATGGTTTAGGTTTTCAAGGCCTGTGTTTGCCCAAGGCTGGAGTTATATGGATACAGTGTCTAGGAAAATATGGGTTCACCTGGCATATCACAGAACAAGGAAGGGCAACCAGGTAGGATGCCACTGAACTCAGGGCAGCTGAGAAATGACAGCTCATAGCTGGTCAAAATGACTGTACTGACCAGGCTCCTACAAAATGAAAACTAGAGAGTAAAAATTAGAAACAGAAGTTTTGATGAGTACAATTCAAGATTCCAACTTTATGCTCTATTAGATTCAGATAGCTACATTTAACAAAAGAGATGAAAAAAGGAGTTTGAAGATTTCAAGAATTTTACTGATTCTTTCCTAGTGATGCATTTGATTACTGTAATATTCATAAATTATGTAAGAAGAAACTGGACATATTAATGGGAATTTAAGTGCAGTTTATTCCCCATTCACAAATTAATTGATAATTTAGATTTCTTAGAGGTCTTTTCCAACCTAAATGATTCTTTCATCGTAAAATTTCATATGTAAGCATGACTATCCTAGAGAAGTAGTCTGATGTTGGAATAGAGTTTAAATGTACCTTCTCCAGCAGATAACCATCCTAGGAGGTACATGATGCTTGCTTATATATATATTACATACATATATATAGGTGCCAAGGAAAGCATTTATCTAATAAGAAATTCTGAGCATGAAAGTAAATCATTTCTGCAGAAGACTGGAAAATTTTCTTCCACATCCCCATGATATGAAGGTGTCCTGACTTCCAAAACACATACGGCTAAAGTCTGATGATTCTGCAGATAAAACTATTAATCAAACATGGAAGATTAAGGAAATAAAAATGATGACAGTTGGCACAGGTTCATTGGAAAATCAATCATGAATCATGGAAATGAAAATATCCCCATTAAGAACAAAAATAAAAATAATAATAATAAAAAAATAAGAATAAAAAGTCCAGAACTCAGCCTGTGACATTGATGCATATTCCTTTTTAACAAGATCAATCTGAAGCCTTCTGAAAAAAAAAAAAAATGGAGATGGAGGTGGAGAGGTAAGACACAAAAGAATTCAAAAGACTCATTTCTGTCTGACAGGATGATTTTGGTTGAAGGATCATGAGAGATCATTAAAGCAGAAAATGAAGGACTCCAGGGAGGAGTGGCGATTTCATTGTAAAACCAGAAAATTTGATATCACATTATAACTAATTGAGTTCACTCATGTTCTTAAAGCTTGCTTACCAGATGTGGCCATTAGAATAAAGACAAACAAGTTAAACTGTAACTTTAAAGTTAGTTTGCAAAACCTCTTATTCACTTCTTACCCAATTAGCAGTAGCTTTGTAGTCAAATTTATTGTTTCCATAATAATACATTACAGTACAATCAAGAGCTTCCATGACCCTAGATATCACAAATTGAATTAAGACCCTTAATAAGAATAATGTATTTTTACTATGAGTTGAAATATGGTATGTAAGAGAAGAGGGACATTCAGCATCAAATTAAACTTATTTATAAGAACATTCTGCATGACCCATTTGTTAGTCATATCTCAGCCCAGTGGCAACATCACTCCTTAGCAGAATATACGTGTTCAACAGCTGTTAAACAAAGTAACTCCTACAGCTAACAACCAAGACTAAAATCAAGTGATAATTCTGTTTGTTTCCAACCACAAGTCAGCATATGAAGACAAATGAGAGTCACTGTCGTGACATCCCAAAGAACTATGGTCAAAAGACATTTTTGCAAAAGAGAACACATGAAATTAAGAAAACCCAAAATTGAGGCTTGCCAAGCACTCTGTTAGGTATGATAGTATGATAGTTAATTACATGGCCGCATAAATGTATATACGAATGTATATATATTCTACTCTCATGTAAGGACACACCATTTTGCCATGTATGGAGAGAGTAGAAAGATGGAAATACTCCTTCAGACTTTCTAGTTAAATCTCTATACAAAGTCTTCAAGCCATTGGTTTTACTTGCTTCTATATTCACTCACGAATATTTGCATAGAAAGTAAGATTTTGCTGTCTTTTACTGGTCTCAATTAGATGACTTTTTTTTTCTAATAAATTATTTGCTTAAAAAATACTTAGGTAAGGTAAAACAATTTAAAAATTATTACTTTTCAATCTGTCAAATTTGTTCAATGAACAGATGAAAGATTTCTCTAACATAGTGCGGCATAGATAAGAGAATCATAAAATCCAGGTTCAGGTGCAGTTCAAAACAGAATTACAAAGATTTACTGCTTTTCTGTTTTTTTTTCTGAACTCCTGAATGCTCAAAATTACCTGGAAATTGCACATTCGCTAATTGTCTTGGGTGACCATTACAGAACTAATTTTAAAAGATGAAACTCAAAGCATTTTTTTTCATTCTGTTGTACCTTAAAATTGTTTCAAATTGTGCATGTGGTCTTACTACCAACATATCTATGATGCAAAGGAATATACTGAAGTTAATTGTGTATGGTGTGCAACTTTCTCATTTCAATTCCAAATACTTGTAAGTATTTGAAAACAAAACAAAACAAAACAAGAACAAAAACTGTATTTATTTATTCTTTTAAAATCTTGAGACAATAGCCCCTGACCTTCACAAATCTTTTACATTTGGTTTACAAGTTAGTAATAGGCACTACCTGTTAGTTTGTCCTGTATTTAAGTTTAGCCATGAAGAACCATTTCTACTGTGAAGAAAAACTTTTTACTGAGATTTGTTGCCATCTGTATAATTGAATGCATCAGTTTGTAAAGTTAGACAGTTCCTTGTTCCTATCAATCATTCATTCCCCTATCTTAAATTAATTTTATTAAAATTTTCCGAGTCTTGCTAACAGATTCTCCTTGTATTTCTGAAATTTCTAGCCAGAAAGAGAGAATCACTTGTTTTTCCCATTTTCTATATTGTAGAAATCAAAGGGATGTGCTCCAGAGTCCACCTTTGAGATTGCCAGATTGCCACAAGGTCTGATGCTTTGTCACAGGTTAAAAAAAAAAAAAAAAAAAAAAAAAAAAAAAAGGTTTCTAAATCTCTTTGGTCATTCTCCCAGTCCTTCTCAGGTCTCCTTGAGGACCTTTTCTATTTTTATGCAACAGATTTGGGAAAGGTTTTCCTTTTTCAGCCGGTGACAGATGAATCTTCTCTTTTTTTCAGTTATTAAATACAGTTCAAATTGAAAAGTACCAGTCGTAACTTCCCAATGTTACTTTAATTTAACCATGTAGTTGAAAACTGTTGGCCTCATTTCTGTCATGGATGTTTTCCTACTGAGTAGCTACACACATTTTAAAAGGCCAATTCAGTTGAGAAAATATAGTGAAAGTAAGTTTGAAATGACTTTTTTTCCTCCAAATTCCTGCTATCAGTTTCTATTTTCTACCCAAAAGGCTGTAAAAAACACTTTGTTCAACAAATGTTGACATCTCACAAAATATTTGTCACAAAAGTCCTTCAGGAAAAAGAGATTTTCAAGTACAGCAAGACATGTTCAGAAAAGCACTTGGTCAGGCTCAGACCCTGCCACCCCAAATTCCAGCTTAGTGACCATGATATGGGATATCATGCCTGTATTAGACCTACTAAATGAATTATACTAAATTATATAGAGAAAATTTTGCAACATCAGGAATTGCTAGCATTATCTGGCAATAATTATAGATATTGTAATTGCTTAGGATACTGCTAAAAAAAAAAAAAAAGCTAAAAATTAAAGTAGATTGAGTTAACTAAGAGGAAATCAGCTGGCAAAGTCAGAAAATGTATGACAAAAGTGCTTTCATTTGTATAAGCATACAAACTACATAAAAACACATGCAAGCAATTGTTTTTTATTCTGGCTGCTTCCCATCTCCATTTCCACTGGTCCCCAGCTATACTTCTGCCATATTAATGTAGGTCATTCATGTGTTATCATCACTAAAGAAGAGCTTGCTCCCACTAATGTCAATTAGAATTTTTTCTACTCCCTTCACAAATTTGAAATCAGTCCTTTCTGTCTGGTAAGCCTCACATATATCCTTAATAAACATACAAATAAATTGTTATTTGGGATTACCCAAAAGTAAGAGACCACCCTCTTACCTAGGTGGACTCCCCTAATGATTTTAATTATAAGGCATCCCAGTTACCACCAACAAGAATGAACAGTTACTGTTGAAATCAGGATGTAAAGTGAAGGGAGACTTTATTAACACTCTGTTGGAACTTTATTATGTGTAGTGAAAGAGGTGAAAATTCACTTTGTTCAGGGTCAGTTTAGCCTGAAAAATAAAAAAATAAATAAATGAATCACTCCCCTTCAGCAGGTGTTAATGCTTAATTCAGAAAGAAAGTAAAACCTAACCTACAAGCATTGTCATCTAAAATACATGTAAAAATACAGGTATCTGCTCTTGTAGGTTCTCCTTTCTGCACTTCAGTCTCCATTTCACGTTTCCTGTTTGAATTAACAAATGAAGCATTTGGTAAGCTCAATGACAGCAATGAGCCACAAACAAAACATCCGTTAAATCAGTGGGAAAGTTTTATACATGTTTCTGTTCTTTGTCTTTGGGAAAACAATCTTACATTCTGGTGTTAGGAAGTCTGGCACAGTACCATAGTGTTATTTTCATCAGTGTACATACAGTAAATAATCTGCTGACCCAGCTTGGAAGGTGCTGCAATACTACACTTTTATTATGTTAACTTGTGGTATTGCCTTGAGAACTGCTCTTAGGCTTTTAACAGTACTGTTATGGTCAGATAAGTGATTGCATTTCCTTACTCAGAGGATCCTCTTTCTATTTACATTGAGAATGTAAGATGCTTGCTTTAGTGCACTAAGAAGGGGGCATACTGCAAGATGCCTTTTCCCCATCCCTCGGGGCTGAAAGCACCTTCTGTTGCCCCAGGACCTTCCAAGTATGACTGAGCATCATAGAGGTTATCAAGGAAATCTTTGCAGGTGGTGTAGAGTTTGTACAAAAAAGCCATCATTAGAAGAAAAGAGAAGTGTAGGATCAGAGGGAGGGAAGTGTAATGAAAGTCTAAGACATGAACATCCATGAAACTAAAATAAAATCCAGAAATCACTATAGGAGAATTAACCAAAACAGAATGGGATTTTATTTATGTATTTTCAAGTGGAACAAATTCATCATAATGGTAACTCTGAAAAATTAATAAGCAATTTTGGAAAATAAATAACATTACTCCAGCAGTTGCTGTATTCTTCAGGTATTTTCTGTGAGAAAGCCATATCTGTTTATCAACAGCAAAATTGGCAAGTTTTAAAAGGAAGTTTTGCCAAAAGCTTTTAACCATAAAATATGAGAGTATAAGAACATATGCTGTGCCTTCTGGGCATGATCATAATCTAATTTACAGCAACATAAATCAGGATTTACTTCAGAGAAGCTAAAAAGGTTCTGTCAGAAAGAAAATCAAAGCCAGAGTGCTCCAAGCTGATTGGGATACAGGTGTGAGAGTGTAACAGCTCTGTAACTTTCCCTAATAATATCTTTTATTAGGGTGACAAGGATGAAAAAAACTGGCTATTCAGTAGGACAAAAATAAATAAATAAATAAATAAATAAAATAAACATGGCACAAATGTGAAGAGGCAACACCCCATGAACTTTGCATCTTCCTGTTAGGTTTTCTTCCTGCACTGAATGCCTTGTCTCTTTTAACCAGCTGGTCATGCAGCATGTTAACTGAGTGGGGCCCATGTGTTTAGCAGGCTGTTTTTCTTCCATTACTTCTAAGAAATGGGCTTCAGAACTAACACAATTTAGAGACGGGCACCATATGTTTGGCTTAGGACCCCTTCTTCACTCTCTCCCTTGATTCTCTATAGTTGAAATTATAACTACAAGTAGAAAAAATTACTTAATGCTGAATCACCCTCATCTCCAAACCCCAATTTCTTTATGAATGACTGAAATTCTCCTGAAGCATGCAATGCTGGAAAGGAGAATAATCACACTCATGATTTTCCGTGCAGTCTTGAGAGAACTGCTTAGCTAAAACCTTGGCCAAGATGAACTAACTCGATGGTACTAGTGAGTGCTAAGTTTAAAAAAAAATTGTTTTTTCCTTACCCTTCACTGCCTCCCCTTTGACCACCTCCTAGAATACCACAGCTTGCAGGTCAGGACTTCAGTCAGATGGCACTGTGTTATGAATTACAGTGCCTTGCTTCCATGACCAGTAAAGGATGAAAGCAAAGGGACTGAGCCATAAGTCTGACAGTTTTACTAACCCATGGGAGCCACCACAGGTGGGCATGGTGGGATCTGCGGGAGGGTGCACATAAAGCAGTGCACAGCCCCATGCTCTGCTCGCCCTCTCAGCCAGATCATGAGTTGTTTTTAACCTGAAGGGAAACAAGGTTAACTTCTCTCTATCTGGTCTTTTGAATCTCAGGCAACAAATCTGAATTACTCTGGGGAAAAGAAAAAGAGTCTATCAAGCTACAGCATATAAACAATTTAAATTTGTGTTCTCTACAGAATCTGTTCAAGTGCTGTTTTTTCCAAGAGGCATTTCATGCTAGCCGCTGCTGCATATCTTCTCCCTGCAGTAATGAATGTCAGCTTGCTCTGGCCATAGGCCACCACTCCACAAGATCCTTCTCTGTAGTGCAGAGGACAGGACCAGAGACACAATCACTTCAAGATGCAAAGTGCCAAGAGGCCCCTCCAAAACGTAGACTCACAGGGGTGAACTCTGTCAAAAAAAAAAAAAATCCTTTAGCAACAACTTTGTCATGACAGGCTTTAAACAAGATTAAGCATTTTCTGCACTCCAACAGCCTAAACATGCAAGCACAAAAATTGTGTCATGTGCACGAGCTAATTTGACAAAAATGTGAGTCTGGGCTCAGACTGGCTGTAGATCAAACCTGCTCCACTAGGTGAGAGGGGAAGGCACGGTGCTAGTCCATGAGGAAGCACAGGCTGAGACAGAAGTTTGGCTAGAAGTATGGTATCACTCAAACAGGGTGAAAACATTTTGACAGATGAGTTTTGCACCAGAAAATTCAGTTCCTGTCAAACTCAAAACATCTCAGGGGAATGTGTTATTTTTCAACTTTTATTTTATTGTATTGTATTGTATTGTATTGTATTGTATTGTATTGTATTACATTTTGACAGCATCAAAATATTTTGTTTAGATACAGCAAAAACTTTTTTTTTTTTTATTTCATCAGCTGGTTTTATGTTATTCATTTTGACATCACATAGTAAAATGTGTATTTGCTGTAGCTGATAATTTTATATTATATGTCAACATAATCACAAAATCTTGTCAAAATATTTTAATGTTTCCTAAGTTTTCTTTTCACAAAGACTTGTACACATTTGTTTTGCTTTAATTCAGTATGCAATAAATGATATAGTATCATAATTTCTTATTGGATAAGAATATATATATATATTTTGTGAACTGCTCACAATATTGCTCTTTCCTTTTATAATACTGCATTTCAGAAATTCTTTGTAACACAAAAATCCTCCTCTACCTGAAAATAACTGAAAAAGGTTATTTTTAATGTTAAAATTAAATGAGAACTGAATAAAAAAGATAATTGTAAATATTCTTTCGATCACATTTGAAAAGTCCTGAGTTTGAGATAAGCAAGGTGGAGAACTAGAAAGATTAAGCATTTTAGGGATACTGATGAAGAGCAACTGATGTAGAGTTTTGTCCAGTTTTAGATCTAGCCTAGCGATTGTTGCAACATCCCTAGCTCTGGATTCTCAATCCCTTGGGTCTCTATTCTTATCTGATTCTGAGGTGGGCTAGGACATGAAAGTAAATTAAGTGGAAAGTGAAACTGAAATCACATAAAATATTAAAGCACACTTTGCAAATGGATAACAAGAGAAGACAGGTGACTAGCATGTGGATTTTTAAGTTAATATAAACTTGACATTTCCCTTTTTAACTTTTGAGTATTAAATAAAATATTTTGAGGGGATTATTCTTTTTTTCCTATTTGAAGTCATGGAAATTAAAAATACAAAGTCAATTTGATATGAACTAATAGAATCACATCTTTAGTTTTATGAAGAAATCTGCTGAGGACACTAAATTAATTGCCAAGTTAGTTTTTGACTCTATGTACTAAACACAGACAACAAATTCAAGTCATTGCATTCCTATCGGCCCTTGCAAATTAACACACTACATCTCTACCCATACTGATTATGTTAATTGGACTCATTTCCCATCTTATCTTTAAAAGAATTTATTTTTATATATGTACATAAGTATATATTTTCAGAAATGTAAATACAATTTCTAGCCCAATGACCTCTCTTCTTACACTAAAAAAAAAAAAAAAAAAAAAAAGTGAAAATTTGGTCTTTTCCCTTTGTCACACTTTGATAAGACTTGAGAATTAGGAAGTAAAAAAGCAGATGTTAGTGACACTATTGGTTACCAAAAATAAGTGGTTATTAGAGTTACTCCAGCATCCTTGAAATTTCTGAACCAATAAATAAATAAATAAATAAGCTGTGCAAAGACGGTTTGAAGAGACAATCTTGAATTGTTCTTTAATTTAATTCCTCTTTCGATTTTGAAAAATGAGGACAAGCATTTTAAGAGAAATTTCTTCCTAAATCAGAATTTTTGATGTCTTCATTATGCAAGGAAAAAAAAGTTGCACATTCTTGTAACACAATAGTGACCCTTAAGTTTAAATGTCATAGTCACAGAGTTAGTATCTCATAAAATGGCAGGTACATGCCAGTTAATGCAATTGCAACATATGCTTTTGGGGGTTGTTTGTTTGTTTGTTTTTCCTGGAAAGGAGAAATATACTGCAGGGGATTGTCAGCTGCAAGAAAGTTGTCATACAGGACATTACACACCTATTATGTTCATCATGCACTTTCCTGTGTCCCTCACTTGAAACCAGGCAGATAACTTCAACCAGTTTGTGACTGAAGATGGAAATGATTGCTGTAAGAAACCTGTTCTATTAATCTTATTTTGGTTTTCAGTACAAAAGATAAAGAAAAATATATATATATATTTTTAGTTACTTTTGTCAGGCCCTGGGCCAGCATGCTAACTTCTCAAGGAATGTTTCACCATCTGGTAGAAGCAGGATTAAAACGGACAAACTTTCCCACAGATTCTGCCAGTGTGTTTCAGTTCTGCCTATAATAACAGTCCTGCTATTCCCAGCACGAGGCCTCTCGTGAGCAGACAATCTCAGCCCAGTCAAATTTACATAAAGAAGAATGTGTACTGAGATGTAAATTTTAACTTAATTTCCCTGTGTTTTTTTTCTAAGATAACTATGCAAATACAGTTAACTTCTCCATCTACATGGCAAAAACTTATGGCTTTAAAACATATGGGAGCTGCTTGCTATCTGGGATAAGCAGTCTAATTAACTATTAATATTTCATGAAGCCTTGGGAAGATGAGGCAGTGCCCACGCCTTGTTTGAGCTGAGCAGAAATTTAGTCCAAACATGACTGAATCAAAGATAATGGGGCAAAGGAGGTTGATATTGTTCCACCTGGAAGAGAATAAATTACCTCATTTTTCATTTTGTGTTTTGGGAATCCAGAAATAACCATCAAGTTTATTAAGACTTTGAGTTTTGCCAGCAGTTTGCTCAGTTTTTTCAGATTAAGTAAATTGCTATAAATTCGGGAAAAAAATAATGATAAATTTATAACATCTAAACTTTTTTTGTTTTCATTCAAATTCTAGATATTTTTTTTTAATTATAATGAGGATCCGACTTAGCCAGGAATTTCCAGACTACGTACCCTATTTTATTTCAATCTGTCTATGACAATGACCTTCTTTCTGCATAATTTATTATAAGAAAATAGTTTTGTATAGTGAGATTACTTAAGAGAAAAAAAGTAACATTGAAAAGAGAAGTGTAATGAGTAGTTCTAGATGGATGTGAGACTGGAATACAGATTTGAGTTAGAATAGTTTTAAATAGAAAATCTGCATTTCATCCTCCTACCTCCACCCATATGAAAAAGCAGGATGGACCTAAAATAACTCGCTCAATGTTCTACACTTTGTTTTACTATTGGGAAATAAAGGAAAAAAATAACAGCTGTTAAGTAAAAGGTACTATTTCCTTTATGCTATACAATCATTTCTTAATCCAGCAGGTCAGATTTGCACCTACACAGTAGCCCTGTTGCCAAATTCCCATTTCCATCAGGATCCAACTAGCAGCTTCCTGGCAAGGTCCAGCCTACTGACACTTCCTCCTGGCCCATTGCCTGGGAGCCGACAGGAACCTGCCCTATAAACCTCAACTCCTGTGCCTGCAGAGAGACAGGAGCTGTGAGGCTGAGCTGCAGCAAGCACCACGGTATGGGTGGAAGGCATGGGGCTGAATGACCTTCCACGTGCATGTGGCCAACCTGGTGCCTGAACTAAAGTGCAAACCATGACACCCCTTGGTATAGCTTGAATGACTTCCTGTTGAAGTCCATATGTGGACTGGTTTAATGTGCTGTGGCTGCAGGCAGCCTGCCGTAGCCTGGAAGAGTCTGAGAGTTTCTTGAGCTGAGGTTAGTGACCAGCACAAGGTTAAGAAAGCCACAAAGATGCTGTTAAGCTCTCCTTAATTTCCATTTGGGCCCTGTTCCCAACACACCTGGCAAAGGCACAGTTATTCAGTGCCACTTAGCATCACATAAGAAGCTTAATTACTTTAACTACAGGTTATGAGAAAAACAAACTGGATCACGGATATAGCCAGTTGCAGACAAAACGTGTTCTGCATCCGTCAACAGCTACGTGCTTCGGGACAGGTGAAGAAAACGGCTTGCTTGGTGACTCATCCTGGTGAAAGTCTTCATGGTGTATTAGTGTATTTTCTGTATCTCTTTAGCCCTGGTCATGATGTTTTCTTCTGGGGGATGTTCTTTTTCATTTCAGATGCTTTGAGACCAGTCCTAAACCCCACCAGAAGGTTTAAACAGATTTGCAGCAGAACAGCATGTGTCTAGGAGATGTCTCCACAGCTCTGTTTTCTTCATGTCACTCATCATCTCCACAAAACACAGTGCAGTGCAGCTACAAGTGGCAGATATAGATCTGGCTGTGTAGATAAACAGCTTTTTAGAGTGCGAAGGGGGTGGAGAGAAAAACTCACTATCGAAGATGTCTCCCACACAGGATTTCTATTTAACATTTGATTACTTCACAGGATTTATTCTTGCAGTGCCCTAGAGATAAGATATGCCAAAACACTGGCTGAGGCTTTTTCTAAACATAAATCCTACAGAGTACAATCAAAATGTCAGTAGTGAGCTTGATCTGTTCTACATGTGTGTGCTGTAGCGTAACCATAAGTGGGTTTGATCAAACTTAATGAATCCTGCTGCTTTCAGGGCACTGGGGGATGGGCTTCTTTCTCAGGACTTCTTCTAATTGCTTCATTGTCTAATTTAATAAATATCGGGGGGGGGGGAGGGGGGAGATGGAGATGTCTTTTAGTTTCCCAGCTGATTTCAGGTCATAGTTTTTATGCTATGCTTGTCCAAAACAGAAAATATAGGAGTAGAATAAAATGTTCAGAGTAACTGAAATGTCATTGTGACAGATGCCCTGTGTTGGTTTCTCAAAATGCTGAAAATGACTTATGAGACAAAGCTGAAGGACCATTTTGTTCCTTACCACCACAGTCAGCAGTACGGCCTACAAGAAAAATATTTGCCATTCTGCAGCATAACTTGAGGCAACCTTTTCTTATGCATCAGGAGTGCCTATCAGCTTTCTAAATAGAAGTAAAACATCAGCAGGACCTGGTTTCAGGCATGTACGCAAGTGCACATATGTACATAAGTAACAGAGAGAAAGGACTTACTTTAAGAATTATTTAAGAAAAGGCATGCTGATTAAGTGAAGATCAGAATGCTTCAAAGAATCTCAGGAGATTAAAAAGGGTGCTTTCCCAAATAAAGGACTCAGTTCTTACAGACAGCTTCTGTAATTAGTAAAGCATATTCAAGAGCTTAACATGTAACCTGCTACTGTCTTTTAAGGCAATCTTAAAATCAGAGATATCACTTAAACTTTGATTTTTCTTCAAGGAAAATAAAGACTGAAATCCAGCCTGTTTTTACATCTCCAAGTGCATTCATTCTGCCTTATATGAAAAGAGAAACAAACTACGGTTTAATGACAGATCAAATACTAGGATAGATTCTTTTATTTCTTTCACAAAATATGCTTTGGTCAGAAAGCAAGGGTCTTCAAACACCTATTTCCAGCTCCCTATTCCCACAGGGCTCTAGCCACAGTCCTATAAAACCAAAGGGATCATGAGGTAAACTGAGGCAGCAGATACACTCTCTATAGCTCAGGTGGTACAAAGAGAAGTCAAATGGTGCCAGGAATTTACCCTGCAGGAGTAATGCTCAGCACTAATATGTGACCTGCATATTAAGACATAAGACTTTGATACTGATTATTTTTAATGATATATGAGACTGCATAAATAAAACTGAATTATACTTAAAAGGACTTCTGAAGGATCCTCAGTATGATTTATTATCTTCTGCTAATAGTGAATAAAATTTATTGTCAATGTATAAGTTACCAACAGAAAAAAAAAAAAAAAAAAGTAATTTATCACTGAAACAGCCACAGCAAAATTGCAGTTCACAGTTTATTAAACGGGAACATATAATCTCCCTGAAATGTGAGTATCTTGAGATTTTTGTTAAGTTTTCTTGCTAAAAATTAAAGAAAGAAAAAATCAGGTACAATTCACTCGGCAAGTTGTGGCTTTTCAGAAAGCCAATAGAACCAATGGAACCTATTGGTTCTTGGTCTGATAAAGAAGGAACAATGTAAGAGCTGAAATACTTTTGATCACTCCGAAAATAATGTTATATTAAAATTAGTTAAGAATAGATGAGATAAGATTGTGATAAGGAGATAATCTAATCTCTGTAGTGTCATGCCTTTGTTTTCCAGCACCTGTATTTTCCCTAAGATTTCATATCAATGTCTAGATTTGTTCACTGGATTTACTGACTTTTAAATTGCCCTTCCCATTGAAGGCTAAACATTATGCTTGCATGCAATAATTGCTAAATTCATTGTGTTTGTGGCTTAAACTATTTGTTCAAGCCTTAACATCTACTCCAGTTGCTGATATAATCAAGCCAGTAGTTTTTATATTGTTTACCCCACATCTTTATTGGATAGGCACAGATCCTTCTAAACTGTAGAAATCGGGATTAGGCAATGGGTGGGAAGTTATTCACATGTGTTCTGTTAAAATGAGAAAAGTGATCAACAGTACTGCTACATGAGGTCAGAAATTGGGCGTACAAGACAGGCTTACAACATTTATTTATTTGATGATACTGTATATCTCTACATTGCAGCTTGCTATATCCACAAGCCATTTTGAAGGCAGATGTGCAGCATATTCCCAAATGTTTATGACCTAAAATCAAACTTGTGATGTACTCTGAAGTGAAGACAGCAAGAGAAACCTGTCTTGCACTGTCTCCAGGGAGGCAATGTGGTATCTCATGTAAGAGGATTTCAACTTGTGAATGTTTTTCCAGCACAGAAGGGGTGGTGGTGTGGCTCTCTATATTAGAGAGTCTTTCGATGTTGTAGAACTCGAGGCTGGGAATGACAAGGTTGAGTCCCTTTGGGTTAGGATTGGTGGGGCCAACAAGGCTAGCGTCCTGGTCGGGGTCTGTTACAGACCGCTGAACCAGGATGAGGAGACGGATGAGGAGTTCTACAGGCAGCTGACAGAAGTTGCGAAATCTTCAGTGCTTGTTCTCGTGGGGGACTTCAACTTCCCTGACATATCCTGGAAGCACAACACAGCCCAGAGAAAGCAGTCTAGGAGGTTTCTGGAGAGCGTGGAAGATAGCTTCCTGACGCAGCTGGTTAGTGAGCCTACCAGGGGTGGCGCCCTGCTAGCCCTTCTCTTCACAAGCAGAGAAGGACTGGTGGAGGATGTGATTGTTGGGAGCTGTCTTGGGCAGAGTGACCACAAAATGGTGGAGTTCTCTATTCTTGGTGAGGCCAGGAAGGGGACCAGTAAAACCGCTGTATTGGACTTCCGGAGGGCTGACTTTGTGCTGCTGAGAACACTGGTTGGTAGAGTCCCTTGGGAGGCGGTTCTGAAGGGCAGAGGAGTCCGGGAAGGCTGGGCGCTCTTCAAGAGGGAAATCTTAATGGCGCAGGAATGGTCTGTCCCCACGTGCCCAAAGACGAGCTGGCGGGGAAGAAGACCAGCCTGGCTGAACAGAGAACTGTGGCTTGAGTTTAGGAGAAAAAAGAGGGTTTATAATCTTTGGAAAAGTGGGCAGGCCACTAGGGAGGACTATAAGGATGTTGTGAGGCGGTGCAGGGACAAAATTAGAAAAGCCAAAGCTCATCTGGAGCTCAATCTGGCTACTGCCGTTAAAGATAACAAAAAATGTTTTTATAAATACATCAACACAAAAAGGAGGACAAAGGAGAATCTCCATCCTTTACTGGATGCGGGGGGAAACTTAGTTACAAGAGATGAGGAAAAGGTGGAGGTGCTTAATGCCTTCTTCGCCTCAGTCTTTAGCAGCAATACCGGTTGTTCTCTGGATACCCAGTTCCCTGAACTGGTGGAAGGGGATGGGGAGCAGGATGTGGCCCTCACTATCCACGAAGAAATGATTGGTGATCTGGTACGGCACTTGGATGTGCACAAGTCGAGGGGGCCGGATGGGATCCACCCAAGGGTACTGAGAAAACTGGCAGAGGTGCTGGCCAAGCCGCTTACCATCAATTATCAACAGTCCTGGCTATCGGGGGAGATCCCAGTTGACTGGCGGCTAGCAAACGTGATGCCCATCTACAAGAAGGGCCGGAGGACCGACCCGGGAAACTACAGGCCTGTAAGTTTGACCTCAGTGCCAGGGAAGCTCATGGAGCAGATTATCTTGAGAGTCATCACGCAGCACTTGCAGGGCAAGCAGACGATCAGGCCCAGTCAGCATGGGTTTATGAAAGGCAGGTCCTGCTTGACGAACCTGATCTCCTTCTATGACAAAGTGGCGCGCTGGGTGGATGAGGGAAAGGCTGTGGATGTGGTCTACCTTGACTTCAGCAAGGCTTTTGACACCGTTTCCCACAGCATTCTCCTCAAGAAACTGGCTGCTCTTGGCTTGGACTGGAGCACGTTTCGTTGGGTTAGAAACTGGCTGGGTAGCCGGGCCCAAAGAGTCGTGGTGAATGGAGTCAAATCCAGTTGGAGGCCGGTCACTAGTGGCGTTCCCCAGGGCTTGGTGCTGGGGCCGGTCCTCTTCAATATCTTCATCGATGATCTGGACGAGGGCATTGAGTGCACCCTCAGTAAGTCTGCAGACGACACCAAGTTAGGTGCATGTGTCGATCTGCTCGAGGGTAGGAAGGCTCTGCAGGAGGATCTGGATAGGCTGCACCGATGGGCTGAGGCCAACTGCATGAAGTTCAACAAGGCCAAGTGCCAGGTCCTGCACCTGGGGCGCAATAACCCCAAGCAGAGCTACAGACTGGGAGATGTCTGGTTGGAGAGCTGCCAGGCAGAGAAGGACCTGGGAGTGATGGTTGATAGTCGGCTGAATATGAGCCAGCAGTGTGCCCAGGTGGCCAAGAAGGCCAACGGCATCCTGGCTTGTATCAGAAACAGTGTGACCAGCAGGGCTAGGGAGGTGATCGTCCCCCTGTACTTGGCTCTGGTGAGGCCGCAACTCGAATACTGTGTTCAGTTTTGGGCCCCTCACTACAAGAAGGACATCGAAGTGCTTGAGCAAGTCCAGAGAAGGGCGAGGAAGCTGATGAGGGGCCTGGAGAACAAGTCCTACGAGGAGTGGCTGAGGGAAATGGGATTGTTCAGCCTGGAGAAAAGGACGCTCAGAGGTGACCTTATCGCTCTCTACAGGTACCTCAAAGGAGGCTGTAGCGAGGTGGGGGTTGGTCTGTTCTCCCACGTGCCTGGTGACAGGACAAGGGGGAATGGGCTTAAGTTGCGCCAGGGGAGTTTTAGGTTGGATCTTAGGAAGAACTTCTTTACCAAAAGGGTTGTTAGACACTGGAACGGGCTGCCCAGGGAAGTGGTGGAGTCACCATCCCTGGAGGTCTTTAAAAGACGTTTAGATGTAGAGCTTAGGGATATGGTTTAGTGGGGACTGTTACTGTTAGGTCAGAGGTTGGACTCGATGATCTTGAGGTATCTTCCAACCTAGAAATTCTGTGATTCTGTGAACAGAGGATTCCAGCTTCAGCTCAAATGAACCTGAGGCCTCCTTCAGATTTTGTCATCTTTCATTACAAATTCAAGACTACCATAGTAAACTTGAAGCAAAATTACACTCTGGTCGATTCCCCTTTCCTTCTATCTGTTTTCAAAAATTTAAAGACCATTTGCTCTGTTTTCAAATATGCAAGTAAATTATCACTTTACTAATTCTTCAGGTCATGTCCATTATCAATTCCATTCATTGCACTCTTTGAAATATACCAGTTACCTGCTGTATTTCTCCTCTCTCTTGGTGTAATATATGAAAGAAAAAACAATAACAAAAAAAACTCTACTGTCTCAAAAAATAACAGAAATGCAGTTAAAAGTCACTTTCCATTCCAGCTTAGAAATAATACTTACTCTTTTCATTTCCCCGTGCTTTGGACAATATAGTAATAAATCTAAAATGCTGCTTGCTTTTGAAAATTGATTTTAAAAATTAGGGGGAATCTCTTTCTATAATATCAGTTCAGTAACAAAAGTCAGTCTGCCCTGTCTACTAAAAAAACACAGTTTGTTGAATATTAAGTTGTTTTAGTCAAAAGTTTGTTGCTTCTTCAAGTCATGACACTGATCAACCAGCTGGAAAATAGTTTTTCAATATTTTGAGGAAGCAAAGGAGTCATAACTTTATAATAAGTATATAATTATATTGCCAAGTACTCTTTTTTGTTTGTTTCAATATAGGTTGATTTGTACCATTTTATTTATGTTTTGTAAACTATCCTTCAACTGTCTAGGAGCATTTGTCACTTTAAATTTTGCATTTCTCTGGAAGAAACCTCAAATTGCTAGATGTATTAACCTTTTATAAACACGTGTCATGTTTATTGTTGCCTTTTTTTTTTTTTTTTTTTTTTTCCAATTACCAAGCAAATATGCCAGAGGGAACTACATCTCAAGTAAACTGTATGGCTCAGCTATAAAATTACATAGCTTCTGTTGATCTCATTGTGCTCCCTCTGTAATGTCAACAAGGTATTATTTTTATGTGTCTGTTTTGATTAATGGATATGACAAATGTAAAAACATTTCCTCTTCTGTTTGTGTATGTATTTTTACGTGTGTGTGTGTTATTCTGGAGGCTTTGAAAGACAGACTGTTCCTGAAATAATGGTCTCTGGACCTAAAAGGTGACCCACTTTCTATATCTGAGCAGCAAAGAAAGCAGACTTCCTTTATAAGAGTAGACAGTAGAAATAATGCTTTATCTCAAATGCAATGTCTGAAAATTGATCTAGCCTCCAAAAAGCCTTATCGTCTACATCTTTTCCCCTCATTGTCTCATCAAGGCCTGGATTCATCTCTATGAATGTCTGCCAGCCAAAAGAAAGGCATTTGGGTAAGATACTCATCTGGATTCCCTCTATATTCAGCAGAAGGGGATAAAAAACTCACAGTATGATTGTACCACTTTGAAAATGTTAGTCTTAAATAAAACAGTTTTATTTATTTATTTATTTATTTATGGAAAAGCATCACAGCTCGTGGGGTGATCACAGACACCTGCACTTTCAGTTACTAAAAACAGCAAAATCAGTCCCTTCCCTCTATACCACCAACCCACTCATTTCACTTTTCCAGTGAGTCTTTTCCTTTTCCTTTTCCTTTGAAATTAGGGATTTTATTTTTTTTTCTTTAATTCCTTTCTTAGCAGGTACCTTTCTACCTTCTCACTAAAACTAAATCTTATATCCTAAAATAGGATAGATTTAGATAGATATTAGGAGGAAATTCTTCACTGTAAAGGTAGTGAGGCACTGGCACAAGTAGTAGATACCCCATCCCTGGAGGTGTTCAAGGCCAAGTTAGATGGGGCCAACATGATCTGGTGGGTAGCATTCCTGCACATGGCAGGGGTTTGGACCTTAAAGGTCCCTTCCAACCCAAGCCATTCTATGATTCTACCCCAGCTCAAGGAGAAAAATGAAATCACCAGCCTGTTCAGAGCATTAAGCTCTGTCTGCATGTGAAAAGGCTAAGGTGAAGGTACCTCTCCTTTACCACATTCCCCAGTAAGCTGCCTGGGATCTGTGGAAAAAAGTGATAATAGCTCTGGAAAGTTTCTCCTGCTGCTGCTTTTCTGGTTACCCACCTCTCGTCTCTATGCACCATTCTGCACTCATCCAGTCTAGCAGAGTCCATGAGGCTTCTTTGCACCTCCTGAAGCTTGCAATCAGCCTCGAAGACCACAATGTAATCCCATCAAAACTAGTTTGAACTGAAGTATTTTATATATATGTATATATATATAATGTATGTTGTATGTATAAATACCAATATGTTTATATGACACAAACATATGGGAATGTGAGTTGAAACACATTGCCTGTAGGTAGTGAGACCCAGTTCTTACAAGCGTCTTGTTTTGCATCACCTTCCTCTGTACACTATGCCCTAGTGCATCATTATAATGCTTCATTATAACCAAAGCTTTCCTCTTTACACAACCCTCTAGGTCTCTGTTCCCAGAAAACTTTAGTTAGATATTTAACATATCCTTTTACCAGCTGATATATAGCACAGTGAATTGAATTACAGAACAGTCACTTAAAATCATAGTTTGCCTTTATAACCCTTCTTTCACACGTGTGAAGTTCAAATGCACTTTGCCCACTTAAAAATAATTTATTTAGGTCTCTACAAGATTCCACTAGAGATCTTTTATATTAACTGCCTCAAACAATTAAATCAAAAGCATTTAGAATACTTAAACCTTATAGCTTCCTCTGTATTTAGCACTTTTGGCCAGTAGATCCATAAGTGGTTTAACAATAACCAGTTTACACAAACAGAAAAAAATGCATTTCTGAGGTGTGCGGTGACATTTTCTATACCAACCTTGGCACTCTCGCTTGTTTCCCCTTTCTTCTCTGCTACGCAAGCAAATGGAAAAAGTGAAAACCCAGCCATTGGAAATACATTAACTGAGTCTTAGTAATTTCATTCCAAATGTTTTGGAATGTTTAATGAACTCTCTGAAGCTAAGTTCATTGTCTTTCAGCTGTTTGACATATTTCTCATCCAATTTAACATTCATAAACACAGAAAAATAAATTATAGATGTTATATTTGCATGTGAAAACCTGGCTGTACTGTAAGCTTGTTGTTTAAGAAACATCAAATTTTCATTAGTGAAGAATAAAAGTATGAACAAAATCACTGCTAAAAGAGTAATTTTTTTATTATTATTATTTTATTTTTAAATGAACTAAATACATTTGAACACCCACACACACATAAAGACAAATAAACAATGGTACTGAACTTTCTGGTGGGAAAAAAATGTATAACATTTTTGTGAAGTTCTAACATCATTTTTGTGAAAAAAAAAAATCTTCTGGCAAATTATTTAAGTATTATTTAAATACTCCAAGCATTTCTTATACTACTTTTTGAATTACCACACAGATGAGCAAGCAAAATCATTAAAGAAAGGGCCTTTTTTGTGCAGATAAAATAGGAAAAAGCCCATACTAATTGCTGGTAAAAAACACAAAATTATTTAACAGTTATGAGGAAGGGGACAAATATTAATTCTAAAATGTGAAGAAATGCAAATATTTCTGTGTATGTGGAAAATATCAACCTATCAGATCATATGTAATTCTGTAGCAAGGTCTAGACAGTTAAAAGTGATGAGCAGATCATAAGCATCTATGAAAGACAAGATTTACCATACAATGTGCTTATTGTACTACACAAGATAGACAGGGAACAAAATTAGTAACAGTTCAAATTGCACAGAAATAGGGAAAAAGTTCTCTGCCATATTCCCCATTATTAGTAACATGCAAAACAGTGTGCTCTTTTGTTGTGTGCAATGAATGCCTTTTACATCATTTTCATGAGTGGTACCTTAATAATAAAGGCTTCATTTTGGGAACCTTTATTTCTCTTTAATGGACACACTTTAGGGTGGAGGTCTCTGAAATGTGAAATATGTGATATATTTAGCTTCTGCAATATGTCATATAAAATTTTCTTTCTTTCTTTCTTTCTTTCTTTCTTTTTTCTTTCTTTTTTCTTTCTTTCTTTTTCTTTCTTTCTTTCTTTCTTTCTTTCTTTCTTTCTTTCTCTTTCTTTCTTTCTTTCTTTCTTTCTTTCTTTCTTTCTTTCTTTTTCTTTCTCTTTCTTTCTTTCTTTCTTTCTTTCTTTCTTTCTTTCTTTCTTTCTTTCTTTCTTTCTTTCTTTCTCTCTTTCTTTCTTTCTCTCTTTTTTTTTTTTTCCTTTTCTCCTTAGCACAGTATGTTCCAGTGAGACACAGGGCTTCCTGTAATTGTTATAATACAAATTACAAAAACACGCTAAGCATGCCATACAACAAAGCTTGTGAATGACACAGCACCAGCATAAAATTGATTCTGATTCATCTGTCAGAGGGAGTCACCCTATTTTTATCAAAGGAGGATGCTTACACACTACATGGACTAAAGTAGAAAGACAAATAAATAATGGGGGAAAACCCATCTGGCATCAGGGCTTCTGCCTCTGGGGAGGAGTCACCTATTGGCATCTATGCAAGTGCAGATGGACTCAGCCTCAGCTAGGGAGTGATCAGGCAGATCTGCCTTTAATCTGTGGTAAAATCCCCACAGGCATATAATCCTTTAGGCCTCCTGGGAACCAGCGTCATCCACCCAAACAACCCTATACTGGTCATAAAGCTCTATTCTTCCAGTCAAGTGGATGCTGAAATCTAGTGTATGGAACTGGCAGTTAGATACCTAAGAGATACCTACTGTAAAATGCTTCAACTGCATTAAGATCACCTTCTTCCCCCTGAGATCCCTTAAGTTTTGGCTGCAAAGTCAGGCTTGTTCTTGCTCACCTTCCTTCAAGGCATTCAATGTATGTGTGGTGTTTAGTTTACTTGTGAAGGAGGTGGGAGATGACAGTTTCAGTTCCTCCAGGTTGAGGAGGTCAGAGAACCCAAAGTCCTCCCTTTCAGGATGACTGCCTAACAACTGATGGTGTTATTTCCTGCATGCAAAAAGAGACCCCTGCTCAGTTAGGCACTTAGCTTCGAACAAGAGACGGTGGCATCTAGTTTTCAAGTGTACAGTTATGTCTAATGAACTGCTGACCTCAGACAGCTACACCCTCAGAGATGTGATGTTGCAACTGTTTCTGATGGCCACCCTCAACTGTTTTCCCACTTAGCAAGAATAGCTCTCAATGGATAACCCTCTGAGGGACTAAGCTTTCTCTCACTGAAGTTATAAACCAAGGAATCTATCTTTTTGCCTCCCAAAAAGGAGGCAAAAGCAAGCAGCAAGCAAGCAGTAATTTTTTTTTATTTTCCAGAAATCAAGTTTCCACTTGATTGGTGCCTTCAATCTTGAGACCTCACCAAGGCACTAAAGATAAGCTATAGATATTTCTGACTTTTATATTTATGTTTGTCACCCACAAATAATTTCAATATCAACAAGGGAATATCAAAGCATCATTATAACTCAGGAGTTATGGAAGTGGCTTTCTGCAGTTTAGTGATTGTTCATGGTAATAAAATAAATGTGTGAAAGAGCTCGCTGACATAGTAGAAGCATAGCCTTTAGGGAAAACTTAAGAAAAAGGGAGATAAGAGATCTTAACTGTCCAAGGTGCAAGGATTTGTGTAGTCTGCAGGGATGTGAGGAGGACTTTGATCCCATTGCTCTTGGAGCGTGCACCAGAACAATGATGCTGGGATAACTAATCAATTCCTCCCAGGTGTTTCTCTGTTAGAGAGGGTATCTGTACAGCCCCTGTCCTGCTGACTGCAGAGGCAGGTTCAACACGTGTGGTGTGGTCAGAACAGGTTTGGTTTATTGTCTTGCTCCAGGCTGTGGTGAGAATGTCCAGGGAGGCTGAAGCGGTACCCTCAGGAAGCCCTGATTGCACCATGTGCATACCTTTGCATACCTGTTCCTGTTTCTTGACATCCTCTGTCTACTCAGACAGAGTAGACAGACTGTTTTTGCCACCTCTGTCCTCTCACAAATAAACAACCACGACTACTTCTTCCATGTTGGTCCTGATTTTGCTAAATATGTAGCCAAAACTCGTGTTTCTGAAACCATTCATGTCTTTATGTGTTATTTCTCATATGGTTAACTAGATATTCCCCTCCAATTATCTGTGAAATCCAGCCATTTCTTACATAACTTGCCCTTAAACATCTGTAAAATCCAGACATCTTTCACAGCGCTATCTGTAACCTTTGTCAGGTTCCCACACTGTTATCTTCTACATCCAGCAATTCCAACTATGTCATGTCCAGTGGCTTCTCATACTCAGCTTCACCTGGGGCCAGGACACCATCACCTGCCTGCAGCCCTGACATAATCGAGATGTCCCTTGGCCTGTATGCAGTGCCAGATGTACACTAAATGGATCAGCCAAACAAGAAAGAAGATAAACTAGCTGTGCATGAGGGAAGAATGGAGAAGTTTAGGCATGGAGTATTCATCTAGTGTTTTTCCATGCACAAGTCCACAGCCTAAGGGAGGAAGACTTTGCCTTTTCTTGCAGACTTTGTGAGTAGGTTTCATCTCATTTAACATGAGATAGCTAAATGTATCTATTAAAGGTATCTGCATTTTTTCTGCACTCTATGAAAAGAGGCAGATGGATCCAGAAGACAATTTAGATATCAGTTTAAGTGCAAACTTACTCACCCCAGTGTTGATTTCCCACTGACAATAGGCACCCACTAGGCAACTCAGACTAGTTGTCTAGCTTTCAGATGGACAAAAGACATCCATGAAAAAAGAAAAAATAAAATAAAATAACAGAGTATATTTGCTCATTTGCTCATTTATTCAAGCTTGTACTGCTATGAACTACTGTTACAATAGGGAATGGCAGTGCTAGTATTGTCTACTTCGGAATGTATGTACAAACCCCGTGCATTTAGAGGAAGCAAGAAGAAGACACCAATGGCATGCAAGATAACTAAGAAGAATCTTTCTTTCAGTCTGGTTCACAGTCCTTCCCTCACTTATTTGTCAGTAAATAGGAATAAGCACAGAGAAGGACTGAAAGAAGGGAGAGGGTAAGTCTAAGCATGCAGCAGCTGAGAGAACGAGCCATCAAAGGCAGAGAAAGTCAATTTTTCTGTTTTTTTTTTTTTTTTTTTTTTTTTTTTTCATTGACATAAAGGAAATTTCTTCCCTGACTGATCGGCAATCACTTTTCCTTTGCAAGCTGCAGGTGCCCTCTGTAAAGCAATGTTGCCTCCTGTGCCATCACTTGGTTTCCACTATGTGAAAAAGCTAGAAGAAGTTAAAGAGAGACAGAATTGGAACCAAAATCTGGGACAGTAATCTGTATTCCTTGTTTCCAACACTGGGGACAAAGAGAAATGAGAAGGAAGCAGTGGTTCTTTACTAGCTTTGACTGACAGAGCTATTGACTTCTTGCAGCTTCATAGGTGAGGTCATTGTGCTGAGCGTAATTCTGGGGACAGATGGTGGAATTGAGACAGACAACAAAGAACAGATGGCCAATGAGAAATACCAGAATAAAAACATGTGGTTTGGAGCTGGACAGCCCACTCTTGCCACATCAAACATCCTAAGTGTTAATCTATTTAATCTAAATTTAGGTTTTCTGTTAATGCCTTATAACAGTCATAGCTAGTACCATTCAGACATTTAAGTTCAGAATATTGTCCTTTGAGGCAATTATTCTAACTCACAAGGGGAAAATTAAACTAATTTTGTCCTTTATTTCCATTGAAAAATTAGTTGAAAGATGGGAAAAATGCTTTTAAGAGAGCTATCCTGTTTCTTCCAGGGATGGTAAGGAAACTTTTAAATAGTTTTAAAAATATTCTTCACTGCTTTGGCTGTAACTGATTTCCACTCTGTCCTCTTGCTGCACAACAGAAGAAGACTGGTATCATAACTACGAGGTGAAGAGGAGAGATATTTGGATATAAATATCCACTTTTTGACACTGAGATAATCATCATTAAAGAATCAGCCTTATTCATTTCAGATTAATAATACCGCCACATAGAGAATAGAGTCACAGTACAACAAAGTGGAATATCTGTGCCATTCAGGTAAAAATCTGGAAGATACTCTCTAATTGATGCATCTCAATGAGCCTGGCATTAAAGCGCTATGACATGGGATAAGAAGTGCATGGACCAGAATAACAGCTCTTTTCAAAAAGAGTCCAATAATTTTTTTTTTTTTAATTTTATTTTTACTCTTGAAAATACAAATTCAGTAAATTCATGCTGATTTGCATAGGTTTTATTCATACATGCTTTTATACTGTAGTGATTCCACATCTATTCTAGTTACAGAAATTTGATGGAAGAAAGCATTGATTTTTTTATCTTTATTTTTTTCACTGAGGAAAGCAATCTTTGAAGAACTGTAATGGAGTGAGCTGCAGAAGAGCATTAATATTTCGTTCAAACATCTCAGGCATCTGTATTCACATAAAACAAACTTCATAAAAGTGTCTTTGGTCTTATTTATCCTGCTACCAGGATCATTTTATCTATTTCAGTAAATTTGCTAGTGTTTAGTGGTACACATAATCAGTCACCCACAGAATGTTTAAATGGCACAACCCATTTCTGATTATTAATTTGAATAAAATGACCAAGGGTTTTTATTCAAAACAGAATCAGTGGAAAACAACTGGAGAGAAAATTAATACAAACTAGCACATGTAACTTTGGTGAATCTTAGCCTAAATAGAAGACTAAGAAGAAATTAGAAAAAAAAAAAATGACAGTAAAGTAAAAAGTGTTAGTAAATGACAGTTAGTAAAAAATGACAGTAAAGACTGACACTATTTCAAACAAAGGGAAGAGAAGATGCAGCTACTTTCTCAGTAGGAACTTCTATACAAAATGAAAATATCACATTTCAGTTGCTGGGTTGCTGAAACCAACATACGTTCCTGGTTCCAGGGCACCTTAAAACTGTTTTTTTGTTTTGTTTTGTTTTTTCTTCAATTTAGGTTCTGTAAATGCTCATCTTCTTCTGGAAGCTGTTTTTCTTCCCTTAAATACTTTTGCAGTAAAAAATCCATTTTAAAAAGACATTATAGGTTGCCTCTTTAATTCAATAGCAGCAAGCATTATGTAATGTAATTTCTACCTAGTTTATAATGACACCAGTGAAACATAATAAGGTTTGGAGCCCAAAACTTGCATTTGGCAACTACATAAGGAATTTAATCCTCAAAAATTCAGAACCCTTGTCCAAGATCTAGGATGAGAGCAGCAGTCTCTCCTCCAACATTACAGCAAGCAGACATGTTCAAAATAGGTTAAGTATTATGGCCCACAAACACCCTCCCTTTGGCTGAGAATTGGCAGAGAACATCTGGCTTTTGCCCAAGTCATCTTCTCTCAGAAGTATGCAGTCCCCTCTTTTCCCTCCTCTTCCAGCTGGCACCATCCTAGAGAACTCTCACATACACAGTTCTGCCAGATTGCAACCTCTATGCCTCTTAAGCTCTACTAAAGTCTCCAGAGATGTCAGGGACAAATCTTCTACATGAGAATTACAAATTTTGCTGAAAATTCTCCCCATATTTCAGTTAATGCTAAAAGTCTGAAATCTCCTAGATGTCAACCTAGCATAACTAAAGTGGATAATGTACAACACGGGATCAACTTCAACATTGGGATGAAGTCAGGAGACAGGTTGTAATGACAAAGTCGATTCAATAAATCCATTGTCCTACAGGGATTCCATAGTAGAGAGAACAATATAAGGCAGACATTGTTGGTTATATAACCTTCCTTTGAAAGAATCCCTCACTTCTCACTTTTATAATTTGTGGCAGTTACATGAATACTTTGATATTCCCCTAAGTCTTTCCTAAATTAAATAAAGTCTCATTTTGGTAATTAACATGATCTCTCTTTGCACACTAAAAATCTCAACACCTCAGTCACCTCTTTGATATACATTTTAAAAACACTAGTTTCTTCTGAGCTTAATAGAAATAGACTTTTCCAGTGGTCAAAATATATAACTCTCTCAATTCACATACCCTTTCAAGCTATATGCATAGATTGACATAGGAATATCATATAATCTCTATTACTAACTTTGCCTTCAGTGTATTTTTCCTTATTGCCACATAGCTTTTTTTTTTTTTTTTTTTTTTTTTAAACTGGAAAACCTTTACCCACTTATCTAGACTGAAGAATGCATATATGTATATATAGATGTGTGTGTGTGTGCGCGCATAGTGCGTATGTGTGGCATACTACCATTTCATTGTGCCACACAGGTGGCAAAATAAGAACATATTATCAACAGCAGTGTAAATTTCTCATTGATAATTACACACATAAGTGGTCTATTTATTCTGATGGCAAGACTGACTGTCATTATACAAGTAGACTTGCAAAGAGGTTATGTTTTATTGAGAAGTCTGTTTAAATACTAATTATTCCCAACCTTAATCATAAGGTAGATAAGTATTATCATTATTTTGCACACGGTGGAACTGAGATATTAAATTGCTTTTTCAAGGCTATTCTGAAAGGAAATGGGCTAGATTAAAGCATTACTTAAATTCACCATGGACTCATGCTGTCTAGATTGGGTTTGATGTTATTATTTCTCATAGAAAACTTTCCAGCAGATCAACAGGAAGCTTTTAAACAGAAGAAAGATTTGCCATTTTCAGACTATCAGGCTACAAAGATGATTCAACTGATGAAAATTTAGCTAAAATAAGTAACCATTAGTTCTTGTCCTGCCCTTAGAGGACTTAAATGTCCATTTATTTTCTTTGCTAAACAACCTTTTATATAGTGTAAACCCTGCTGATACTTCAGTCTTCCCTGTTACTTAACATGAGTCAATCTGTAACCAAAGTTTTCTCATGAGTTTTCTCAGCCTATACCTGTGCAATAAACTGCATCTGCATTCAGCATTCACTTGAAACATCATCCCATGGTTGTGAACATCTCAGTAACTTCACAGCAGTAACCTCTTAACTTCACTTATACAACTCTTCAACTTCAAGATATATCTATTCATATCTGAAAACAATTGGATTTTTATCTTCAGCTGGGAAAACAGGGGTGAATGTTACTGATCCCTCATCTATTTCAAACCATCCCTAGATCTTCACCCGGAGATGCTACAGCTCGTAGGAATCACCAGGGCATAATGCAAGCAAAGTTGCTGTCGACCTTTGGCAACACTGTACTATGTGGGGCTCTTGGATGACTGCACTCTTTGTGGACTGCTGGGTCTGTTTGACAAATGAACCTTGCCTTTGAAGAATTCAGTCCTGCATCCTCTGCCATCAGACAGTTCTCCACTGCATGCCATGAGGACAGTCTGTTGACAGGCTGCCAGCTAAGGAGGACAAATGCCTGTTCCCCCTCTGGCTTTGCAGCTTCTTCCTCTGCCCTCTGATGTCTTTTTACTCCCTCATTTCTGGAGACCTACATATCAGTGAAATTCATTTGTTCCCAAGGTCTTTTCCCTCCAGGCATTTCTTCCTGCAGCTTTTACACTTGCTTCCTAAATTCAGGAAAATGCAACCCTCACATTTACCTCTAGCTGTTTTTTACTATCTGGGACACATTTCTATCAACTACAGGGCAAAACTTGACCAAAAATATCCAAGCTTAGGGTTCACATCTGGGAAGAGACCATAACGCATGCCAGAATAGGCAAAACTAACAATGAAACTGAGATTATTTTTCCAATTTTTGTAGTTCTACCTGACAACATTTGTACAAAGATTTTTAAGGTCCTTTGCCTTAGCTTGCCCACAGTATTGGCTCATTTGCCACACTTCACTAATGCATACTTCTCCATAAAATGCATCATTTTAAGCCTCTTTCACTTGGGTCATCCTGACCCTGTGTTAATCACAGTAGTGATCAAAGGTTACCAAGTGGAGTAGCAATCTGGGAACCCAACGCCTTCTGAAGCTGCAAACCTTCAGGCTCATTCATGAGACAGTCCCCAGGCAGACCATACATCAAGCCACAAACCACCCCTGAACATGGCAAACTCATCTCCAAGAAATTATGGGGTTTGCCCCCTTCAAACTTCTTCACTCTGTTTCTTAATCTCATGGAGCAACGTGCCATTTTCACTTTGATCCATTCTTCTGAATAAAGAGTTAGGTGGCATATACTCACACAGCACAAAATGACTTAGATAAACGTTAATGGAGAGACGTGTAATTAGCCAGCTTTGTGTACTTTTTATTATGTTGCTGTCATGGGTAAGAACATAAAAAATAAAGACAGAGTGACAGGTTTAGGTCCCCTGAGAGGAGCTGTTGACAAAAGCTACAAAATGAGGACCAAAAAAAAAAAAAAAAAAAGTTACCATATATGCTGATAGAGCACATGAAAGATTTATTGGCGGCTAACTACACAAACTGAATAAGAGGGCTTTTGTCTGGACTGACGACTAATTGACATGAATTAGATTACAAGATAGCTTTCTCAAAACCTCTACAGCCAGAACTGCCAACAGAAATAACATCAGACGGAAGCAGTGCAGATAATCAGGAAAAATAAAAATAGAAATTGTACATTACTTTGTGTCTGACAGTTTTAAAAAAGCCAGCATGGTTCTATCTGAATGGAAGCCAATCCAAAAATGCAGCGAACAAGTTTGTCACGGGAAAACATGAGAGTTATGTGCATCTGTTGTATGATCATGGCTGGCCAAATTCCTCTCTCCACGCATTGAGCTGTATTTACAGAAAGTAGGACAGTTTTTTACCCTCACAAAGGCAGGGTCAGGCAGGGCCATGGAGATAATTTGTGTGAGCCTAGAGTGGAACTGCTCTTCCTCAGCACACAGACTGCAAAGCACACAGTGGCTCTATGGAGGGGCAAACCCAACCTTTGTTGACCCTGAAAGCCTAGAGCGAAGAGCTCACATCTGAAAATCAATGCATATTCCAATATCTTCATAACTTAGTATCCATATCTTCATATCATAACAGCAGACATTAACTTACGAGGAAACATTTCCCGTGAGGACACTCAATATTGTAAAAATAGATGCAAAATATTTTCAAAACTAAACATTTGGCTTAAAACAAACTGAACGTATTTGGCAGGGGAGTTATTGCTTTTGGTATATTTTGCATATTTCATAAAGCCTGACATGAATTTCAAATGTCTTTGAGAGTATTTTTTGATCTCAGTGTTCAACTGTATACTGCTTTCTAGTATTTCATAAGTGATTATAACATCAACTCAAAAGGGAGCGTAAATTTCAGCTTCATTGAGATGATTACAATACACAGAGTACTACGGTTCAGAAACAGCAAGGAGCTCAAGTGCTAGGGCAATGTTAAAGGTATGCATTGGCTCAGATTTCTGTGTGTACTAAAACATATACATGAAGTGTGTCTATAAGATAAGCCATATCTTCCTTTACTCTTTCCCTCAAGATTTTCAGATCATTTTCAGAAATGTATTCCCTTGCATAAGACACAAATAAATAAATAAATAAAAACCTGGAGACCACAGAAAAAGTCTTTTTTTTTTTTTTCTTAAAAGGCTGTCTGAAAAGCTCTGAAGTAAATAAGCCGCATAGCACAAAAGTTGTCTTTCTTATCATCTATTCTTCTACTCAAGATGCTTCAGCCATAACCCCTCTAGTGAGACTGGAAGAAAGTTTCAACTAGAATCTCAGCTCCACAGACCCATTATGATTTACCACTTACTGCTATAGTGCAGAATATTTTTCAGACTGAAGACTTTGAGGATTCACTGGGAAATGGTTTTACGTACATGAAGCAAGATAAATATATTTTCACTCTAACCTAAACTACTATTACACCCACAGGTAAGAAAGGTTTTTACAGCTTTCTGTTTTTGACAGTACTTTTAAAATGATTCCTAGTCTTGAGCATGTTACATTTGGATAACTGTTGATTCTGGCTCATATATGTTATTTGTTTGGTTTTGTTTTGTAAACTAGAAATCTATTACCCAGAGATAGGACAACATTACTAGCAACAAATGAAATATGTTTTTTTGTTATGCTCATTCAGCAAAGTTGGTTTTGGCATGCTAATTTCAGCTAAAGCATGAATAAATATACTTAATCTATTTTTGGACTTGTGTTAAGAGCCAATTTTAAACCAGGGCTCAGCCTAAACTGTACAGATGAATACTCCCAGAATACTCCTCTCTTGCGGTGCAGGTTCCCCCATAATAGTCCATTCAGGGGTAGGGTGTTTGGAGCAGAATAGCTGTTTCATCCTACCTCTGACTCTCACAGTCTAAAGCTCAGCTGAGACATCTCAGCACTGCAAACAGAAGAGCAAAAACTAGTTGGGAAGAAAACAAATTTGAAAACCAAGATTCCTCATGTAATTCCCATCATGATTTACCAACATATACCCACATGCAGTTCAGATTCACTTGGGGCAGACTGGTGAGAATGGAGGCCAAGAAGCTGTGTTATTGGACCAGTCTGCATCCTCTGCAGGCAGAGCTACCCTTTCCAGCTGCCTTCACCACTGCTCTCTCCCAGGTGGGCAGAAGTAATGGCAGTTGTGGCTGCTGGATGAAAAGAGCACTGATAGTTGCAGACTGTAGGAATTCAGAGCTAAACATCTCTTTCATGTTCACTGGCCTGGGACAGTAGTTAAACAGTCATGATATCAATAAAATGCTGCTGGTAGAAAAGCTGTGCTAAGGAAAGAGAGGGAAAGAGCCTTCCTATAAGGTGAAATGTAGGTACAATTTAATTATAACTGAGGATACAAGTGCTTTGAATAGTGAAAGCTATCTTTGAGAAGCATCCAGGATATTTATCTACAAGCAAATAAACAACTGAGTTGGACTTATAACAATGCCCTGGGAACTTCCGCCAAAGAATATATGCAATGATGAAAAAAAAAAATTCCTTAACAGATAATACGGGATGTTTAATTCAGCACCAAGGGCGGGTGCGTACATACGTCTAGTCTTGTGACCTACATACCAACTCTGCACAGTGTTGAGGTCTTCTGTATTGGGCAAGTAAGGGCTAGGAAGGTAAATGGGCAGCAGATGAGACCAGTTCTGCAGATAGTCTCACCTCTCTAGTGTAGGACGGGGCTGGGCTGAAAGAATAGCTGCCCTAGAGTTGTCAAGGAATGCCAGCTAAACAGCCTAGCTGTTCCTATAAGCACTCTTTATCCCACAGCTAAGGTTTCAGAGTACTCACACAACCTGCATGAGCACAGTCCCACCACCAGAAGTGTGGTATAGCCCCAGCACGAGAGTTGTACCCGAACAACCACAAAGGTTTGAGATCCACAGGTTGGACATGTCTGTGTGAAGGCTATATTCAGAGAAGATAGAGCTGTGGTTAAGCTGTTAGTCTGGGGCATGCAAACTCCAAATTCTCATGCAGTCTTCTCATTTTAACTTGAAAAATTCACATAGTCTGTCCTCTAGTTCCCCAGTGCACACCAATAGAAGTAAATTTTATTTTGTACCTGGATATCTTTTTTCATAGTGTAATGTCTTTAGGATGCAGAATTTCTCACACTGCAGGTATGAGGTACTCTTGTATACGAGAGACTGACGAAGGCTTTCAGGCAGTGCTGTATCATAAATATGTAATAATTGCTGAAACCTAAAAACCACATTGAAAGAAGAACTAAGATGACAAAAGGTGAAGGTCAAGAACCTTTTCCAGAAGAGTAAATATTCTGAAAGAAATGTAATTTGCTCTTTGTTAAACTAAATATTATCTCTTTCATGTTTCTGAGATGATTACAAGTGGTTTCTAAAAATTCAAAATATTTACAGAGACTGCCTGAGAGAGAAGTGAATTGCATGCACAAAGTATTTCTTCTAATATTATCCTTCTTTTATATCTCTACTCAGTTAGTATCTGGAAACAGGCAGCCCAAATCAGAGCTTGGTGATACAGTGTACAAAGACCTTATAACAAGGACAATGCTTGTTTGTCAAATGGGGAACGTTGTTGTCTCAGTGCTGTTTATCAAGGCCATTCAGGAGTTACAATAACTCTGACAGAACACAGCTCTCCTTATTCATGGATTCAAAATTTTTTATTGCAAACTCAGCAGTATGGGGCCAGGACTTACAGTTGAGCAGTCTCCTATTCAGCAGAGGACACTGGGGACAGGCACAAGATCATGTTCAAGCATTCTAGCCAGTTGAGACAGAAATTCTCCCACACCGTGACTTTCATTGGATGTATATATTTCCACCAGCCTGCCATTGTAACTGTGAAGTACGAGGAGGATCTTACAGAGCATTTTAACAGGTTCCCAAGTGGGGGAAAAAAAAAAATAAATAAAATAAAGCATGTATTTCATCTCCTGCTGCTTTTTTTGACTTTACCTCTTTGAAGCTATTAGATCATTTCCTCAGAAAACTATCCTCTGAATGCTAGTGTTATCCCAAACATGAATAATCACGCTCTTTATTACAGACCTCTTCAGTCTTACTGGTAGATCACAAGAGCATCTAGATATTGCAGCAGAGCTGGATGTAGTATCTAAAGCTCCTGGAATTATATTTGCTTCAAATTGTACTCGTCTTCATATCTAATCATTTGAGGTCATCCATAGCTGTTCAAAACAGGCTATTCACTTTCAAATGTCTACGTCTGCTTTATTGCTGACAGAGAATTTCATTATTGCTGACAGAGAATTTCACATATTCCACACAAAAAGCTTGCCTCACCTACATTATCAAAATGATATAATTCTCCAAAGCCATGGACCAGATCCCATGGGCTTGTAGATTTGGCTACAACATAATCAGCTGAGAATCCTTTCACTCAGGGCAATATAAAAGGGGAACTCCTAAAAAGTCAACAATACCAGCTGCAGCCTTGGATTCCTGCTCCACTCCCCTCCAGACAGAAACAAGTAAAAGTGGGAGAAGGAGCTCTGCCAGGGCTGGGGAAATATGCAACTGCCAATTCAAATCCAACCCAATTCTATACTGACAGTGTTGAACTAGGACAATATTAGTGGATTATTTCAATAAAGACTCCAATGTGGTCCAGGAAAGCTTGAGAATCAGAGACCAAGATTGGATACCTGACCTGTTTTTTTCTTTACAAAAATCGTTTGTCTACACAAATCTGCCTAGTGTCCTCTAAATAAAACTCCATAAATAATGTGGAGGAAGTAATCTGTCTTACAGTACCTGTGTAACCTGTTTTTTTCGCAATCTTAATACATCTTAATAAAATGCAGACACACCAAGGGACAGATAACGCCTATTGGCTCCCCAGGGACTGGAAATACTGCATTTAAGGATGCATCTTTTCCAGAAAACAGTGTGCACAATTCTTTCAGAGATGACCCAGTCAGGAGCAGGAGGCAGTAGAAAATCTTTAGGCAGAAGATAAGCCTGGGTCATAGGCTGTTATTTTTAACTATTCCACCAAAATATTTTCAGCTGTTTTCAGACCATTTTAGAGAGCTGAAATAAAATTGTAAGCAAGTCTGTATAGGCTGATATATAGCCTCTTGAACTCTCCCCTCCATTTTTAGGTACTGACAACAGTCTCCTAAGAGAGACAAGATGCTGCCTAGTATGCTTTATACATGAGCATCAATAGCTCTCTTCTTGCCACCATTCTTTCTCTGTAGAAGTTCCTATTGCCATAGCACTAATACAGGATCAGTGACTGTCAAACCTCCTTAAGACTGCTGTGAATATTGTTTTACCTGTTTTAGTCTGTTATGGAAAATTGTTCATAAAATTACCACCATCTTAATAAACATATTTGTTATCAAACTGTATTTTCACCACTATCATCAAATTATTGTCAATACATTTTATAACACATCTAACCCTTCCCTTGTTCAAGAATAATATATAGGCCTTCTTGATTTTTTCAAGGTATTGACTGAATAATTACACTAATCAAGTGTAATCTATAGGATATAATGAAAAAAATCACTTGCTTGTTTACTGCTGTTTGTTGTTTCTAACTAACTGCCTCCATCAAGTGTTTTTTGTTGTTTTTTGCTCATCTTATGTGAATGATGGTGACTTTGAAAACAAGAAAAAAAAAAGCTGGTAACAAAAATTACAAAGAAAAGCGATTATTCTAGATGTAGAACTCTCTTTTTAAAGTAAATCTGTCTCTTCGTAGATACCTGCATAAACAAAACTATACTTGCATGAATGTTTTAGACAGGAAAAATAGGAGGCACGGACAAGGTGCTGCTTCTTCTGACTGAAAGAAGCCTGAAGGTTTGTAGAAACATTTCAGACACATTTGCCCTGCTTTTCTTTGAAGCTGTATCTGTTTAACATGTACAGTAGGATTCCATTTCTTAGTCAAGCTTACAAAAAAATAAAATAAAATAAAATGTTTCTAGGTGCATATACCACAGTTCCTTTGGAGATAAACAGTTAAATCTCTGCTACTTGTTAGAGATCAGTGACACTGAACAAGTGTAGACTGGGAATCGTTCCATAAACTTTAGTGATAGCAATAATAAAAGAGCTGGAATAAAACCAGACTGGCTTTCATAACTTTTTTGTTGGATTAAGACCTGCCACAGCTTTGTGGTGGTGAAGAACTGCCACAGCTTTAAACTTCTGAACTTCATAAATTCAAATCTGGAAATAATAAGGATGAAAAAACAAAGGTTCCCAAGAGAGCATTTCTGCATGTACTTTCCAAACTATAACAACACTGGTTACATTAATCATAGAATCACAGAATGGTTTGGGTTGGAAGGGACCTTAAAGATCACCTAGTTCCAATGCCCCTGCCATGGGCAGGGACACCTTCCACCAGACCAGGTCGCTCAAAGCCCCATCCAGCCTGGCCTTGAACACCTCCAGGGATGGGGCATCCACAGCTTCTCTGGGCAACCTGTGCCAGTATCTTATCACCATCTGAATAAAGACTTTCTTCCTAATAGCTAATCTCAATCTACTCTCTTTTAGTTTAAAGCCATTACTCTTTGCCCTATCCCTACACTCCCTGACCAAGAGTCCCTTCCCATCTCTCCTGTAGGCCCCCCGTAGGTCCTGGAAGGCTGCTGTAAGGTCTCCCTGGAGCCTTCTCTTCTCCAGGCTGAACAAGCCCAACTCCCTCAGCCTCTCTTTGTAGGAGAGATGTTCCAGCCCCTTGATCATCTTCATGGCTCTTCTCTGGACTCATTCTAATATTTTGGTGTATTGTGTGTATTTGGTGTATTTGGATTAATAGTTTGGTGTCCTTCTTGTGCTGGAGGCCCCAGGGCTGAACACAAGACTCCAGGTGGGATCTCACAAGACCGGAGTAGAGGGGGACAATCACCTCCCTTGCCCTTTGGCAACTAAAACTCCAGGTCTTTCTCTTCAGCGAATAATGTTCATGGTAGTTCCCTGAAATTCTCCTTTCTCAGGAATTCATCCTGTACCACAGCACAATGAACATGAAAGTATACATGAACTGTTACAAAATAGAAAAATGTTTAAAATGGGTGACATAGGCCCAATTACAGACCATCCAATTACTTGAGTAGTCTCTTCATGCATACTTTTAGAATATGCACAGCATTTATTGCTGCATGCAAATGTGAAGTACATAATCACTCCATAAGCTTCTTTCCAAGTGTAGCAGAAATCAATTCAAAGCTGCCCCATCTTTCTTTCTGCCAGTCAGTCAGCTATAAGTTGTCTCTGGGGCAAGGAGCAGCAATACACCTCAAACTGCATATTTTTGTCACTGTGGTAGAAACATCATTGCAATGCCCCTGTTGCCCCTGGGCAACATGAGAGCACAAGAGTGACATAAAACACAACCAGATCCCATGACTCATTTTCCTTGAAGCAGGTAAGAAAACACAGAGAGCCTAGCCTGTACTGGGAACTACAGTGTCTCTTCCAGAAATAGATTTGGATTCACTTCAAGCCTGCAGAAGTGTCTAACACATAGATAAGAACTTCCCTGATCTTCTGTTCCTGCATGTCTTCTGAAAGGGTCACAGTCTGTGCAAGATTTGGCTATTATCACATTAAAAGTTAACTGTCTCATATGCACAGATATACTTCCAACCCTTCAAAACAATTCACAGTTAATCTGAAAATTTCTTTAACACTAATAGTTTTACATATAATATTCATGTATGAAAATAACCATAACAACAAAAACAATAAAAAGTAATTTATTTTATTATGGTCTTTAAATATAACTGACATCTTGTGAGTCATGTATGTGGTTGCATTGTCAGAGATTTCTATTGACATATCTTTTGTCTTAAAGTGAGTTGCAAAAATCATGTGGAAGTTTTAAAACCTTACATTGAATTACTCGATTTATGTTCTTCCACATGCATTAAATTTTAGTGCCATGCAAATATTTGTATTGGCACAGTATCTGCTCTGGAGAATTTAACTGGATTTACAAATTGTTACAATATCCCTCTGTTAATTTAATTCTTTTACATTACGTATAATAATGTATTTATCTGTAGTTAGAAAAGATAAAGACAAATTTAGACTGGAAATTTGATAAAGGCTCTCTAATCGTTACAAAATTTAAATTTAAAAAAGAAAGAAAGAAAGAAAGAAAGAAAGAAAGAAAGAAAGAAAGAAAGAAAGAAAGAAAGAAAGAAA
>CM021699.1:82406969-82500067 GCA_011074415.1 Stictonetta naevosa | reverse complement strand
AAGAAAGAAAGAAAGAAAGAAAGAAAGAAAGAAAAAGAAAGAAACCAATAAAAAGAAGAAAGAAAAATATATTTTTAATATGTTTTTAGTCTGATTGTTTGTAGTTACTTATATATTGACATTGGTCACAATGACAGGGGTCTGGACCCAAATACATCTGCATTCCAGTAAAAATGCTGTCAATTTAACAATAACAACAAAAATACAGAGATACAAATATTTCTGTTATTTTTTTCACTGTATGTAAATGTTCCTCCTGACAAATTACTACAGTGAGACAAAAACTGCAGAGTTTTACATCTCTTTATGTCAGTTAAAATACAATTTAAAGTATTTTTTGGTAGACAAACTTTTTTCTCCATGCAATGAATAAATAGAAAGTTTTTGTTAAACCTCTTTATTATATGTAGTGCAAATTTTTGACCTCGCACTTTATTTTTAGTTCATTCTATTGAACTCCAGAATGATCTCAAAGCAGTCAAGCATGTACAAGGGTTAAAAGACCTTTGAAACTCTATCTTATTCTTGCTTGTAATCTCCTCCTACAGCTCTCAAGCCCTGATTATTAGGCTCTTTTAGGTATCCTGGATCTCTGTGTATCCCTTTTAAGTGTACAGGCAGGAAAATGAAAGTGTCAGAGAGGAATCAGACTAAGAGGAACCCTGCAAACAAACTTTTTTTTTTTTTTTTTTTTTTTCAAATATTTGTTTTTCTCATCTTGAGGCCTATGGGTATGTTTGATTTAAGGCACTGAAAGAGCAATCAGTCTAGCTGGTAGAAACTTTTTCACTAAGTAAACAAAGTAAACAACCACAAAGATCAGAACCCTGAAAGTGTCTACATTGCATCATACTTGGTGGCAGCTAAAATCTCCCCACCAACACTAAATGAGTTGCTAAATCAGCTGAGGAATCTTACAGAGATTTTTATGACACTTTACTAACAGCTCTGATTAATTAATTGCTTCATTAGGAAACAAGTGCTGATTTCTAACGGTAACTTGTGTTAATAAGAAAGAAGACCTACATTTGCAAATATGAACTATTGACTTATTTTTATGCAAAACCTGATCTGAATACACACACGTTATGTGCAAATAAAAGCTATTGAGAAAGATATATTCAGATCTTGTCTGCAGAGCTAATCAAGTGCCTTTTTAGAGCATAAACAAACTGCTTTGCATACATTGGGCATGAGAAAACGGGAATGGTACCTGTTCTGCCAGAGCGGTGAGGGTCTTCATGACATGCTTAACAGCACGATTCCAAGGAGAAGAATCAAAAGTAGCCTACAGCCACAGCTCTTTGAAGGATCTGTCTGCACAGTTCATGGAGAAAAAAAAAAAAATGAATGGGAAGCATGAGGAAAAATCCCATAGAAGTTCACTGTTAAGTGAATGAAAGTGTATTTGTTTCAGAAGAAAAGGCAAAAATTACACTGTTACCCTCCAGTAGGATGGATAATGCAGAAAAGAAATGGTACACAATATAAAGAAATATACTTTATTCTATTTTTATTTGGTAAAGGAGAGAAAGATGTCAGAGGTGTGATACACCAAAAGCCTACACAGTCACAGGAGCAGCACTCCTTCACTTTATAGTAAGGCTAAAAACTAAAAAGATGAGCTTGTTAGAGATCATAATTCCCCAAACTGTTGATTCTTCACCTCTTTGGTTACCATCCCTATCCCAGAGTCTTCTCCAATTAACTTCAGTCCTTCACTGTTTTCATGTCTGCTGCAGGGAAGGTGGAATATCTCTGTAGAATCAAACACAGTCTAGATGTCTCCTTCAAAATTCTCTGCTAAGAGCAGCATTGAGTAAAATCTGCTGTAAAAATGAAAGCTTTGAGCACTGATGTGAGTACTTTCCCATCAAAGAAACAATCTGGATAACATTTAGGAAAGACACACTGACTCCTGGAGAACACGGAATGATAGAATCACAGAATCCTAGAATGGTTTGGGTTGGAAAGGACCTTAAAGATCATCTAATTCCAACGCCCCTGCCATGGGCAGGGACACTTCCCATTAGACCAGGTTGTCCAAAGCCCCATCCAGCCTGGCCTCGAACACCTCCAGGTATTTCCACAGCTTCTCTGTGAAACCTGTGCCAGTGCCTCATACCCTCAGAGTAAAGACTTTCTTCCTTATAGCTAATCTGAACCTACCCTTCTTTAGTTTAAAACAATTGTTCCTTGTCCTGTCATTTAAATCCCTTTCAAAGAGTTCCTGCCCATGTTTTCCCGTAGGACCTATTTAACCATTTGCCTGTCCAGGAGAATTTCAGACTGATTGGAAGCCTGGGAAACTGGTAAAAGTGATGACCTACAGGGATCATTTCATACTCATTAACCGTGCCCCATTTTGTGAATGCAGTGAAGACAGAGTGCAGTGCAGCCCAAATTGCTCAGATTCATGCCCAAAGCTGGAACAATTCTTAGAAGCTAAGAGACTTAGTGACAAAGAGTGAATCAAGCTGCCTTTTGTTCTTGTTACCCTCCTCGTGTGCTGACGTGTCAAGACCATTTCCAACATCTTTATAGTGGACTTATCTATCATTCCATTGAGACACTGGCCATATGATGAATGTTTCATAAAGAGACATTACTTCTGTGCAGTGATACCACACACTATTTTTTTTGCAATTTCATCATTTTGGGAATTCTAGGACAGCATTACTGAATGATGTTAGGTTATATGATAAAAAGCTCATCTGCAACCTCACAAAGAAGTACAGAGAAATATGGTTACAGGTGCTGGGCGGTGGGGAGGACCTGGGAGCCCAAAAAATACCCAGCCAGGTTTCACCTGGGTACATTGCAGAAGCCATCAGCCCACCGTATACCCTATCAAGAATTCCAAAGGAGCACAGGGGCAGAATGACAGGCTGGGGAGAACCCTACTTAGGGATCTGAAGGAAGGGATACCTCTTCAGCCAAAGACAAATCACATAACTGTTATTGCAATTTTCACATAGCAGAGCATGAATATTAACTTCAAGGATGTTGCCATGTCAAGGATATTACTATACCAAGGAAATAATGTTGAATCAGCAAATCACATATACTCATTATGTCCCCTTGGGCAATACATTTTACAAATTATGTTGGTCTGGGTATGAAACATAGACATTTAACTAGATTGCAACAGTCAACCTAAAAGAGTGATGCAGGCTTTTACCTTCTATCTCCTGTTCAAAAGAGCAGCTAGATCTCTCTCTGAAAGTCATTAGGCATTACTGTGTGTGTAAAGCCTCACAATTTCTTATCTTTTAAAAATAAAGAATAAAGTCAAACTCCAAATGAATGCAGTAAGACACAATCCCATTTCAATTCCTGAGGTTATCTACCTACTTACAGTGGATAATTGATGGAAACATATTAGAAATAAAGTAGGGCTGCTGTACAATGTTCCCTTGTGGCCTTCCTGGTTTTAGTTTTAGCTTATTTTCTCTTGGAAAGAATCTAGCATTCTTCATTATTTTCCTGTAAATCCCATCTTCTTTGTCTGTTTTCTTGGATTTGTTTTTAGTTCCTCCATAGAGTGAAAAACAGAAGCTTCATCTTGTCTTTCTGAATATTTTGCCATTTCCCCAGCGGAGTATATCAAAGGTAATTTAACAACATTCTTCTTTCTCAGATATTTTGACACAGAATTTGTGTATTTGTCTCTCACATACTTCCTTGTGTGCATCTGCTCATTGTAGGAGGGTGGGAATTGCTGTGTAGGACAGTCATACTTTTTTTCTTCTGAGAAAAAAAGCTGTGCATGAAATGAAAAGGTGAAGCCTTTTAAAATAGCAGTATACCATAAGAACTTCATGCTTTATGTTTTTTCTCCATCAAAGCAAAGAAACCACAAAACACACCACCAACAACAAAAACAAACCCAGAGCAAAATCCACGATTACACTATAAACCAAACTTTTGGGTTTGTGTTGATATTAATCAGTGATGTCGCATAACATTAGTTTCAGATCATTTGTATACTTGCTGTTTGCTACAGGCCCAACTCATCAGTCAAAACACCCTCTCCTATAATACAACCCCATAACTCTGTGCATCTCTAAGGCTATGGTGGCTTTTCAGAAGTCTTCTAATTCTCAAGGGTAGCTGTTCTGGCAAATAAGAAGGAAGGTTTGCTTTTACCCAGGTAATAAGGTGACTCTTATCAATCCAAAAGTGGATAGACAGTCACATTTTATACTTTCAATATCTTTCCAAGATATGGAGAAATAACCTGGGGAAATACTGAGGGGTCACTGCTTTTCCAAACTGAAACTATCAATGACAGTAATTTTAAACAGTGTGGTATTTTCTAGGCAGCCTTGCTGTTCCCTCTTCCTGTCTTCTTCCCCCCATCCCCCCTCCCCACACCATCTGAAAATTTTGGCTATATCATTAATACTCCTAAGAAATTCACTTGAATTCCTCGAATAATGCCATCTTGTCCTCTTTTCCACACTAAGAAAACAAACCAGAAAGGGTTTGAAATGTTACAAGCTGTAAAAGCAAGTTATGTCTTAAGAGCCAGAAAAGCAGGAAAGTGTCTGGTCCAGCAGCACTGGGTTCCAACAATGGAAAACTTTTGCAGTAAAATTAATGGTTCTTTAAAATCTTATCCTTCTGTTTAAGGCAAGCTGAAATGTTACTTTATCTCAAGGTTCTTTTTGTTGTTGTTGTTTGTTTTGTTGTTGTTGTTGTTTTTGTTGTTGTTGTTGTTTGTTTTTTTCAAAGTAAATGGAATGGATGGCTAGAATTTTCACAGAAAGAATGGAAGGGTCACAAGATGTGAAAAGCAACAAAACACAGTTTCAATATAGTAAAACTTTCACCAGGGAAACCAGATTGGGTCATACTGAAAATTAAGCAGAGGTTGTTGGGTGATGAACAGCACAATCCTCTACTTGCTAAACAAGATTCTCAATCATCTCAGCAACATTTGACTTTTGAAAAGCTGCAGTAATTTGGTTACAGTAGATATGCAGCAGAAACAACCTAGTTGGTGGTCCTAGCTTTTACAGACTGTTGCTTTAACGCAGTCAAATAGAACAAATTCTGGTGATTTATTGTTGGACTAGATTTCGCTCTCTGGGCAAAATGCCATGAATTTGGGGTCAGGGCTCTGTAGGCTGCACTAAACATATCTTTTTCAAACCAACAGGCACATCTGACTGTTAATCTTCATGCACTAGCTATTGATTCTCACTAACCCTACCCTACCTGTTGTTTATTGCAAGTCTCTGCTTACTAAGAATGTAAAAAACAGTAATTTTCTATCAAAATGTCACAGAGAGTTAGTTTACCCACGGTCATATGCATAGCTGGCACTGAAAATCAAAACCATGTGAGCGGGAGCATAAAATATGCCATTACACTCATGGATTTAAAATAATCTGTCTAGTTTTTATTTCACATCACAAACACCAGTATTTTAAAATGTTAGGACTTATTCTTGAAGTTGGAGTATTTTCCATGCATGAAGGCAAACCTGATACAACGAAAAAATTGCCACTGGAGTGTTGTGCTGAGCCTGCTGCAGCCCTGCCTGCTCTACTGAGGTGAGCAGGTTCCTTTGGGAGAGCAAATGCATCCTGCAGTGTCTCCACGAGGGGCAGAAAGATGGATTAGAGAAAGCTTCCATAAATATATATATATATATATATATCCATCTGCTCATACTGATTGGCTTTATGGTCACTGTATAAGAAAAAAACAGGGAAAAAAAATCTCTGCAAGTAAGGAACAAATTAATAGCCTTCAAAGTCAGTAAATGAGGTCTCCTGGGGTAGCAGATTAACTTAGCACTGCCCTCTGAATAACTTTGTTGCCAAGATTAGATAAAACAGCTATCTGCATAGGAGGCAGCTATGCATAAACTGTCCTTGCTGAGCACATCAAAACTACCTGGACTGCAGTTTTGGCTGGAACTTTCTACTGCTGCAATTATGTTCACTAATTCTTCATATTAATAGTGAGTTTATTATAATAACAGAGAGTGAGATGCTAGCCAGATTTCCAGTTACAATCCTTATTTGTCAGGAAGTCGATGTGTTTATATGCCAATTATTGCAAAGCTACACAGTGCACAGGCAGTCACCTCTAAAATAGAGCTGTAGCACATGGCATGAAAACAAACAAACAAACAAACAAAAGGTTCAAACACCACACAACAACACTTTATTTAAATACTTTTGATCATTTTTTTTTTTTTGTATTCTGTGGTTATCCAACTACCCTTCCACAGATATTCAAATCTATTCAGAATCAAGTGTCTGGCTCCCACATCACATCTTTTGAAAAAAGAAAAAGAGCAAAGAAACAGGGAGTTTTATGAAATATATATATATATAGTTATTCCATGTAAATAATGTCAACATATTAAAGTATAGTATATTACTGCAGTACATTACACACTGTAGTGTCATTATTCCTCAATGTGTGTGAAAGAGCCATGAGAACCCACAAGCATCCGTTCTCCTTTGGCATTTCTTTGGAGGTGTCACATTGAAACACACTCCTCATCCCCATGCTCATTAGGATGAGGAGTGCTGCAGCCAGAGGGAGTACTGGGGCTGGCTGTCCAAGGAAAAGACATACCACACTGGTATGTCCACAGCCTAGCAAATAACAGCATTACACACAGTCACTGCAAAGTAGCTTAATTCCAGTCTATTCCTGGTACTTTGATGGTGTGTGGCGGCAGCTCAGGCTAAATATTTTTCATACCAGTGCTTTCATCAGAGAAGATATGTTATAGTTTAGGAATTCTGTAGGAATATATTGGTACAAAAATACCAGAGATAGAAAAATGATTTGTTAACTAGAATGCCTGATGAATTAACATTGAACATAGTCAAAACATTATAAGATAAGGTGAAGATGGCATCTAAAACAGCCAAATTAAGTCCTGGTAAAAGATGTTCTATTTTAAAGGTTCATCTTTTTTTCTTCAAAATGCAGAATTTCACTAAAATTCACAAGTCGTTGCTTATCCAATAATTTAGCTGTGTGTTTGGTTTTTTTTGTTTGTTTGTTTGTTTTTCTGTTCCTAGCTGGAAAGCTACCAACAAGCTTAATTGCCTGCAAATTATCCAACAATTATTTTCAGACACTTTTTTTGTGTGTGTGTCTTTAAATATTTGTAGACATATGGAGCCATCAAAGCTATTTAATTTTCATTCTCTAAATTGTTGATTAATACAGCAAAGCTGGCCAGAAGCCTTTTGTGGTGTTTTCCATCCCCTCTCCCAGGGTGAGTGTCCAACTCATTCTGACATGAGCGGTACAATTAGTTACAGTTTGAAAATTGTTTTCCATTAATAATCATAACAACCTTCACTTTTTCAAAGCATCTCCTACTGCTAGAATTTAACAGAGAACAGCTTTCATATGCTGTCATGATAACAGATATCATAAGGAAAAAAAAAGTTACCTGCAAAGACAAAGGAAAAAAAAAAAAAAAAAAGAGAGATTTTTTTTTTCTGTTTGTTTACTTATTTGTTCAATTTTCTGCGTAGGAATATTTCTTTCTCTTTTTCCCTAAGTTGGGAAACAGCTACCACCACCATATCAGAAGCATAGACAAAAACAATGGTATCTTCATTGGTAAATGAAAATTGATGTATACTAGGCTAGCTTGAGATACATAAGAAAATATTACCAAAATCTTAAATAATTTTATGTTAAAAAGGTTTTTTAGAGAACAATTAATATTATAAATAAAACAACAACAAAAAAATAGTGTTAAATTTGAGAATGACGAAATATAGAAAGCAGTAAGATAAGTGGGTGACAAAAACATAACTAAGAAGGAAGTAAAATGAGCAACATTTCTCATTTTATATTATTAATTGCCCCAAAAATTTCTGAGCTTTATTAGAAACAAAACTATTGGAGTTGTGATCAAAATATATAATATTAGCCTGAGTTATTTAAGCTAAACAAGTATCTGGATAGTGAAGTAGTTTACAGGTTTGACCTTTACATTTGTACAGCTGTTAGCATTTAAGAATGAAGTTACTCATGTGCAGTAAAATTATTCTAATAAACTCAAATCTGCACTGAAGAAACTCCAGGAAACAACTCCTAAGGTTTTTTTTGTTTGTTTTTTTGCTTTAGTAGGCCCTGTGTGGATGGTATTTTAGGACATCAATCAAATCACAGTAGAGCTTTTGCCTTCATCTGGTGAAATTAATTTTGCAAAATTATTCTCACAATATTTGAGGCAGCACAGACAATGTTAATAGCAACCTGGCAAGTGGCCATCTTACTGTCTGCTTTCTTCTCTTAGGTATTTTATTCTGTGATCCCTCAGAAGGAATATAAGAGGAGAAGCCTTCAGGATGGCGAGCAAGGATTGAAAGGTATTGATCTACACAACATTGTAGCATTGCAGACTCTGGTCTTGTTAATAATAGAATTTTTTATTTTTCAGACTGTTTTATGTTTCTTTCAATTACTTTTAATTAATTAAATAACATTTGGATGTCTTGAAAAAGTTGCTGTAGACAATGGAAATCATTTCTAATTTAAAATACAATAAACTTTCATGAGGAACTTGCAACAGTCTCAAACAAATCACTTAATTAAAATAATTTGCTATAAAAGAGCATTGCTTTTGGTACTTTTCAGGCAGAATTCATAGGACAAATTTTATACCTGGCACTTAAAACTGAATGCATTCTTTATGATAAACTACAAAGATTGCATTATAAGATTTTAGCTCTGTGGTAGCTTGATACCTGTTCTGAATTCTCTTGCATCTGGAACATGCTTTCCCTAATCTTTCATTAATCGTTTGTTGGGGTTTGTTTGCTTGTTTAAGAAATTCACTGTTTCCACAAACAGATATTGCAAACAGTTACCTGCATACTCTTGCAAAACAAAGATGAAATGGATGAAAGTAGAGGTAAAATTGATGTGTTTTTATTCAAGGAAATACCTGTAGGAAATCACATGAGTTTTCACCTCTCAAAGCTGGGCATCTAAAAAGGAAAGATTAATTACCCTTTGAAGGTGCCTATTTCTATAAAGGGAGCAAAGGTTAACAAGCTTTTACATAACGTGTAAATATCTGAAGGCAAGTTAGAAACACCTCTCACGTAACAGATTTTAACTCTTTGCTGTAAATCCCTTTCTAGTGTGGTATGCAGGATATGATTAAAGAAAAAAACAGGCATAATTTAAGTCAGTGAGAAAGTAATTTTTCAGCACTTTTTATATACATAAAACAAATTCAGAAGAAAACCTTCCCCAGTCATTTAAACAACAATATAACAAAGGACTGTAGTAGACTGCACAGGAAAAGTGTGAAATCCTCCAAAACACCAAGTCAAAAAAATATCTCACAGGAAGTCTATAAGCAGTGCTAAGCCTTCATTAAGTTTCACTAGCTACACCTTTTAGGTCCACTTACAGCTCATTCTGCCTGCTTCCATGGAGGAAAATAAATGAATCACTAATTTTGGCAAACTATCCAACACCTCCACATGCATTTTTTTCCCTTGCATGTTCTGTATATCAGCTACAGCACTGCAGAACTTTTCCATATATATATTATCTAACCTATATCTATGTAGATCTATTTCTACAACTCTGGTAACATTTTGTGTTTTCCAGCAGAATTTACCTTTTGGTATCTAGAAGATGTTCTGCAGGGAACCACCCTTGTTTCTACTGAACTCCCAGTTCCACATTAACCTAAAACAATAGGGACCAAACTCTCCACCTCTATTAGGTATCTGTGTTGGCCTATCTGTTGTAGATATACACTTATTTTATTTGGCTTTCCAATGTGTGCTCTGTCAGAAAAAGTAGCAATGAGACTAAAATATTTATACAAACTACAGTATGTAACATTTCTTATTCTATCATTAGAAGGGAGTGACAATATCTAAAGACCTGTTGAAGGTGTCCTTGACTAGAGAATGAAACAAAAGCTTAAAGTTTGATTTTCAGGTCTCTTAAAAAGGCTAGATGCATCCTGTATAGTGAATGTGTTTGTTCAGCTTTCTGTAACCAACCTTCAGAAGAGACTTGTTGGGCACTTCGCTCCTAAAACTACTGGAAAATGCTTGTTAAATTACAGATGTGTTTATAGATACAAAATAGAGTATTGCTACATCTCATTTTCTACTTCTAAGCTGGAACAAGTTTGCAACCCAGGAGGCCTAAGGGTTTTTATGTGAAAGTATTCCTGCACAAAATGTGGTGTTATTAAACGAGATTTTCTAGAAAACTTCTGGACTTCAAAAGCCAGCAAGATTAAAGGGATGACAAGAAAGACTTTTCCCAATTTATGCAAAAGATATACAATAGGTGTGAATCACTAAACTCTGTAGTTCTTTAATGAAGGATCATCCACAGCCAAACTTCGATTGTAACTGAGCAACTGCTCTGCAGGTTTCAAATGACCCTTGCCAGCAACACAGGCACTTGTGATCAATTCACAGCAGATAACATCAGCAGAACTGTCAGAGTACATGCATTTAAAGAGGAACTTAAAATCCCCCTTTTCAACAATACTCTGAGTTTTTCAGCCAGGAAATAATAATAATTTTGTCTTCACAACTCAGTATTTTGTCCTATATTCTCATACAAGATTTTACAACATATAGCCTAAACTACTGCAGAAATGGTTCCTTGAAAAAACTTTACTTTGAGAAAAGAAAGGTTCTTCTCATTTTGACATTACTGGACTGTCTGAGATGTCTCAATAAGATGCATATATTTCTAGTGCAGAGAATTCTGGATAGCTAGTCCCCACACAGTGTATGCTGTCCTAGGATTTCTGCACTTCTTTCCTAGAGCATGAAGCATAATGTAGTTCAATATCTGAATTCTGGGTCTCTGAGGAATGTAGAATGGGTTAAAGGACACAGACAACATATCCGTAGGCACTTTGGACTCTGTAGCTGGCTACTTCTCACTGTCCTTTCAGCAGCTGTCTTTGCAGTGCCTACTACTTATGATCACAAGTCACAGGACCACTTCAGTGATGAGAGATGACCCAGAATCTCAGGAGAATGACTAAAGCACGTGAGATACAAAATGCCTCTACTGGGAAAAAGTAGGGTAGCTCATATACTTGTGAACAGTGGAACATCTGAATTGTCACAGTCCATATGGAAGTCAGATGGTCCTGTTTTCTTCATGTGGTCTATCTTAGGTAACAAGGTGAATCAATAGGCAAAACAGAGGCAGCCTGCCAACAAGGAAACTACAGGGGACCTCAGTGCTGTGGAGCAAGGGACTAAGAAATTTCAGAGCTAACAGTGAAGATGATGATTTGTATTACACTTGCCTTCATCACAATTGCCTGCTCTTAGTGCTATACTATAGCACTGAGTGCTCAGATTTCATGGGACAGAGAGATAGTGGGTCATTTGCCTTTGAGACAGACTTTGCTTGGAATTCTACCTTGTTTAATGAGAATTTCTTCCTCTGCTTTCTCTGGACAGGTGCAGAAGTCCTCAGGGCTGAAAAGTTGTGTTTACAGTTCTGTCTGCAAGGAATGTGTTCAAGCATAATGATCTTACTCAGGTAAGATATTGTCCCCACTTATCTGTCAATAAAAATGATAGCTTGACATTTAGGGGGTAACTGATGAGATAAAAGGCTATGGGACTTCCCTAACCCAATGAGACACACTAAGTATCCATTTGTTTGTGGTATGGCCTCTCTTCAAGTGACGATTCATTCAAATGCAAGCCTTTCTGAAGACAAAACACTTAGAAGTTTAACAGATTGTTAATGGACAAAAAAGTAAGAGCTACTAAAACCAAGCTAACACTCGGATTAAGAAGAAACAAACAAAAAACTCGGAGGGTGGATCAGAGTGTTTTTGTTTTTTTTTTTTTTTTCTGTCAGACTGGATTCAAACAGTGAAGAGCTCTAATCTGAGTCACAGCAGCAGTTGTGCAGGTCTGCTGTGTGAAACGCAAGGAATCCTAGGCTAGGCAAATAAAGGATTGGAAGCCAAAAATTGTGTAAATGGGGGTAAACACATATATACATGTAGAAAAAACATCTGGAGACTTAAGGAGACACTTCACAAATATAGAGGGGAGAAGAGGGGCAAAGGGAAGTGGAAAGGAAGTGGCATATACAGGTCTGTACAGATGTGTTCAGACACCAACCCCAGTCTCCATTCTTCTGTGCAAATGTCCTGCTCCGGCAATCTGAAATTAAGAAAAACAAGATCCAGACACTGAAGAAGAAGGTAAGTGTTGTTCTCCATTCTGTGTCATCTTCCATCTGCTGTGTCTGTGTATCCACCTGCAATCTCCTATAATAGGCAACCCCTACTTCTTTTGTGTCTGAGGGTCCCCCAGTACACAGGTGTGCCAAACAAGCCTACATTTTTTTTGAATCAGAAATCTCTCCAATGCAGGAAGCAGATGTTGAGTGTTTTTTTTTTCTTTTCTTTTCTTTTCTTTTTTTTTTCTTTTTTTTTTTTTTTTCTTTTTCTCCCTTCTGAACAAAGTCAAAACAGGCCAAAAAGGAAAAGAAGTAAACAAACAACCTAGCACAAAAAGTTCAAATTCATCTAACAGCAGTTCTGGACCAGCCTACATCAGATCATCTTGTTTTTAATTACTAACTAACTTTAAACTTACTTTTAATTTTAAGCTAATAAATAATAGGAATATATGAAATTTGCAGTTTACTCCTACACTGAAAGGTCAGGTGAGTTTGATTACATTTTCACTGGTAAATATAATGACTGGCAAAAATGTAGATGAAGACAGGATTAATTAAAGGTAAAAATTACTGCTCTAGAGGTTCATTCAATTTTACGGCCATTTCAGCCCTTATTCAACCCAATGATTTTGATTTTTTTTTTTTTTCTTATTGTGCTTACTGGTTGGCTGTAAAACAGAATTGTCAGGGTTTTATTTTTGTACTTTTCATAAATAAACAATTCTGAATGACCATTTCAAGTGTTCTGGAGAAAGCTTGGAGTGAGCCACCAGCTTCCCTGTTGACAGTGCTGTGGAGCTAACATGCAAGCACTTCTGCATATGAAAGAGGAAGGATTTGATGTAAAGTCCAGCTGTCTGGTTCTTCATGTTCAAAGTTTCTTTTTCTTTTCAGCTATTACAAAACTGCTTCAGATTCAAATCTCCAGTTCCAATTTTTGCACAAAGTATATTTACCAATATATTTTTCTTTGCTGATGATCTTCTTTAGTGACTTGTTTTTCTTCAGTGAAGAGGAGGAAGCAGTGAAGTGACAAACTTAAAACAAAGACATCATTTATATATGACACATTATATGTTAGAAGAACTTGAAGAACTCTTTGGTTCAAAGCCAAGCATTCAGAGGTCGAGGAAGGCCAGAATGAAAATTGCCTGGGCAAACTTAATCACGCAATACAGGCTTTCATTACATGAATGCACACAATCATTTTCTGTTAGACCCCTATTTTCCCTTGGCTTCTGTGCTGTGCTCATTACTGTGTTCTATGCACAACCTGTTTTTAACTCTTCAGAAAAAAATCCTCTGGGGACCCTTTTGTAGGTGTTTCTCAATTCTTTCCTCCACGGTTCATCTTTTCCCCCTCTTTTTGGTCACACCAGACAGATTCTGCTTCTCTAATGTGTGGGCAAATGTGGGGTGGTTGGGAGAGAAGGGCTTTTATTTCAGAGAAGACTTTTCAGTCCCAGTAACCAAACTGGAACCAGTCACTCATGCCCAGACCACATGTGAGGTACCATTTCAAAAGGAGCATGACTTTAGCACATTAGATCAAGGGAGTATGTCCAACTGTTTTATGGAAATTACATGTGAAAGCCTGGCTCTTTCTAGAAGCTAAGAAGGAACTGAGTGTGGTTAGTAGGCTATCTCAGGCTGCTGTGATCTACAAAGTCTCCTAACGGTGTGTAAATTGCAATATTTCAGAGATGAATTAGGGCAGATATTCAGGAGGTGTGCTGCAAAGGCAAGTTTCAAGCCTCATTTTCAAAGTATAGAACTATACTTTATATCCAAAAAGAAACACCCAAACTATTATCTTACCCTTAGACAAAGCTGACTTATTTCCAAGTATAAAATATGAAATACAACCCGAGGCAAATGTATGGCATGGAAAACTTAGTCCTAACTTGGCAAGATTAAAGGCAACTTTAAAAGCAAGGTTAAAAGAGTTTGATGATGGGAAATATCAAGAAGGCTTAACCATAGATAATACCACTGTTATGCTTGCCAAAATAAGAAATAATACAATGCCTTTTGTGGCAGGTAGATACTGCTTTTCCTATTGGCTTCAAGGTGTTTTTAAATAAAATTACATTTAAATCAAACAGACATTTGGGTAAGAGCAGTTTACTTCTGCATGTTTTTCTAATTCTGCATGTTTTTCTAATTCTAATCAGCTCTGCATGTCCCATGAAAATCCGAAATCAGATAAGCATGTCTGTTTAGCAGTGAGTAGATGAATGTCAAAGTTTTTCAGGTTTTGAGCTCACAAACCACAAAATATTATCTATTTGTACAGTGGTAGAAGTCATCAAAGTTCTACAAAAGCAAGGGGGACCCAATCTGTGCCCTGAAGACTGAAATCTAGGTCATCCACAATTATTTTTCCAGCAGGTGAAATTCATACCTTACAAAACTATCTCAGCACATCTTTCTAACCGTAACGGAGAAAGCTGCTTGGCCCACCAATATAGTTTAGTATCAGTATTAATATCAACTGCATAGTTATCAGATCATTTGAAAATCTGGAACTTCAGCTGTAAAACCAAGGTTGGCTGACATCACGAAGAGAATTTAAACTCACAAGAATTTCTTTACCAACCCTTACTCTTATTTTTCTGTGGCTTAGCAGATTTTCTTGCTGTTTTCCCATTTAAGCTATAAAGTTTGCTGAAATGTCAAAGTGCAGAGTTGTTGATCGTAACCAAGTCACATATCAGCCAGAACAGAGTATCATACTGCTTGCTAAATAATGGCTTGTTGTCTTTGGCATTTCTATAGACCAGGCAGGCTTTCCCTTCTGACAACAGTCAGCTTCAGTAGGAGCCAACTAATCCTGTGGTCATTTTGAGTAGAGAGGACCAATTGTCACAGGCATCCATTGCCATTTCTTCCTGTTTACATAATTTTCAAAAGGAAAAGCAGACTGTCCTGGAGTCTCAGTGCATTAGAATCTACCATGGCCATCACTCAGAAAGCACATGCGGTGCTCTGTAAAAACCCCAGAGTATCAACCAGCCACATAACTGCCTGTGATATAATGCTGAGAAAGATTTGCCTTTTGGAGGAAGCTCTGAATTGGAAAGCCTTGACAGCATAAAATCTGCACACTGGGAGAGCTCCGTGTGTGGAAGACAGAGATGAACATGAGCCACCTTAAGATAAAACATGATGGTACTGAGACAAACCTTAGAAATTTTATTTTAAAAACACAGAAAGCAATGCTTGAATTTAGTTGGTATTATTTCTGTGCAACTGTCTTTAAATATAGCCCTCTGAGGGTTGAAGCCTAAAATACATCCTTTTTCAACCAGTCATGCACCCTACAACTCAACTGGGCATGAGGAAAATGTGTTTTATTGGTGTTAAGCTACATTTTCTGAATAGGAATTTCTAAAAAAAAAAAAAAAAAAAAAAAAAGGCAGGCTAAAACAAACACTCATGTTTGAATATTTTTTCCCCACCTGTCCACCAATTATCATAGTCTTCTTTTGCTTAGTCACCACAGTTTCTATCAAATAAGGTCAAATGGGAACTTATGTAAATGACTGCTTTATCACTGAAGCTAGCCCCAGCAGTAGAATCCCAGGTAGGAGCTCTCCCAAACTATACTGCAATGTTTTGTCTTCTGCTGCAGTAATGAAGGTTCATCTCTAAGAGATTTTGCTCTAATCTGTTTATTGTCAATGTTCCTGAACCACAGCTACAGAGCCTAGCATGTTCAGTGTAAACTGAACCCATCAGGGCAGTACCTACTGAAATGGCAGACCTACCTAAATGACAAGCAAAATTACTGCAATTTTGTTAAACTCTAAGCCCTCTTGAGGAAAAAAGCTCCTCTGCTCCAAACGTTGTACATTTTATATTCTGTAGCAATAAATTCTAAAAGATGTCAATATTGACAGAAGTTTTTCAATCATGTTACCCTAAATGCCCTCAGTAAGTTACAGCAGCAAATAGTAGTGCAGGTTGTGTCCTAGAAGGGAAATTTTCTTTGGCCATTCCCTTGCCAAGGATAGATATAACACAAATATTGCCTATTACAAATATTTCTTCTGAGACAGTTTCCCAGACTGCCAAAAGATTTATAGCATTTTCCCCCTTGAGATTGGCTTATGTACAAAAACATCTTTATGCGAACAAGGAAGATGAAAAGTCTTTTTTTCTACACTAAATATACATTACAAAAATGCCCCATATTCATAAAAATATAAAATTAATTTTCCAAGAGGAAGAGATGGTTGACACACGCCATTCATCTAAACAAGGAGTACTAAAGACATCAGAGATTTTGGCAAATATAAACAAAACAACCTGGCAAAATACTTGAGCAGTTAGTGAGTCCTTAAAGGACCTATTAATTTTACCTAGCTTGTGATTAGTTCATTTTCTTCATTTTCTTTAAAATTCTCTCTCACTTTTCTTTTTTTTTTCTCACCCTTCCTGTTTTACAGCATGGCAAACAAAAACCTAGAAAGTAGAAAGACAATCTGTAAGGTTAATCTAGATGAGCCTATAGTACGTGACAGGTGCAGTCCTGGTACCTGCAGCATATTTGGTCTCCCGGATATGGTCCTGGTCTCCCATGCAAACCTTGGCCACACTCTGCCTCCAAATCTGGCCCCCTTCCAAGACCCCCTTGTCTGAAAAGGTTGCCTTTGGAATGAAATACTGGTATAGACTGAGAAGCTGCAGTGCATTCCAGTAGGTCCCCAGCCTCTTTGATAAAGAGATGACATTGAGAGTACTTCCAGAGTTCATCTACCACAGAGTTCAGACATATTCATGATCCCTGTTAAGTGTCACATACTTGACATACTCTTCAATTTTGCTGAAATAAAATATATTCTTGATTTCTGCTAGGATTTCCTAGTAATAAGCATTTTGACAATTCACTAGAATGGAACATTTTCATAACAACTTGTCATAAAATATGAATGTTGCAAATCAGCAAACATTTTAGGCATGTGGGGAGATACAAGTGTTTGCATATGACATTTGGAAGGAATCCAGTAAAATCGGAACATCTTGGAAAACTGAGAATATTTCTAATGTAATCATGCTTTGGCTATCATAAATGATTTAATTGATTTACTTATACATGAAGAAGCAGGTAAAAACAAGCCAAAGTGTATATACATTCTTGCTAACTTACCTAGAAGGAAAGAAGTTGTTTAGGAAGAAGTGGTAATTTCACAAACAGAAGACAATAAACAGTCTCAAAGGTGCAACACTTTGCCATCAGTATGTTTGTTTTATTCTACTATGAATTTTTTGAATTATGTAAATCAGAGTGAAATGATACCATAACACATCCCTAGGGTATGAATCACACCACCAACTGTTTCTCCACCAACTCTTTTGTAAGACAGATGAAAAAAAAAAAAAAAAAAAACAGCCTTGAACCACATGGCTTCTCCCACTTAATATGGAAATCTAGTATGATGTGAGAAGTAAACAGTGCCTTTATACCCTGCTTTTCCTCAATGGCAGACTAAACCTTTGCTTTTTCCAGGAACATGTTTACCTAATTCTCCCTGTTACCTCTGGGTACCACTGCCCACCATGTATTCCTCTCTCCCAGATGTAAGTGCTCCCCTCTAGAGAGATACAAAGTGCATGTGATTTATTTATTTTTTTTTATTCTAGCATTATAATTACACAATTTGCATGAGAAATGATGCATTCAACAACATCACCAAGAACATGTCAATAAACACCAGTTTACAAAGAGGCTTGTTAATATGATTGAATTTGGTGTGAAATTTCAACACCTAATGTGGAGATTCTGATGATATAGAAATTTTCTTAAAAAGATTGGACTCATTATTCTTATGTGTGTGTAAAAATAAAAGAGATGTTGCTTTATTCAACTCAGTAAATATATTTCAAATGAATGTATTTTTAAATGCACAGCTCTGACTTTTTCTGTTTCACTTATGAGTTTTCCAGGGAATCAAAATCAAGTGATAGTAACTCAACATTTCACAAATCTCTCTCTACCTCTGTCTACATTTGACTTGTATGGTGTCCCTAGCACCAGGAGCAAAGGTTCAAGTCTGAATCCTGCTTGACCTTCTGCTGTTCAATTAACTAGCTTTTGCTATTGATCTGTGTTGCAGAATCTACCCCAAAACCATATCTTAAACCAGCAACTGAACTGCCTAACATAACAGCTTACCAGTGTAGAATAAATGTGCCCAGACAACATAAATTGGAATTCATACACACTTTTGTTTTTGTTGTTAAAATCCCTATTTAATTATTATTATTATTTAATCTCATAGAAACTCTGTCATTGCTCAGACTACTTTGAATGAAAAATAATCACAGATGGAAGAACAGCCTGAGTACACATTGCCTGTGGTAGGTGATTTTCCTGTGAAGTATCTTACAAGCATACTACCTACAGAAAACATACTTGCTTACCCCCTAACAAGAACAGGATGGGTTTATACTTTGACTGGAGTTTCAGGAAAGAGCTTGAGAGAGCTCTGGATGCAGGTAAACTGGTTTCAATATCTTACCCAAAAACTGAGACATTGCAAACACACTATGGAAAATTCCACTTATTTTGACAGGAGGTAAAGAAAAAAATAACTGAAGTCTTCCTCTACTCATAGATGTCTGTAATATTCAATGTCAGGTCATGTCTACAACAGTTAAGTTTTGGTAAACTGGAGGGAAAAGCATTGGATTTGTCCAGCTCTCTGTGCTCTGAAACACTTGACATTTTGAGATAAAATGATAAAATGATTGTAACATCCTGAGCACTTTTTTGGCAGATGCTGACAGTTTCATAGTAACTGGAAACTTGGTAAGAAATCTAAAGCCTAATCACTCAAGTCAGACTGCTTCTTCTCTCAGTAGCACTATGACTGGTACCTTTCATTGAGTCTTTTTTTTTTTTTTTTTTTTTTTTGGAGGGGGGGGTGTTTTTTTTTCTTTTTCTTTTTTTCTTTGAAAGTACTCCGATTAGTTTAGGCTCCCTGTCATTATTGCAGGACAGGAAAATGGGATTGTATGATGTGGTGGAAATGGGTATTTAAGGGGTATTTCACATCCACAGCTTGAAATTACTTATAGCCTTTCTCACATCATTTAACTGAAGCATGAGAAAAAAATCTTTTTAAGGTGGTTAATTTTTCCTGTGGTATACAGTAACCCGTCCCATATTCTTATTTTATATTTACTACTGCACACTGGAAGCAACTAAAAGAGCTCATGCTGTTCTTTACTTGACATAAATTGCAAGAAGGAAGCTGTTAAGTTTTTAGCCAATAAAAAAGAAGGATCTCTACAAGTCATTATTTGTTCTCTGTAGTCTAAAAAAAAAAAAAAAAAAAAAAAAGCTTTACCAGGGGTGACTTTTATGTCCTTTACCACTTTCTCTCCTACCCACTTTGGAAAGATAAACAAAACAGGCAGTGGAGATCATTCTGATTACCTTTCAGATACACAGGTAAGCAAGTTCCATACACTGTCCCAAATGCCTTAATCACAGAGACAAATCTGTCTTTACGTGCTGTGTGAGTGAACACTCTAATCAACACCACTCTTTTTCAATCAGAACTGTGACAGTACTTTCCAGCTCTCGGCACAACATCTTCCTGCTTGTGCAAAGTGGTTTCATTCACCTCCTGTTTTGCTCCTTTGCTGCAGTGACTTGTTCAGTCTTCAGTAGTAACCTAACAGCAATTTTGTCCTCCCTTGTCCTCGCTTATAAACGCCAAGAAAAATAGTACTTCTCACACTTGTGCTTGCTAGAAAATAGTCTTGTACTTATAACCAAGTTTCAAACTCACTTCAATAAGACAACTAAGAAATTACTTAGAGGGACAAAGAATTTTAGCTTATTTTTCTCTAAGGGATTTTCTCACAGGTTTCTCCAAAGCTATTACCCCAACACTGGTATCCACAGCTTCAGTACTTGCTGAGTCAGACTGTTATATATTTATTTATATACTGTTGTAAAACTCTTCACAGGAAAGGAAGTATGACTCCCAGCAAGCTCTTCATAGAAATTGTTATCTCTGCCTGGTTTGTCATGTCTGCAAGAAAATTGTTACAGTAATCTTTCCAAAGATTTAACATTGCCTAGCTGGTGAATCAAAACAGTGGCAACCTGATGGAGTTGTCCCCCTCTGAATGACTGAATGTTGCCTAAAGCTGTTGAGTTTACCTTTGTTGCAGGATACATTGCAACATTGATTCATGTTTTTACAAAGCATGATTTGTAGAGATGCTAACTAGGGTTCCTGTGTTTCTGGTTCCTTCCCCCGGAGTCAAGTTGTTACTGTTACGGTGTGATATACATCTTTAGGAAAAGCTATCAAGTACTTTTCAAAAACATATATAAGGTTGTTCACTTATTATTTTCTGCAATGTATCGAGCATTTGAAAAGCATTTCATTTTTATTTACCAAAAGTCATAAAAAAAGACATGAGTGCATATTACTTTCATTTAAACCCAGGAACCTTAAGGTTGGGATAAGAATAAATAAAGACATAAAAAATTGTTCTCACAACAAGTATGTTAGTATAACATCCAAATGACTTTTATGAATATTTTATAGTGTTTGCTCTCTTGTTCTTCACCCAGAATGCAGATTACGCAGAATCAGGTGTTGGTTTTGTTTGGGATCTAGGTTGGTTTTGTAACACACGGACCTAGGTATTTCTATATTAGAGAGTGCAGGTTTAAAGAAATATGTCATGCACATGGAGAGGAAATGGCAAAATCAATAAAATTGCTTAGATCCTGGAAAACTCACTAGGAGAATTCTGTTGAAGGTGAAGAGTAAAGGAAAACAAATACTACACGGACATCAGTGTGAGAAGACACTGCAACCACCAAATTAACATAAGAAATGCTCTGTGGGTCAAACCAGCAGCATATTGGCTTTATCTCCAAAAGTTGATGTTGGAGATGCCTTAAAGGAAAAGCACTCAAGTTTCACTGTTATCTGTGATATGTTTTTCCCCTGCTCTGACAACACTCACAATCATTGGATCATGGATGTTGTTACACAGCACATTCCCTGTATTTTCTGTTTATGGACTGGCTGTCCAAATAATGACCTTCACACACAAACAGAAGTTTCACTGATAGCTTCTCAACTGCCATCTCTATTAATTTTTCTGAATGCCCTAGAAGCAAAACTATCCTTATCACAGCACGAGCACTTCCACATCCACCAGCCCACAGGATGGTGTCAGTGGCTCTCACACGCCTGTCTCCAGGCCTCTGAGAAACAGTGCCTTGGCGTACCCTGTGACTTTGCTATCTGTGGCCACTAATGTGACCTGAGCCTATTGCAGTGGCAGAAGATAAGAGACTTTAAAAAAAAAAAAAAAAAAAGATGAATCCGGTTTATGGACTTCCCTCTATTTTGTGATTTGTAAAATACCTTCCGCAAGTGGCACCAACCTTGTGCTATCAGGTACTCATGTGTCTTCCCAAATTAGTGCTTGGTGGAGGGCCAACCAAAAGATGATTGTCAAGCAGCAGCCCTGTGCCCACCTCGCAGTTCATTATTATTGCCCAGTCATGAAGTCCAGGTACTTCAAACAGATCTTATAACCCCACCAGCAGATCTAGGCTGTCAACTGTACAACCCATATAAAAATATTTTCCCTTTTCATTGACAGATATGAGAAAGCATCACCTTTCCAACTTGTGATTCTGTCCATATGGAGCTCTGGATGGACAGAGCTTATTCAGATTAAAAAACACTGCAGCTTTCTTTCTCCTAAATTCCAGCAGCAGGGATCCAAGAACCCAAGATCCATCCTGTAATATTCCAGGCAGAAAAAGCATTTAATAAGATTGCTTGCAAGCTCTTCGTACAATTAAAGTCTTGAAGTGCAAAACACCATAAACACATTTAATGACCTGTATTCTGTAAAATCTCTTCTAAACACAGAGAAGGCATTAAAAAAAGATTCCTACTAAAGCAGACAAACAGAATATTTAGAAGTAAAACACTTTAAAAATGAGAAAATAACAATGTAGGTTAATAAGCTATACATGTAAATAATAATAAAATATTATTTTTACAAAACAATTCAATTTTAGATTTTCTATTGTGATAAATGAAGTATTGGATTAAAAATAATAAAATGAACTTATTCATCTGATGAGTAAAAGAACCCTCTGGGCTATTATACTAATATGGGTCTATGTCTAGTCTACTGAAAAGCAGAGCACCCTAAGTGATCTTGAGAATTTTGAATTTTCCCTTTCATTTCTGCTACATCTTTTGGCATCATGAGGGATGATCACAATACTGTTCCTCAAAGTACCTCCTTTTCTATGACTTTGAGGAATTCAGTAATGCTTATGTCCATACAAGATGGTATTCAAAAAGCATTTTATTCTCTTCACTTCCCCTCCATTTTCTGCTGCATCAATATAAGCTATTTCTCTTTATTTTACAAGCTCTCCACAGCATGTCAGTGTTGTATCTACCACTTATTCAGTAGCCTACTGAGCTCAACTGGCTTACAGAGCTTGTCCCCATTACCCATTTATTATATTTTATAAGCAGTAAAGGCTCTGTTCAGTTTTGGATGATGCATCAATAAGATCCTAATAGATACGTCAACTTCTTTCAAAGGTTTATTGCCTAAATTTGATGTGAGGTCTTCAAAAATGTTGATTAGGCCATTGTGAAGGCCTGTTGTTATGACTGTCTTGCTGATTCTGTTCTAGGCACAAATGCTGTCTTTTAGCAAAGCATTTATACACACAAGCATAAAAAAAACTAATCTATAATAGGAATTCCAAGTTAATTAGAAATATTAAACATTCATAAGTGCAAGTCTGAAAAATAAACCAATTAACTTCTTCAGCAAAGAGTAGTGTCAGGTAAAGATTAAAACTGGAAAGTATATTTCATGAAATCATGTAATAATGAATGATTTTTTGTTTTGGTAGTTTTTTGTTTGTTTGTTTTTTGTAAATATAGGCTAAAGGAATTTAATTTGTTCATTAATGTTCTAGTCCATATCAGGAGATATGAATATCCCTCTCCATTTTACAGACAAACTAGAGCATAGGAGAAAAGTTGCACTTCTAGTCACATGGCAGAGCAATGTGAGGGTCAGGAACAGAAGTTCTGTCCCCTGAACAGATGTCTTGTCCTCTGTCTGTTGTGGTACTCAGCTTCACTGAGATTCAGTGGTATCACTGTTGTAGAACATGCATGCTAAACAGGAGGTTTCTGGATTCTGATATTGAAATTTGCCATGAATTCCACGTAAAAAATTGTCTCAAAACCAAAGATTAGGGTATTTCTTAAGAAACAAAAAAAAAAAAAAAAGAAAAAAGAAAAATCCTCTCTGAATAATGAAAACAATTTAAACCTACTATGTCTTTGTTGAAAAAAATGAGAGTAAATATTTTCCTGGACGTAGTCCTTATTTATTAGGAATGGCAAGCTGAGTTAAAACATTCCCAGCAGTATAATCTGAAATAAGTGAGTGAAACTACTGAGGACTTCCAAAGAACCCTTTTCAAACACGTGACATATGCTCATGCCCAAGTTTACTGAAGTATTTATCTGATAAGTTCATAGTATATTTTGTACTATATTGTTTTGTTTATTTGTTTGTTTTCTTCAAAAAACACTGAACAATGAACTCCATCATCCTCTTACAGGCCATACAGGATGAAACAGTGATATAGAGGATGATATAGCCACTGAGTAACTTTTCTCTTATGTTATTGATTGTTTCATATCTGCAAGATATAAGCCATTCCCTGAATGACTGGTTTTAGAATTAGGCAAGAAGAACTTAAAGATGGTTTTCTTGGCTGAAAAATAAGCAGTCAGAAAAAAACTCTGGGTTTGTGCAGATGAAGTGCTTGAACTGGCAACTCCTGCTGATACTTCTGGAATAAACCTGAGCCACAGAGAAGACTGGCTGCAATTATAGGCGTTACACACTGTAATAAATAGAGATGCATATATCATTACTAGTGATTGCCATTGAAAGTGTCTATAGTGGAGAAGGGAGGGTAATCATTGAGGAGCCATGAGAGTTTAGCACTTGGCCCCTATTCAGGGACTTGTCTTTTGCAGGGGTGAAGCTAAAGTATTTCTATGTTTTAACAGATTTTCTGAGTTTAAAATATGTAACCTTATTTGATAGATTTATTTTTTATAACTCCATAGGTTCAGGTTTACTGATCATCAAGGTGGAGGTCTCTTAGGGATCCACACAACTTCAGTTACTCAAACTCCCAGGATGGTTTACAAACAAATAAGATTTTTCCAATCAAATATCACTGTGCGTTGTACTCATATCCTCTAGTAAGAACTGTTTTTCTCATGGCAGATACAGAAATGAAACTTATCTTTGAATGGAAACAGAACAGCCCTTTGCTAAAATGCTGCAGTACTGGATGTGCCCCTTCCATTGCCATCCACAAACAGGTAGAGAAACTATTCTGTCATCCCTTTGCCTTTACATCTGTAGTCCTGGTTTCCCTAGTTAGCCAAAAGTGTCAAATAGAGGCAAAGGCCCAAACCCTGCTTTTTCTTCTAGCCTAAGGACTTTATTCCCATCGAGATCATCTTGAGAACTGTAAATATCCAATAATCTCAGCACAGTTAAAAGCTCTCTAAGCTTCTGTTAACACAAGCCCCTAAAATCTCTCTCACAGGATCTCTGTTGGACGTATACGAACATCTCCAACACCCTGTGAACTCTCAGAAGGATTTTGCTAGCATAGCAAAATTGATATTGTAATAATAAATCAGTAGTTACAGAAATTTTCAGCTTATATATTGTGATAGAGGGATTTTCCCTCCTTTAATGTGTTAACTAAATGAATGTTGGCCTCTTCAGAAATAAACAGCCACAGGGATATTTAAAGATGCCCACACACACAAAGAAGAAGAGTGGAGCTGTGCTAAATCTCCAGGCAAGGCAACTCATACCCCAAATTATGAGAAATCTGCAGTAATCTTTGAAAATGAACTTGTTCAGTGTTTCATGTAGACACGAAGCCATCAACTGCTGCAGTTTGGAGCTGAATTTTTGCTATTGTTATTTTCTTGTCCATGAAGTTCAAACAGCTAGCTAAAGACATAGAAACATGTTCATGCCACAGTATTAAATCAGTTCAACAGAGATGGAGAGGTATTTGGATGTTAGGTAGAGTCTACGCCATACAGAATTGCTCCCCTCTTGAGGGATACAACCACACATACTTATCCTGTGCTAACTAAACCATAATGTTTTGTAATTTTCCATGGTAATACTTTATCATTTCCCTTCATTTTGATTATGAAATATTTGAATTCTTCAGCAATTATTCACTGTGACCTCCAGTTAAAAAAGCATAACACAGTGAATTCAGACTTGAAGCTTATTTATCCAGTCAAATTTTAGGCTATAAATAAAACACATAACATAACAAGTTTTCTATTTTAAGCATGAACTTGTCTTGAAAAGAGGTTCCAAGTTATGATTTGAACTTAATCTGAACTTCCCAGCCTGAAAGCCCAACCCTGAATATCCTGAGATGAATTTATTACATTTTCTGAGTAATTTTAATTGATCTTAATGTTAAGTTTATTTGTGTAACCACAAATAGTACCTGGGATGTGAAACACTGCCATAATCAAGTCACAGGAAAAATCTCTTCTCCTTTTCTTCTACTGGGTTGGTTAAACCTGGAAAGTTCCAGCCAAATATTTTGAGGAATGCTACAAAATATTTGGAGAAGAAAAACCCTGACTGTGCATTACAACAATGACAGGCATGTGAAGTGGACTAGTCTGACATGTGCTGATGAGGACTGGGATGTTAAAGAAAAAGTGGACAAGTTTTCCTGGCTTCTACTACCTTAGGTTTCCCACAAGATCTTTCCTTATGAGATGCTTTTCAGCTTGCAGAACAGCATTTCTGGGAAACTGTAGAAATGTGTGGCTTTCCAAATAAGATCTTTTTCTTTTTACAAAGTTATGTGTATATGGAAACTTGCAGGGCTGTATGAATTTGGTGAAGAATTAAGCTATAATTTAGTAGATGACAAAAGAGTTTGAGACCACAATAGCTTGCCCTTTTACACAATAACATCAGATGATTTGATGAGCACAGTACTATATGATCTCAAGTTCAACATTTCACTTGCCATTTTACAATTGGACGTAAGGTTCACTAAGCTATAAATAGGTATAAATATTTGGAATTATAATTAAATAATTTAAAATGTTTTTTCTTTTTTTTTTTTTTTTAACTCAAGTTTATCTATGACACATAGCTGGCTTGATAACTATGACCTTTTTGCGTGTCAAGATGACATTTTCTTCCTCAGAATGACATCATATTAGTCTTAAACGTCAGCTTTTAAGATTTTTTTTTCCAGAATCCTTGTGGTTTGCATTGTATTTAAGTTACTTACTCAAACAATATTTAAACAAAATATGAATGGAGCACCTCTCTAGTTTGTATCTAAATGTTCTGACAAATTAAACATACGGAAACACTTGCAGAATTGTTTCTATTTCCATTTTACGCTAACATTAGGGCAGAAAAATCAGAAGTCTAATTATGTTAAAAAGATACAGTAAAGATGCATTTATACATGCAGAAGCCAGTTTTCAGATATACTCTTATTGGGAATTAACTTTGTCACTATTTATTATTATTCATATAAAATACCCAAACTGTGTAACTATTTATCAGATTTAGATGGCCTTCCCCAAGGATCTAGGCATCATTACACGAACTCCCTTTGTAAGGTTGTAACCTTTGTAAGGTATGTGTAACAACCAGTCATTGTTCAGACAACCGTTGCAATAAAAACTGGGGTCATATACATCTTCAGTGAACTTATAAATTGCTTATAAATCTGACTAGGTTAGCTGTTAACAAGAGTTTCACCTGAATCTTGTGTAATACAAAAGGAGTTTGTTGTTTTGTTTTTCCTTTGTTAATCTTCAGTTTCTTTCTTTCTTTTACAGAGTTATGCCACAGTCTATTTACTTAGCTGCTTGCATGATTCTTTATGTTCTGCTCTGGGTAAATTTTGCACATGGAAAAAGTCTAACATTTAAGATGATTGTAGCAATATCATTCTGTGCACATTCTGCTGTGCATTCATCACATCTCATCCGTGCTATAGATGTATCACCGTGTCTTGCATTTCCTACTTAACTTGAAAATAAAGTATGTCAAATAGATAAAAAATTGAAGTTACTCAACCTAGTTCATCAAAATATCTGTATATTCAAAAGAACAAAGCACATACCAGGTCCCTCAGCAATAACCCAAACCTTCCTTTACCCTACATTCACTTTTTAGATCAAGAATTAAATAGAAACTGTGGTTTTATAAGTTATTAATTCCATTTACTCTCAATAAAGTCTGTTTTAGACATTCTGACTTGGCAGTATCAGCTGGGATCTTTCAACAATACCAAAATTCATTTCTAAAAGACCAAAGTAGGGTGCGGGTGGGGAGAACATGCAGAACTATTATTCCATCATATTTCAAGGACCAGCTGTGACACAAAAGGAAAGGGTGGGGACAGGATCAGCAAACAGTCTTTCATTTCTCCTGCTAAGCAAGACAAAATTAAAACCAGAAAGAAACTAGAGCTACTGAGAAAAAGGGAGGGAAGAAAATGGGGAAACAGGAGAGAACACTATTTTTTTTTTTTTTAAGTGTTACTTAAAAATAACTCAAATGAAGATCTGAAAACAGGGTTTAGTGGAACTGAGAGATGGAAATGTTAACAATATCAAGGAACAGACTGCACAAGATGAATAAAAGCTGGCAAACAGGTACTTTATAGCTCTTGCAGAAAGGGTCTCCGTGTATGAGCATTGCTTGTATGAGGAACTGCTGTTGCTGCCCAGGATGTCTCTTCTGGTTAGGAAGAATGACAAGAGCATGAATGGACCTGGCTGTCCCTTCACCTTTCCCACAGCACTTTCTCAACTCTGGGTCTCAGCAGTAACCCAAAGAGAAAGGCTCCAATGCAGCAGAGCTCTGTGCCAAGGGCAAGGGTGGCCTGGATGGAACTGACCTCTACTGTGTACAGGTACAGGAATAAGAGTGTGCTGACCCTGGAAAGAGCCTGTTGCCAATCTGTGTGGCCTGAACACACAACATGAGCACCCTCAGGGTTGCTTCCACCCTGGCCCCAACTGGGAATGACCTATTGAAGTGTTTTGAGGGTGTTCCTGCCTTTGACTGACTAGAGGTCTCTGAAACAAGAAATCAGCTCTTGTCAGTGAAGGTAAAAGAAGACTCCAACATGTGGTGGTTTTTTTGTTTGTTTATTTTTGTTTAGTTTTTTTTCCTCTAACACCTCTTCTAGATTAGATGTGATGTAAGGAAGTGACCAAGTGACCTCAGCTGCTCCTCATACATGTTCCCCTCTAGGCTCTTCATCATCTTAGTAGCCAAGGAAAGGTTGGACCTGGTGTGTAGGGATGTGATTTAGTGGGTTACATTTGTAGTAGGGTGATGGTTGGACCAGATGATCTCAAAGGTCTTTTCCAACCTTAATGTTTCTAGGATTCTATGATTCTATATCCTTACCATATGGGGAAAATGGCCAGGATGGGAATGGATGAAAGGAACCAAGATCTGCTACATCTTATCCATATAAGTCATTTCAGCAAGATAAGTGGGCAGTTTCTTATGATGACTTTTCTCCCTGGGCAAGGCTACCCAAGAGGAAAGACTGGAAGTGTCTCCTGAGGCCTCTGTCAGGCATCGAGAAAAATCTGAAATTCAATGGGTGGAATTCAGCCCACAGCATTGTCTGTGTTTTCAATGCTCAAAATCAAGGAATTATGTTGAGCAGAAAGCAGGGTAAGGAAGGAAATATTACAGGTAGGGATAACACAGAGCATGGAAGGCAGAGGAACCTTTATATTCCTTGTACTTTTAGACAGTGGTCTTAATGTCACAAACCTTTACATCCCTAATGGCTCCCAAGATGGTTTTCTGTTGTTTTTGCCCAGAGTGGCAACAAAGTTTAGATCTTATTTCCTTGTTCTTTACCACGTGACTGGTGGCTCTTGCTTCTGAAAGAGGAGCTGCATATAACTTGGCACAGGGAGGTTGACACATCACTGGGAAAAAACCTCCTTATGCAGAACAGTGGAACTTTGAAGTGGTTCTTCATTCCTCCTACTGGAATCCTGGCCAGAGAGGAATTTGGGGTGTGACACCAGCTGACCCACTATGCTTTGAGAGCACAGAAGTACAGAGTGAATTGCTCTGAGCCTGAGAACTGCACTTTAAGAAACTGCTCATTTCTCAATGAATGCTCTTCTGTCCAAACCTCTGTTTCTTGCACCTTTCCAGCTCTTAGCAAAGCAGTTTATAGAAGAATGGAGAGATTCAAAACTGTGGTTGCATAAACAAGATGAAATGCAAGCTGTTGACATTTAATAACTGACATAAGGATAAAGAAGACATACTTGCCACTTTTGTAGAAAGGAGTAATAAGATGATCAATCTGAATAGAAAAATGACAAATGAATTCCTTCATAACTCAGAATTTTAAGCTTCCTGCCAAGAGCACTAAATCTCCAAAAGCGAAGCCACAAGGATCTGTGATCTGCTCTCACTGTCCATATGCCACCAATGCAGGTCACCTTGCTTTCCCCAAGTAGAGCCTATCTACTTGTGCTTTGCTGAAGCACATCTCTCAGAAGGGCAATTTGTATTAATCTCAAGGATGGAAAGTCTATCGCTTCTCTTGGTAGTTAGTTTCTGTTGTTCCATTCCTGCCTCACTTCTAAAGGCACTTGCCTCATTTCCTGTTTGAATTCGCCTGTCTTTGGCTTGCCAGGATGCTTCATATGGCTTTTTCTTTCAAAGAGCCTTTTTATGTCTGCTGTTTTCCAGAAATGTTTATGCACACCTCTCAATCTTATTTCTGTAATAAAAAAATAAAATAAAATAAAATAAAATAAAATACTGTGCTTTCCCTCTCTACCATTCTTCTCTATTTTTTTTTGACTTTCCTTTTTCAAATTCAATGCCAAATCTGCAGACAGAATTCCAACTTCTTTCTCATTGTTACAAAGCACAGAAGTAACATCAATTCCTTATTCCTACCACTTTGCTGTTTTTTTTTTTTTTTTTTTTTTTTTAAATTTACCATCAAGTTGGACAAGTCACAATACTTTACGATTTGTCTGTTCTCATCCGAGAATCTATTACAGCATTCTGGGCTGCCAAATCATTTCCTCATTTGCCTGCTTACATTGTCTTCTGTGGTCTTAAATTAACCATGTTTAAATGCATTTTTGTGTGAGTCCACATTAATAAATTTTCAACATTATTCTACCTGGAGCATTATTAACTTATTACTCTGACAAACTTTTTATGCTAACCACAGCAAAATTAGTGGATTATGACAAACATGCTTCGTCATTTAACAAAAATAACTTAATAAGCATAGTTGTGCACCTTGAAACAAAAAGATAAAAAGACAGCTGAAAGCACAACATTTGGACAGTAGTAAGAAAATTAGTTATTAACATTTTCTTTAGTAAAAAAAAAAAAAAGTAAATAACAGAATAACTTTAAGTGTTACTAGAGACAGTCTCTCTCTAGAGAGAGACAGTTTAGGAGTAGAGGTAAGCTTACTCATTTTTTTTTTTCAAATGATGAATTCCCTCATTCCATTCAGAGAAAAAGAAAAGGTGGAGAGGGAAGTAAATTAATGGAAAGAACTATCTTTGGTTTTCAGAGGACATCTTCCTATGAAGTTCAATAACAGTATCTTCCTTTTCAGCTGTAGTACAACATAAAATCATTGTTCTTTTCTTTTAGACAGTTCTAATTGAAAGATTTCACTGACTTTTTGGAAATTTTGACCAGTTAAACAATTGAATAAAGTTCTCCATTGGCTTTATGGGCAGATGGAATCTGAACTGAGATCTGGACCAGAGCAACAATTAACAAAAGCCTTGTAAACAAGTGTGAGGCAAATCTCTAAATGTAATGTAGGAAATAGATGGGACAGAAGCACACAAACCAGAGCAAAGCACTCTCCGTGTGTGTTCTGAAACTTTTCTTTTACTGTGATAACACTGTGTTCTTTGTAAATGCCCATTCCACATTACATCTCACAGACATTTAAGTAACAGTAAGCTGTAATTGAAAAGGAATTGGGTTTGTTTAGTCTACAGAAGAGAAGCCTGAAGGAAGACCTGATAACACTCTTCAAGTACAGAGAGGGCTGCCGCAAAAAGCAAAGGAATAATCTGTTCTTCATGTCCTTGGGGAGAGAACAAGAAGAAATGCACTCAAATTACCGCTAGAGAAATTCAGGTTAGATATCAGGAAGAATCACTAGTCATGGGAATAGATTACCTTGGGTGATTGTGAAATCTCTGTCAAGGGAGCTGCAAAGAAGGGGTTGGACAAGTGTTTGCCTGGGGTGGTAAAGGCAGAGTTGAATTCTTGAGGCTGAGTATAGACAACATAACCTCTCCAAACCTTTGTCAATTCTATTTTCTGTGAACTTTCCTTTACTCTGTCTATTTATAGAAGGGACAGAGTAATTTATACTCTGCAATTTCTACAGCATATTTATAGATATTCACCAGTTCCACCAAACAACAACAAACAGAAGCCTATAAAGACATGTAAGGAATAAAAATCAATATTCCTGTAAGTAGCACGAACTCTATAACTTGTAATGTAACTGATAAGGGTAATAATTACATTATAAAATAATTATTTATGAAAATATTTGACAGTGCTAAAGCAGTAAAAGCACCGGAACTTGTGGATTAATACCATTTACATATATCTTTCAGTTGTAAAGCATAATACTTACTGCAGTCCACACTTTTTCTTGACAAAACTCAGAAGTTCATAATGAGGAGAAAAACAAATGCACTGTAGTTATCCAGACCAAATGGCTAACTTGCAAATAAGTCCCTCTCCCTACCACACAAGGAAAAAAATGTCTACAGGGCTAAGCCATGTTTTTCCATGCGATAATAATTTTTAAAGCCAAATATCTGATTTTGCAATCCATATTAAGGTATCGTTGCCCAAACAATGAATACAGAGTCCTCTGATGCAAAAATCCTGCTAGAATATAGTAAAAACCAATCCTTTCCCATTCATTTTGTAGTCTTTTTAAGTGAACAATGAAACCATTATTCTTCCCACTTGAATACCCCCCAGTCTGTATTACCAGCACATTTGTATTGGCAGTATCATAATTTTCAGGATTTTTTCTCAGGAACATCTTTTCACAGTGACCAGTGGGATCCAAGCAACTTTATCTACTTTTGTGTTTATTTCCAAAACATTTGCATCCAAACAATTTCTACAAAGTCTGTTGCAGAACCAAAGGTAACACATGCATCAACACAGTAATTTTTTTTTTTATTTTTTATTTTTTTTTTTTTTGAGGATCTGAATCAACTTTCTTTGATAGCAAGTTACTCTTGACATTAATGAAAAAAGGTACGGTCACAAATTGTTCATTCACAGCACCAGACAGCACCTGTCAATAGCAGTTTAGTAAGAACCAGGACTGCATAATAAGGACAAATATTTGGTATGATTCAAATCTTATGTGATATAGAAATAAGCTCAAGGCAAGATTGCTTTTGATGCCATAGTCACTCATCTCTGTAGTGTGACTTTTCATAACTCTTCCTTGCAGAAAATACACTGAAGAAGTAGAAGCAAAGGGAATATCCAGTTAATGGCTACAGAAGACAAGGCTCATACCATGTGAAAATCAAAGAAAACTGAATAATACATATATTAAAATACACACCTGCTACATTAGGATTTGTCATATTATCCCCATGTTCTTGCCATTCAAACTTTTTTCTTTAATAGGAAATCCCTACTTGAGAGGAATTTGGTTTAGTTTCCAATATCAAAATGAAACCTAGCTGTACGAAATATATTTAGTAAAGCAACCTGTTCCAGTATTTCTGGAAATCTGTCCATCTTCCTGCTTCAGTGCTCTGAAAGCAGCTGTGTATGTGAGCTTCCTCACTCACCATTTAGCTCACTGAAGCATCAGACAGAGTTGGCAGTAGGCATCTTTGAAGTTTTATATTCATTAAAGTTGCTTATGCACTTGCTGCATAGCCACTTGATAACCCTTGTCTTTCCTCTCCCTTCTCCTTACAATTTTATTTAAAAAAAAAAAAAAAAAAAAAAAATTGACCCTTTACCCTTCTAACTTACATTCAAAATGTCTCTTTAGTTATACATGCAGGGGTGCAGCTCAATTTTGGTATCTCAGGGTAAGTGATTAGCACAATGACTGCAGTGAAAGTCAGTTCAGCTTCTGGGAAACGTCAAAAATTTTCAATTCTTTGTGAGCCAATATATACCCCAAATAGCTTTTTGGTTGGGTAACAGACCTAAGTTTATTTGGATTCATTTTCTAACCTTTGGGGCTTTGATACTGTTGTCCATGTTTCTGCCAATGTTTTAAAACAATAAAAAGATTAGATCATCCAAAACCTAAACACAAAACATGCTAGTGAAATCTGCATACTACACCTGGCCTGTTCTTTGCACCATGTGAGTCCAGCATCTATGCAAGTTTGAATTTATAATCTGAAGCATAAAACCTTGATACTAAATAAAGAAAAAAACAATGTGCTCAATGTTTTCAATGAAGTGTGGGTAGACTTGCATATAGAAGCATTTCCGGAGTATAGCTACATAAATAGGCCAGCTTTAGTGCTTCTACAGAGGCTCAGTCCTGGTTGATGTCAGCTGGAAAAGTATTGGAATCATCATTGTAAACTATTCTGGAGGTGATTTTCTTGCCAGGAAAAATATTGCCAAGAAACGCAACTATATATTAAAAGAATATTTTTTAATGCTATTTTGATACATTTCACTGAGAAGTGTATAGCTGTTTTCACTTGTATTGCATATTCTCTGTCCTGAAGCAATTGTATTGCAAATTGTAAACTATCATATAATTTGTTTTCATGGAAATAGTTTGGAAAGTGATTTACTGTGCGTTCAAAACCAGTATAAAAATGTATTAACTATGAATATTCAGAGAAAAATGGATTTTAATCTGATTGTCATAAGTCTGCCACAACTCATTAGCAAAAAGGACAAATCTGTAACTGGAGGAGTAGTAACACAACAAAAACTTGAGGAAAATAGAGGTGTTACCATCAATATTAACCAGCTGGGTAAAATTCTATACGCTAGGTGAGCTACTGGTGGTCACTGACAACATGTAAGAGGGTTGTTATGCCTTCTATAGTCTTCTGATAAAAATATGTTTTTAATTTCTCTTGAGGGTGTTATTGTTCTTCACTTCCTGTCCTAAAATGTGTGAGCATCATCTACTGAGCAGCTGTCATGTCCTAGCCACAACTGGCTCTGTTTCTCTGATGAGTGAAGCAATCTCTATACATAAACAGACATACATAAATATGAAGTTCGTATCTCTTTGGGAATAAGATCTTGAAAGTTGATTGCAAGATGTTATTTTACTGCTGTAAACACCCACCAGTTTTCCCCAAGCTATTCAGTCTTGGAACTATGACACATGTTTTCAGGAAATAATGCTTAGTGAACTTATTATATATGTCCAAAAACCAGTTAACATGTTCTCCTTAGATGGACGATGTGGAGAAGGCTGTACATGTTAGTTCATTTGTAAAGCAAGATGGATTTTTAATAATAGAATTAATGATATATTATATTTCTCAGGCAATACATGCAAGAAATACATGCAAGAAAAAGAATACATAAGGAGACTTATATGGAAAAAATGTTTTCCTTGATTAATTCAACAAAGCAATGTCATTACATTTTTCTGATACTTTCATATTTTTGTCTTACTTTTTACCACATACCCTTGAAGAGAAGATGAATCTCCTCTTTCCATGTATTGAACAAAGGATTTACCAAGATGAAGACTTTTTTCACCTGACACTCTCCAAGTGATCTCACAGGATCTCTCCTGTGTTAATGTCTGAGAAATCTCAGCATTTAAAGGCACAACAGAACAGCCAGCACTGACCTCACCAGGCTCCCCAGGATGTACTGGTTGAGGCTGTAAATTAAAGGCATCCCGCTCCTGTAGGGATTCCTTTAGGTCAAGGGTAGGCTGAGTACTTGTCATCATTTTCCAGTTCACAATGCCTAAAATAAAGTGAGGATTGTGATACAGTCTGGTACAGCTGTGTTTTTCATAGCATGACACCACGGATATGTGCTGCATTACCTCATGGGATAATGTAGGAGGAATGTCCTAGGTGGAAAGAGTCAGTGTTGACGTGGGCTGGATCCATACAGCCTGTCAGGAACCAACCCTGGAACAAATTATCATGTTAACTGTGTCTAGGTCTCCTCTTGAAAGGAAATATCTGGCTTACTCCAGAGTGGAGCCTGAGAGAAAACAAGGCAACAAAGATATTCAGTAATGCGCTTGCATATGTACCCACCCAACTTCACTTTTGGTTGGACCAGATTTTAGGTCACTTTTGAGCACCACCAAGAGTGTAAATAATTTTTTCTCACATTTTCTAGCCTTGAAATGGTTTTGTGGTTGATATTATAAGCAATTATCTTGGAAGAGCATAAACTGCATTTTGCTGTAAAAAAAAGATGAGGCCTAGAGTACTTGCCACCCTTAATTTACAGATTAACACACAAAACCACAAAGCAATTGAGGCAGAATCCCTGCCCTTCATATCAACAAATCTCACTGCCGAGGGTAACATTCCCCTCTTCAGGCAAAATATTTGCCAATGTGGAGAGTCACATGCACACACTGAAATTTAATGGCCTAATGCTAAAGTCATTCACACTTTGCGGCATAGTACTAAAAATTTTGGTCTAGCTCCATCTTTGAAGGGACCCACCTCCAGAGAACAGGGCCTAGGGGCACTCAGTAGCCTACCTTGTTCATTTTTTTAAGTGAGAACAAACTGAGCATTTTCAGCTCAATCACCTCATTCCTGTAGGTCAAGCCCAGAGGTCACTAGCACAAGGAGTGTCTCTCCTCCCAGCACATGAGACTGACCAGTGACTCAACAGAGCTGTAAGTGCTGTATTGCATACTGTGGTGCTGAGCTGAAGGGAAAGCTATTCAAAATGGTTTAACAACACAGCATGAACTTTACATTAGAGTGATCATTCTCTCCTTCTTACCTGTCTTCACAGTTCTCCAGACCTGCAAAAGGATTAAGCAGAACTTTGCACAGTTATATGCCTCCTTTATTACATTATTAGTTCTCCACTGATGTTCTTTGACCAGTCTTTGATCTTGAGACAGGGAAAGTGATTGGAGAATACTCACTGGCACCCTCCCTTGCATATCATCCATACGGAAAGCTCTCACAGTACAGGATCTCAGAAACAGGCTGTATCTTTCCAGCTAGAGAAATGCATCTAAAAGATCAAAGAACAGCAATTCCAGAGCATGGGATTTACACCACCTCACCAACCCCTCTCTGGGACACCCACAGATTCTCTAAGCTATAAGGTGATTGCTCTAAGCATCTTAAACACACCCCAAGTAACTTACTCCTGGATCTAAACCCAACCCCTCACTCATCTCTCTCATTAAACACTTACCATCTCCATCAGGCTTCACTCTGTTTATATCCTCTTCTCCTAACACTTGCCTTCTGTCTCAGCCTTTGGCAAATTGCCGACTGCTATAGACCCAAACCCCCTTGATCACCAAGGCCTCAGCCAGCCTATTGCCCCAAGGTGTTTCAGGTCTGTTAGGATTTAATGACCACCTTGTCAGGCAGGTCTCATCAAGCCAACATGTGCTGACAGAGAGGCATTCATGACACAGCAATTTTCATAGCAGCAGTTCCCTAATAACTTCATAATCTGCTACATTTACTGAGTTCACTAAACCAACACTGTGGCCACATTTGGAATAAGCTATCAAGGTTTCTTTCAACATACAAACTGGATTCTCATTCTGTATTATTTAATTATCATGAGATCTATACTATTTTCATTTCTTTCTTCTTAAAACTAGTGAATAATATTGCAAGCAAACTATCTGAAAAGTCATGAGAGCAGAAGATACAGCAGTAACTAGTTTCATTTTAAGAGTTAAAATGATAGTACGTAGATTCGTGTCAAGTAGTTACCTCAGTTTTAGTAAGAATGATATCCTACGTTTACAAAGCCCTTGAACACACTTTTCATAGAAGCATGAAAACAAAGCCCTGTCCCAGGGATACTTGCTGTCCATTTGATTTTATTGTAATTCAGATTTTATTGTAATACAGATTAATACTTTTAGCCAATGTACTTTGTAGAAGAGATACTGATTTTAATGGTGGAGGTGGGGAATACTGACTTAAAAAGACACACCATTAAAAGTCACTGTTGAGATTCTTTTATAATATATTTTTAATAACAATTGGACAGTGGACAAAGAAACTGGTTTGTCTGTTTAGCTGCAAGGGCTATGCATGTTTAGCTTTAACTCTATTTTATCCTGGAACATTTCCTATCAGCATTGGTTAGCAGCCCATCTTAGTCTGAGAGCTAAGCATCCCAGGTCAAACTCTCTATTCTGGATTTTGATGTTTCATTTTGGCAAGCTATCTGTTTATTTAGTTTCCAGGCAGGCACACAAGGCTGAGGTAATAAGACCAATGAACCAGTTTTCCTCAGGAGAGTTGAGCTATCATTTACAGATGTGCTCTGAGCTTTTTTGATCTCAGACATTCAAAATCCATTCTTGTAAAGAGCAAACAGTAAAAATATTTAGTATTCTTCTGGTGCTGTCACTTTTTCCTTCCTTTATTTTGACACATAGATTCAATGGGAAAAAAAAAAAAAAAAAAAAAAAAACCTAATGGCATGTTTTTGGATTCAGGATTAAAGCAACTATGAGGCACTGTGGACATGGTTTGTGCTTGCAATTTGTGGAATTTGTGGCTATATGGAAATTAAAAATTTCACTTGGAAAGGCTGACAACAACTACAGTATATTTAGTTAAAACACCAGATGTACCTACTTCTCAATTAAATGCTTAGACTGGCATTCCTGAAATGGAAACCACATGGTCTTCTAATTCTAATATATCACATCAGGGTCCCTTTCAATGTGTTTTAAAAAGTCACATCCTGATGGAACAGTGAATAAAAGAAAATTTCACCACCAGTAAAAAAAAGATTAATAAGAGTCCTGTCATAATGCTGTTTTACATGATTGCTTTTCATACATAAGAACCCACCTTTAACTTCTCAAGATCTCATGCAGAGTGTAGTGTACAAATCTGTGTACTCCACAGATTTGTCAGCCTTGTGGTCTCTCTGAGGTCATCTTGTGGCAGTCATGAAGGAGAAGAGAATTCATCCTAATCCTTGGTTCTGGGAACAGATGGAGATGCAGCTCATAACTCCTTTTCAGCTACTCCTTTTAGCTTGTGTATCTGTAAATTAAAGAGCAGAATCCTTTGCAAATTTCCAAATCTTCAGGGGGAAAAAAAGGTGCTTTACACTTAAAGGAAAATGTTATTTATTGAGACTACTTTCAGCTAAAAAGAAGACGGTAAAAGATGTCATCAGTTTTGTCTTCATATTTTGTGTAAAATCATACATTGCTTAAGCATGTTTTTCCCACAGTGCAAGAAACCCATATTTTAATACAACATGTAACACTGTAACTGAACTCATTCACAGGACAGGTTTGATCTAAGCCACTATTTATTAACTGCACCATTCTGAAAACAAACCAAAACAAAGCAGCTGATGTTCCTTTTGACTGAGTTATATTTCTGAAACAGCTGCATCAATGTACTGTGATGTACTACTGATCACTATCTAAAGCCAAACGCTGCACCTCAGTACATCACGGAATCACAGAATCTCAGAATGGCTGAGGTTGGAAAGGACCTCCAGAGATCATCTAGTCCAACCCCCCTTGCTCAAGCAGGGTCACCTAGAGCATGTTGTACAGGATTGCATCCAGGCAGGTTTTGAATATCTCCAAAGAAGGAGACTCCACAAACTCTCTGGGCAGCCTGTTCCAGTGCTGTGACCTGAACTGTAAAGTTCTTCCTCATATGGAGACAAAACCTCCTGTGGTTCATTTTATACCCATTACCTATCACTGGCTACCACTGAGAGGAGTTTGGCCCCATCCACTTTACATTGTCCGCTCAGGTATTTATAAGAGGTTGGTAAGACCCCCTGTCAATCTCCACTAGGCTAAACAGGCCCAGCTTACTTAGTCTTTCCTTATAGCACAGATGCTCCAAACCCTTAATCATCTTCATGGCTGTATATTGGACCCTCTCCAGAAGTTCTATGTCCCTCTTGTACTGGGGAGCACAGAACTAGACACAATGCTCCAGGTGTGGTCTCACAAGAGCTGAGTAGAGGGGGAGGATCATATCTCTTGACCTGCTGTCCACACTCCTCTTGATGCAGGCTAGGATCCCATTGGCCTTCTTGGCCACAAGGGCACACTGCTAGCTCATGGTTAACTTGACCACGACCCCCAGGTCCCTCTCCGGAGAGCTGCTCTCCAGCAGGTCAGCCTCCAACCTATACTCGTGCCTGGGGTTATTCCTCCTCAGGTGCAGGACCCTGCACTTACCCTTGTTGAACCTCATGAGGTTCCTCTCCACCCAATTCTCCAGCCTGTACAGGCCCCTCTGAATGGCCACACAGGCCTCTGCTGTGTCAGTCACTTTGCCAGGCTTTGTATTGTCTGCAAACTTGCTGAAGGTGCACTCAGTCCCTTCATCTGGGATTTATTTCTGGGGCTGCTGCAAAGTAAGATTCTCACTAATGTCTGTGTATTTTTCTAGGTGCTAGAAACTGAGTCATTAGTTACTCTAAGGACAATAAACAGAATTTCCTTGAGTAGTTTGGTTCACATGACCTCGCTTGTATTTTCTTAGTAATTTTTCTTGGAAAGTACAGGCATCCTAATGCTCTTCAGCTTCAGTCTTTCTGATGGATTTGCTCCCAGAATAAGCTGTAGTTTTCAGATGTCTGGATGGAAAATTTTCTGTGAACCTGCTCTCCTATTACTGAAGTATCTGGCCCATGAAGACTTTTCAACAGATCATCTGTTTAGGACTTCTCTGTTTGCTCAGAGCTGAAAAGAACAGTTATTCCTTTTTTTCATTTTAGCTGCTTTGCCTCCCAGTTCAAGCACTGTTTCTGTCTGAAGACTTCACAATGCCCTATAGTGAATAGAGAACAAGACAATTCTCAGAGAAGGAATTAAATGACCCATGAGCCAGTTTTATTAAACAGAAATCATTTGTCTATCAATATAATTATATTTTCATATTTCATAATATCCTAATACAAATATTTTTTTTGGAATTTTTTTTATTCATCTTGGAACCCATTCCATCTCTTCTTCGGTTACAAAGAGGTTGTAGGACCATATTTCCTGGTTCTTCCTGTTGCAATGCAATTGCTACACACAGTGCTGTTTGCTTAATTAGCCGTTCTGTGAAAGCACTGCCTGTGATTTCCTTAAAGCCACAGCTTTAAATTCAGTGATATACTTTTAAATACTAATACGATTTATACATACAGAGTGAGGCAGTGAAACTGAATGTCCTCCATCCCTGTAACACATAAAATTATTTTCTCTTAATTGGAGAAACCTTTGACTCATCTGCTGAGTGTGACCCCATGCAGCAGTGTTTTTTGTTGTTGTTGTTAAGTTTTAAATAAATGTCAGTTTGCTCAGAGCTGTGATTTTTATTATTTCTTTATGAATAGTTGGATCTGAGAATTTTTGAATTCCCTTTGAAACATTAAGATAAAATACCCTTAAAAGCAGAGATGTTAAAAATAATAGTGTGTGTTGCCATTTGAGAAAGATGTTCTTCAGACGGAGAATAGCTCAGCTTCCACTTTATCTGCAGAATCATTTTGCAGTGCAAGTGCTGAAAATAAATCATGTTAACAAGTGCTTTCATTTTAATCTTCCTTTGTCATTGCTTCTAAAAATAATGAAAATGTAACATTCATGGAAGTTATTTGTATTAATGGAAATTAGACACATCAGATTCCCACTGTAGTCAGTGTAATAAGCTGACAACCAAAATTATTATTTTTTGTTTGTGTAACATACAGATTTGTGTTCACTGATGACAAAATGTAGATGCTAAGGTTACCATATCAGGCTACTTGACACCTGAACATGCTCAATCTGTTCCACTAACACTCAGAAGATAACTCACATCACAATTTTTCTTTTATAACATTGGGAAGGCATAAGACAGAGAATGTCTAATCTTGAACTCCTATACAAATCATAATCATAAACATTTTGCCTCTGTATTTTATCATTTTATCCAATTTGTTCTGCATAGGACACTTGTTAGGGAAGGAGACTTTTCTTTCTTTTCTTTTTTTTTTTTTTGCTTGTTTCTTTTATTTTTTTTTTTTATTTTGGAAATTCTTTAGAACTGTGTAATCACAAAAATAAATAAATAAATAAATAAAAGGAATACTACTTGAAGTATTATATGCCATCTTATCCAACAGTTACACCAATTTCTACAGCTGATAATCTGAATCATTTCTTGTCACCAAGTGTTTGACTTTCATTATTCTACTGTCTAAAATACTCCTTAATATACTTCAGTCATCTCATCAGAAAGTTGATTGTTCCATGCCCTATGAATCAGGTGACTGATCACACATCAAGAATAAATAATTGAGAATAGGGTGGATTCAAAATCAACAATTCATGAGCAATTGATATGAAGAAAATTGTCTAACCTAGTCAGTGACATGTTGTGATTAATACATTTGTATTTATGATATGCTTGCAATTGTTTGTGAGTATAAACAAGAATAAAGAATATTAATTTGTAATACAAACTGGTTCCAGAGATCATGTTATCTGCTGAAGTATAAAATGTGTGCAAGAACATAGCTGGAAAGCATAAACCTTCTGTTTGAAATAAAGGTAGGACATACTTCTAGCACTGAAACTATTTTTTTGGTATATATTTATTTTAATTAGTAATAAATATAAGTTCTTTTTCTGCAAGGTATTACTTCCTAACTTACCAAAATAGACAAGGTGTTTCCTGAACTGACATCAAGCCACTTTAAGAAAAGCCCTGTCACTGGGTACACAACAACAGGGCAGGCAGTCTGCTCCTCCACACCCAGCCTTCAGTAACCACCTTAAACCTTTTATTTCTTTTTTTTTTCTTTCTTTCTTTATTTATTTATTTATTTTTTTTTTCATACAAATCTGCCAGCCCATAGCCTTTTCAGGACAAAGTTACTGAGTGATTGATATCGTCATCACACAAAAAGTCTCTGATCTCACGTGACTGGGTCTGAGTGAGCATTCCAGTGATAAGTTTAGGAATATTGCAGGGACTCCAAATTAGGAAGCAAAAAATGTATGGATTTAAAGCAAACAAGGTATCACATTGTGTTATCATCTTCCCTATCCAAAGGTGTTGGCAGGTAGCCACAGAAAAAGGTAAGGTGAAATTATCATGTTATTCAAGCTACCAAATTAGCTAGAAAGACTAAGGAAATGTTCAACATCACCAGGACTGTGACACACCAAAGGTCTTCCAGGCCCTTTAATAGCCTTTACCAAAGGGAATTTTACCAAAAACAAGGCTGAAGATGACACCAGCAAGGGCAAGACCTTGACAAGTTTGAGAAGATGCACTGGGAAATCTGTTGCTGATCTCCAGCAACAAAAAGTTTTGTGAGAGCAAAACCATCTCAGTCACTCCCTCTGCAGTGTTGATTTTGTGTTTGAGGAGAGACCTGGTAATTGCCCACATTTATTTTGTAATATTTGTATTGGTAAATAAGGCTGCGCAGGTGAGGTTAGCTATATCATAATTCACTGAACCTTTTCCAGGCACATCAGATTTCCCCATGTCTCTCTGATTTTTCAGCGCCTTTTGTATAGAACTGACAAGACACTAAGAACACATTAGGAAAACCTGTAAATCCCCTCAGTTCTGCAGGAGGGGAAAAAAAAATAAATAAATAAATTACATGTCCCTCCATTACAAGAGGGACATAGAACTACTGGAGTAAGTTCAGAGGAGGGCTACGAAGATGATGAGAGGCCTGGAGCACCTGTCGTATGAGGACAGACTGAGAGAGCTGGGCCTGTTTAGCCTGGAAAAGAGAAGACTGAGGGGAGACCTCATCAGTGTGTATAAATATCTGAGGGGAGGGTGGTGAGAGGATGGAGCTGGTTTATTTTCAGTTGTGCCCAGAAACAGGACAAGAGGCAACGTGCACAAACTGAAGTACAGGAGGTTCTGTCTGAATATGAGGGGGCATTTCTGTACTGTGAGGGTGACAGGGCACTGGGACAGGTTGCCCAGAGAGGTTGTGGAGTCTCCTTCTCTGGAGATATTCCAACCTCACCTGGATGTCATCCTGCGCAACGTGCTCTGGGTGATCCTGCTCGGCAGGTGGGTTGGACCAGATGATCTTCAGAGGTCTCTTCCTACTTCGGCCATTCTGTGATACTTGAAGACTTAAAATGAGTACACTCAACACTTGCCTAAGAGAGAAAGAAGAGTTGTCAACTGAAAAGTGGCATAAATCACGGAGTATTTTATTAGTCTACAATTTTTATGATGATCCTGTTTTAAATCAATTGGGATTAATATTGGAAATTATGGTCCAAAAGGAGTCCTCAATTATATTTTACCATTTTATAATTTATTTTACCATTGTATAACTTACCATTACCTTGAAAAAGTAAGTTTGAAAAAGTAAAGTCAGAAGGAAAAGAAATAAAAATATATTAGGAATTAATGAAACCTAATCCAAATTTTGCAGCTGATCTTAACAGCAAACTTAACATCACTGATCTGGGAAACACATACATGCCTGAGACATTACTTTAATCTCCACGTGTTTTTACACTTTGAAGTGTTCATGGTCGCACAGGTATTTCTATCCAAGAACAGTTTGCTCTTTTTTATCTGAACTGGATCAGTTGATCAACTCCTTGTGTATTTAACTAATAAAAAATTTAAATAGTTAGCAGAAGAAACATTTGGTCATGAAAAAAAAAACAAAAAAACAAAACAAAACTGTTATTGTGTAGGGCTATTTACCAAGGAAACTCGGGATACAGTGACAAAATATTTAATTGAAAGTGATAGGGAATTTAATGAGCACTGCACACTTGTGGAGCTTCCTTTTCTCCTCAATGAGGTGGCACAGAAGCACCAATTGCACATATTTTCCAAGTGCCTGAAGAATTAGAAAACGAACTGTAGCACATCAAACACCTGAAGCTGCAGTGACCCTTCAAACCCAACCAGCATAGCTCTTGAGAGATTTTTCAGCATAAGATCTAACAATGTAGAATTACAACTGACTTCAGGAATTCCTGAAAAAAAAAAAAATGCTGGTTCTGCTTTTCTTCTGCAGCAGTTTAAAACTGGTGGCCACAGCAAAAGCCACTAGCTTTGAGAAATCCTATACAAAGTCCTGGGCAAGCAGAATATGATGAAGGGTGGAAAGATTCTTATTCCTAATATTTAGCTTGGTAGCACTTTGGGGGCATAAGCATATTTTTCATACATCAGACAGCATACAGATGTACAAGAACCTTTCTGAGATGTGATCTCATTTTAGCCTCCTCTGCTTTAGGTAAGAAGATCTAAGCGGGGAGGAAAAAAAAAAAAAAAAAAAAAAAAAACTTCTTAATCACTCCTAATTTTGCAAGAAAAATGTAAACTGCTTTAACTATCTGAAAACATCTCATTTGGGAAACTACAATAACCCAGACTGTGTCAAAAGGACACTATCTGTAACCTTGATGTGAATCTCAGATTATTCTAGAAAGGAAACCAAGCAAGGAAAATGCTGTCTTCATTCTATGATATGTTCTGCAAAACAAAACCAAAAACAAACAAAAAAGGTTTTCTGCAGTGTTTATCAGGTGGAAAGGCAGTATTTCGACTGCATTCAGCACATCAAGTGATTTTTTTAAATGATATCTACTTGAAGTGCTAACTTATTTTCATAGTGTCGAAGACAAAAAGATGCTCTTTCTGTCCCAGACAGTACTTTTGTTTTCTATATGTTGGGTCTTCCTGCACCAATTTTTCCACGGACTTGATACCACACCTTTTTTGTTAGTTTCCCACAAATATATTTCTCTAACTCAATTCAAGCTCTAACGTGAATTTTTGAAAAGATAAAAATAAGCAACAATAATCTTGGGACACTTTCCTGTACTGATTCTAAAGAATCAATTAGAAAGTTTTGTCATTCTTTTATCACATATCCAAAAGGCAACCAACATTCATGTGACTGAGGGATCTAAGGCTCATTGACTTTGTTTCCTTTGAAAGTGTCTCTCCCATTTAGAATGAATGTAGCTTTTAAAGTTGATGAACTCTTGGCTCTCAGTGATTTCTGATGCTATATGAGTCCTATCACCATGTAGAGACACCTATATCAATATTTCAGAATATACTTTTAAAAACAGTTATAAGTACCTCACTTTGAAATTTTTTTGCTTATGTAACCAAAAAATTACTTTACAGCTGAAAAATAAAACATGTTAAAAAAAGTCCAAAGAACAACTAAACTTGCACACCAGCTCACTGATAACAAGCCAAGAATGCAGAAAAAACTCATAAAAAAGAATGACAACATTTATTAGGATTTAGTAGGTCACACAGACCATCTGCCTGCAAGTCAGGGACTATTCATTACGATGTCATAATCATTGCTGTGGACTGCCTAGTTTTGACCGCCTCAAAAGATTGTGTTGTCACTCCTTCATAAATAGATCATTGCCCTTCTAAGCTAACATGTGACATTTTAAAATTATCATGTGTCAGATAAGTATATTGTACTGATTTGGGGGTGGGAGGGGAGAGAGGGTGCAATTTTCTTATTATAGAGAGAACAAATACATTTATTGCCATAGTTTCTATGATGATTTAATTTAAAAAATCATTGTTGCTTTGAGATTAAAATCTGTGACACTGAGAAGTACCCTCTTTTGACATAATCCTGTTTGCTTTTCCCTCATCTGTAACATTTGCCTGATATTCATGAACAAATTTGCCCCAGCTTGGCAATTCTTACGGTTTCATAAGGCACTACAGTTCCTAGTTACATGTGCCCTGCTTGGACTGGTGTGTAATAAAGCTAGAAAGCATTGAAGAGAAAGAGATTTTTTTTTTTCTTTAACTTTTTGGCAGCAGCATGTTTAAACATTATGACTCAGAGCACCAAGGGATCAATAAAAATACGTTTATCTCTCTAGTTCCTTAAAATGAACTCTAATCCTACTTTCTGCATTTCCTGTTTGCAAGAGGGTGGGAAGAGATTCCTAAGCAGCAGTGGGAAAATAAATAAATAAATAAATAAAATTTAAACCTGTTTTTAATTATAGATTGAGAAAAATCAAGCTTTTATGGCTTTTTCAACAGCTATAGAGAACCCTGCTTGAGTTGCTAGTGATGTAGTTCTGGAATATAAATGAATTGTTCATAAATTACATTATATAGAGAAAATTCTTGTGCAGAAATGAAAAAGCCAAATGAAAAATCCAACAAGCACATTGTTAAGGGAAAAAAAAAAAAAAAAATCTGCAATCTTCCCACAGGTGATAAAAATGAAGGTAGTTTCACTTGAACATGGAAATTCTCCTGAAACCATTTATGTTGGAAACACAACAGTGAGGATGAGGATTACTAGGCACTACACGGAAATAGGGTGGTAAGAGACATTCCTGTCATAGAAATGTAATATGAAACTGAAACTGTACATTCTGATCTTTTCTCCAAAAATCTCAAATAATATTTGAAGATATGATAAGAGTATTATAGTGAAAACACATTCTCCTAACTAAAAGGTACAGAGAGCCTGCTTGAGCCAGAACTGAAGCTCAGAGATGTTGGGTTATGCCCTCAGGATCTGATCACAACTGGCAATAAACCATACCTTAATTTGACATCCACGTTGAGTCAGTTTGCACACAAGTTTAAATCCAGTAAGCCTGTACCCTGTGGGATGGCAGAGAGGATATTCTTTCTGATATAATACTAACTTCTAATCACTAGGAGCAAGTGTGGCAATTAAAAGCAATGGATTTGCCACTGGGTGAACACATGGACTCATTATGGTTCAGTTACTAATTTGCACTTTCAACAACACTGTCCTAGATTGATCCCTTGGAGTCAGAAGGTCAGCCTTGAGCTTGTTGAGATAAAACACTGTGGGCTTTGCATTGCAAATGTCAGTTCCTTTCCACCTCTTCTCCCTCCTCCACAAGCTAAATTCACCCAGGTGATGTACCTGGGTACTCAATGATTTTAGCATCTTAGCTTCTTACCAATCTCTCCAAAATTCAGCAGTTTCCATAAGGGGAGGTTTTGCAAGACAGCTAATATAGCCTTGAAAAGAAAGTACAGAGCACAGCATTGTAGAAATATTAATGACTCAACAAAGCAGTTGTAACTTCATCATTTGGGGGTAGAGCTGAGCAAGTACATTGTAATGAACTATTGATTTGCTCCTTTTTTTCCTGCCTATGGGATAGCTTTAAGAAGATTAGCCCATAAACTGATCTGTTTCTTTTTAGAATTGTTATTATTATTATTTGATCTTATTGTGTGCACATGCTTAGCTACTAATTAGCATCAAGAAGTTCTATAGGTGTTCAATATTTGGCAGTCTAGTTGTTAGGATTAACTGGGATACTAATAAGTCATGTAGAATGGTTTCTTTCACCTGGCTGGATGAGACTACAGGCTCTTCCAAAACAAATATTCACATACGCAAATGGAAAAACAAATCAGATGATTAAAGTCCATTTACTTAAATGCTCATGGACATTAAAGGCAAAGTGTCAATTGAAGGAAACTTCCAGAAAATTATTTATTTGAGTATTTTATCTCCATTCACCCAGGCTTAATTACAATGTCATGGTGGGGAAAAAAAAAAAAAAAAAAAAAAAAAAAAAGTACTGCTAAAAAAATCATTTGTGAAAGTAAGAAAAAATCTATTATAAAAAGACACCCAACTCAGATCTGTGAGACTGGAATGCCATTATATAAAATCAGCAAGAAAACATTGATTACTGTAAAATTTCAAAAGAAACACACAAGATATGGCAGGGAAAATGACTGTTTCATGAGGAGGAAAAAAAAAAAAAAAGAAAGCAAGAAAAAAGAAACTACATTTGCTATGTCATTCTAGCCAAGGAATGGAGAGATGACAAGTCTATAGAGCAGAAACAGGCTTGAGATCCAGGCAACAAGGTTGAAGGATCTGAGGACAAACCAAGTCCTGAGTTTATGCTGCTGTAACTAGAAACAAAATCTGGCCCAGCAGTTTATGGAAGGCTGCCAAGAAAATTCTTGGCATATTGAGTTAAAGATGTAGGTGGTTAACAGGAAGATTAAGGTCAAATAAGGAGACCCTCACTTGGCCTGGGTTCCATCAGATAAGACAGCCCACCAGGCAAACGGCAGTAAGATTTCAAGATTTAAAGGGCTACTCTTCATTGGAGTTCAAGACTCTGTCAAGCAGAGTGCTTCATTTCTAGAACAATATGAGTTTCTCCAAATACTGACATTTAATCATTCTTTATTAATGTGCCAAGCTTTTGAATCAAAAGGAGTGTTTCCATCTTAAATTGACTTCTCTTTTATTCCCGGTGTGCCAGGCACTTGTAATATATATCACATGGGTGAAGCTTGAAAGATTAATATTTAAGTTATATCTTCCACATTGTTAGAATTTGTTTGCAATCTGTGATTGTGCAATGGGACTGAGGTGCTGAGAATCTGTTGGTGGGCTGGTCAAGAGCCACCTCAGATGAGAAAAATCTGTGGCATAGATAAGTGAGTTTTGTGGATCTTTTTCCCAAGAATCCTACAACACATATTCTGGGTCCTCATTCTTTCATTAATAAATAAATAAACATGTATATATATATTTATACATATAAAGTGTCTAGTTCAAATAACTAACTAAATATCTCATTAGGAAGTAAGATTCTGAGTATTTCACATAGATCTGCAAGTCAAATTGAAGCCTAGGCTCACCCATATTCCTATTAATCTGTGTACAAACTACAGACTTCACATTTGAATTTGCTTCATTTCTACATTGCTACACTTCATAGCTATTTCATGAGTTAATTCTGCCCAAAAACATATCTGAGGAAAAAATGACACAGTATTGAATTACTGTCCTACATAAAGTATTCTGGCTTCCAGTCATCAAGACTTCAGAGAAGGAAATATACTATTATTATTTTCCTTCCATAGATGCCAGAGCCCAGATTACAGGCTGAAATTCAGCTATTTTTTGTTACTCCCTTTAAGCACCTTTCCTAAGAATGCTTTGGATTACCACCAGCATTGGGATGATAAGAGTTTAGGCTCTGTGCTAATCTGAGTGATTTCCTTTCTCTATGTCTAGAAATCACTGAAGACAGAGTCCAATATTCATGTCATTGATAAGGTTTCTTGTGCAAAAAGCAACAGAGAACTATGTGCAATGCATATAAATGCAGTGTGCATTCCCTGCATAAAAATGCAAACCACCCCACCTGATGTTTGATCGTCTCTCTCTTGATCATAACCTCATCCAGAATCAGGCTGAGTTTGCTACACAATATGTCCTGTCCTGCAATACAAATGTCAAGCATCCATCTTTTTGCTACATCAGATTGAGAGTCAGCTGCTGATGCAAGTGATTGCCCTTGAGAAAGTGACACTGAAATGATATTCTTCTCTGTGATGCTGAAAGCCAGCAATTACGTCCAGGTCCTCACCTCTCGCAATGTGTCATCCATCTGCTTATTCCACCTCCTCCAACAATGACTGTCCCAACTATTTAGAAATCTCAACAACTGAACACATCAATAAGTCACACTCTCCTTCTGCCCCTAGTTTTGGCAATTAAACTGGAGCCTGCTCATCTGTACAATCCCCTCAGGTTAATAATTTTGCAATTTGCTAACAAATTCTGCCTCCTAGGTGAAAAGGTGGGTAGAGAAAATGAAGAGACTGTGTAGCTCTAACTTAAAAACTGGTTCACATCTCTCCATCTTGGAGCATGGGTGCAGAGAGCACATGATAGTCAGCACTGACTCTGGAGAGAGACCTGTGATCTGTAGCCCATTATCTTTGGATAAAACATTCTTTGTATCACCACATATAGTTTTTCTGCAACTTAATGAAGAGATCACTTCAGGAAGTTATAATATCATCACATGCTAATGCTTCTTCTTCACAGAAGACAAAGCACAAAACTCAACTGCTGCACACTGTAACAAAGCTCAGATATTTATTTGCCAAGATAATAATATTTTTATTATTGAATCACTTTATTCTGGAGACTGTATTTTCTTATATCAGACTATTCAGGCAACAGATGTTGCCGCTGTCTTTGGTGGATAATTGTTTTGGGGAGGGGGGTTGATGGTTCATCTCATTCTGCAATTTTATTAATGCCTACTCTGGCTGTCATGGAAAAGGACTCTTTTATTTTATATCAGTGTAAGATACACAAAAGAAAGTGTATCTACAGACAGAATATTTTTGTTAAAATGTTCAGCACTGAAGGGGGAATTAAATATTCACTGGATAAATACAATATCACTAGCGCAAAAGATCACATAGAAAGAGGAAATACGGGGAAAAGACAAAATCAATAGGACATATACATATGTATTTATAGATATATAAGGTAATTTACAAAGAAATCTTTCAGGTTAAATATGGATAGCATATAATATTTGAATAGAAAGGAGGTTTTGTTTTCACCTGAATTGTAGAAATGCACACAGACTTTCCAGAAGTAAATATTTGATCACTTCTGCAAGCACTAATTCTATTTAAAATGTTTCCAAGTACAGGAGTGAAGTATTAATTTATTTCAAGTAAAATAATTTATAAGATTCAGTTTCTCCAATTCACACACAAAAAAAAAATCAAAAAAGACTCAAATAAATTTTTGTTATCAGACTAGCTCTTCAAAAAAAGAAGTAGTGAGCAATGCAATTTCCACATGTTCAAGTCTTTGCTTTCCAAAGGAAAGGAATCTCTTTTATGATATTGAAAAAAAAAAAAAAAAAAAAAAAAAAAAAAAAAAAACTTTGTCATCATCAGGTTTTGCTCCAGTTTTGCTAAGCAGTCAAAGTCCTCCAGGAAAGATGGGATCCTGAGCTTGGAGTTCTTAAACATTATCTTTTGAAAGATAAATGGGCACTCCATAAACTTTTCATTGGTCTAAACATCTGTTTAGACTCATGAACAGCTTTTCAGTCAACTTCAGCAATAGGGAGATTCACTTCATATATCCGTTCTTTACTTCTTGCAAACAACAAAACATGTCTGTAATCAGCATGAGGTACCAGAAAAAAAAAAAGGAATATCTAGACCTGTACAGAAAAAAATAAAAGAATAAAAATAATAATTTATATATTCTCCTGTTTCCCACCCTTATATATGTAAAGAAGCCCAGACACCCAGGATGTGAAAGTAGGTTGATCCCCTACACTGTTTCTGAATGAGTTACTTAGCCAATTTATTTATTTATTTACATATTTATTTACTTATTTATTTTCTGGCCAAGTGAATAATTATTTTCCCAAGCAAAACAGAACTGCAACAACAACAACAATAACAAAACTGAGAAATGTATTATTCCAGAATATATTTTGTAAGAAAGATGTAGAAATGAGCCTTTCTTCAAGAGTCTAAGATGTTATCTGGACTTCTGATATATGTAACTCACAGCAGATCACATATTTCTGGACCATCAATCATCTGTTTCAAAGCAATTGGAACTTTGGCATTGCTGCAACTTGTATGTGCCAAGAGTTTGACACGTCTTGCTCACATCTCCCTATGACTTTTCGAGGAAACTGGTTTAAACAGCTCATAATAGTAGTTTCTGTGTATCCTACTCTGAACATTTCAATCTTTGTGCAAAATTTGAGGGCATTGTTCAGACTCATACTCAGAGCCACCAAGTCCTCTGCTTGCTAGATTTTCTACAAGTTAGACCATGAAGACCAGGATGCTGAGACCTAAGAGCCTGAGAAATGCTGTGTTTAGTGACTTTCACAGCACAATTGTCCTCCTAATAAAGATGAGACAAGGTAAAACAAGTAATACAGATGTGAATATGACATATATATATATATACATATGAACGTATATATATATTGCCTTCATACATGTATATGTAACGATATTTATTGTTACATATACAATGAAAACTAACTGCATATATTCCATGTTAAACATGATAATGGAAAGTGAAAACATTTTGTATTTGTTTATTTATTAATGATTCATTGAATGGTAGGGTTTATAAGGGCCTAATCATATTACATGTCCTAACAATGTTTTTATAGCCATGCGATAGAAAACAATGGGACAGTAGGAAACGCGTTTTATATGACCTTCATAAACTTGTCAAGCAAGTCCATAGGTTCCAGTATTTCTCTTCTAAGCTTGCATAAACTCAGTCTACAGCGCCGCACATTATCTTTTCTTCAAAATCCTTTAGAACTGAGCCCAGGGACATGCTGAGTCTGTCCAAGAGACTACTGTCCAAGAGACAAGGAATTCAGAGCCACTTGAGGTTCAAATGTGATGCTTGTCACCTTGCAGTCCCACACTCCCAAGGAATGAATCAAAATTTTAAATTTAACTTAGTTAAAGGAAATGTTATTGTTTTCTTGCTGGATATTATAATAGAGTATGGAGCAAAAAAGAACCCCTGAGAGAGCACGTACAATTTATTCAATGTTATGCCCCACCCTTGGATTAAAATTGTAGCTTTCTGTTGAAGGCAATCTCTCAGCCATAAGTTTTGGCCCTGAGAAATATTAAATGAAAGTTTAATTGCTGGAACAAAATATATTTTCTAGCCGCCAGGCCAAGATATAGAACACTAGATGCCAAAGTATTTGAGTGCAGTTCCTTCATGCATTGTTTTTAGCTGTGCTTTTAATTTGGGAATGGCTACTCGTGTCCCTGACACAAATAGATAAATGCCACCACCAAGGTGAAAATACTGACAGCTTAAGGGCTGATCTTCCTCTTTTTATCCATAAAATTTCAGGGACCTCTTCACCTCTGTGAAGGCTAGGATTTAGTCAGTTTTGTGTGCACTTGAATATTAATGTCCAATACTTTTGGCTGGTATATGATCTTATCTCACTGCCTCATGCTCTAGGGTAAAGTTTATCATATTTTAGCTCAGTTGTTCCACAGCATTTACAAGTAGTGGCCTTCTTTAACATTCTTATAAATGAATACACATTCTTTAAAAAGCAAATAAGTGATTATTCTATTATTATTATTATTATTATTTTGTTGTTTTGTTGTTGTCATTGTTGTTTTTTTGTTGACTGGTTGGTTTTGTTTTGTTTTATAATGCAGGAGCATAGAGAACAAGTTGATCAGAACAAAGCTGATTAACTCAGGAGCTTTATTATATAATCAGATGCCAGCTACTTTGAGTAGAGGTGGCAGAACTAGGTTTTATTTAGGGAAGACAAGTTTTGTTTTCCTAATGTATTTGAAGCACAACACTTATAACGAATTTCCTCACTGAATTAGCCCTCATCTAATGTCTGTCACTGTACCACTTCCATGCGAGTATAGCACTATCAAATATTCAGTGCTCCAATCCGTTAATCCTCTTGGAATCTTTAAATTCCACACATTTAGAAGTCAGATGACCATATGCTGACTATAATATTTTTTCTACCTTACAATCTCTTTTCCAGGTTCTACAGGAAAATGATTTATAGAGGTCAGCTCCATTTGCTCTGATATCACAATAATGGAACTTATATTGCCTTTTTATCTTACTGATTGTCTCATAGTATGACAGAAATATCAATTTAGTGCCTAAAACAGACTTCACTGAATCATTTGTCACAAAACAATTATGTTCCCTGAAAATAGTTATTCTCTATAAATAGTTATTCTGCCTAAAATTTATCTAAAAATGTCATACACATATTCAGGAATAACTTTCAAAATATTTTTGCACTTGCTTTTGAAAGTATTTGCTATCTGAAATTTAACCTTTTACCACTGGAAATGGAGGTCACGTGGTACTCTATGAGTCACATACCTGAAGGAATAAGCTTGTGCCCTTTTCAACATATGTTCTCAACATTTATGAATACTACTTTTGCTTTCTAAGTATGTGATAGTTACTTGACTTTTGCTAGGTCTGTATAAATTCTTGCCAGAAGATTTGTTTTTGGCATGTGCTTTAAAACAAATAAACAAGAATGGTGCAAACACTGCCAAAGTGGATATCTTTCAAAGCACAAAGAGATATTCATATAATGTCTTTTAATTGTGTCCTGCAAGGATTTCTCTTTAATCACTTGACACAAAATCTTTTTCCCTGTGTTGCACATCTGGCTGTAAATCATTCCTGCATTATGATATGAGTTCTAGCTTGGTACCATGCCTTTGAATAGAGCAAATGCTGCCAGACCACTGTAATGCTTGAGAAAGAGCACTTTTTGTTCCTAAACGCATCCTACTCTTCAAGCAGCACGTGCTCTCCGATGGCGAGCTTCTCTCTACACCCGCAAGTTGCAGCTGCAAATGGCAGACATATTTCAGCAGTTAGTTCCCAGGGCAGATCTGAGAAGGGCAGGAGAAAAGCATTTCCACTGGGAAGCCTTTAAATGTGGCTGTCTTTCTCACTGTAAAGGAGCTTTCAACTGAGAGTAGTGCCCTTCAGAGCACAATACATGACTCATTTTTGTCTGGGCTGTCTAGGATCATTAAATATGTCCTGGAGGGTCTTCTGTGCATGAGTAGGTGGCATGCGCACCCTTCAAAATTCCCCTTAGACAACCCCAGACATCATATCTCTTCACCACCTCTCTTATTAAGATTTTATTTATTTATTTAATCATTCATTTATCTGCCAAAAAGGAGAGAAGAAATAAAATTTCCCAAACTGTGGAAATGTGTTTTTTATATTCCTCTTTTGGGGAAAGGAGACAATAACTCAGATACAGCGCCTTTTACTGTTTCTGATAGGGTGCTAAGGGAGTTGGCAGATGTGGTTGCCAAACTGATTTCCATCATCTATCAGCAGTCATGATCATTTGGAGATGTCCTGGATGACTGGAGACTTGCTAATATGATGCCCATCTATAAGAAGGGTCGTAAGGAGAACCTGGAGAACTACAGGCCCATCAGCATGACCTTGGTGCCAGGAAAGGTGATGGAACAGGTTGTCTGGAAAGAAATCACACAGTATGTGTGGGACAACCAGGGGATCAGGCCTAGACAGCACGGGTTTGTGAAAGGCAAGTCCTGCCTGACCAACTTCATCTCCTTCATCACCCTGACCAGGTGACTCACCTGGTGGGTGAGGGAATGGCTGTTGACATAGTCTACCTAGATTTTGGCAAGGCCTTTGATACAGTCTCCCACAGTATTCTCTTAGAGAAGGTGGCAGCCCATGGCTTGGACAGGTACACTCTTTTCTGGGTTAAAAACTGGCTGGATGGCTGGGGCCAGAGAGTGGTGGTGAACAGAATGAAATCCAACTGGTGACTGGTCACCAGTGGTGTTCCCCAGGGGTTAGTGTTGGGGCTTATCCTCTGTAATATATTTATTGAAGGTTTAGATGAGGGAATTGAGTGCACCCTGAAGTTTGTGTAAGAGTGTAAGCTTGCAGATGACACCAGGTTGGGTAGAAGTGTCCATCTTCTGGAAGGTACGAAGGCACTGCAGAGGGACTTGGACAGGATGGGTTGATGGGCAGAGGCCAATGGGATGAGGTTCAACATGGCTAAGTGCCTGGTCCTGCACAAAAACCCTATGCAGCACTATAGGCTCGGGGCAGAGTGGCTGGAAATTTGCAGAGAAAGAAGACCTGGGGGTGCTGGTCAATGCTCACCTGAAAATGAGTCAGCAGTGTGTCCAGGTGGCTAAGAAGGCCAACAGCATCCTGGCTTGGATCAGGAATAGTGTAGCCAGCAGGACCAGTGAGGTATTTGTATTCTGCTCTGGTGAGGCTGCACCTTGAGTACTGTGTTCAGTTTTGGGCTCCTCACTACAAGAACGACATTGAGGCCCTGGAGTATGTCCAGAGAAGGGCTACAAAGCTGGTGAAGGGCCTGGAGCACAAATCCTGTGAGGAGCTGCAGAGGGAGCTGGGGTTGTTTAGTCTGGAGATGAGGAGGCTCGGGGGAGACCTTATTGCTCTCTACAACTACCTGAAAGGAAGGTATGGGGAGCTGGGGTTTGGCCTCTTCTCACAGTTAACTAGCAATAGGACCAGAAGGAATGGCTTCAAGTTGCACCGGGGGGGGGGGGTAGGTTAGAAATTAGGAGAAATTTCTTCTCAAAAAGAGTAGTCCGGCATTGGAACAGGTTGCCCAGGGAGGTGGTGGCATCACCGTCCATGAGGGTATTTAAGGAAAGGTTGGATGTGGTGCTTAGGGACATGGTTTAGTGGGAGATATTGGTGGTAGGGGGATGGTTGGACCAGATGATCTTGGAGGTCTTTTCCAACGTTAATGATCCTATGAATCTATAATATGAAATGTTTTTTGTTTGTTTGTTTGTTTGTTTGTTTTCTGGATAACAGCACCTGAAAAAGACTAAATTAATAGTATTTTTAGTGACTTAAACATTCAGAACTCTAGCAACGGATTTTTACATCTATATGTATCTCTGCTTTTTCATTTATGCCATATATGTTATGCATCTAGTATTATTGTATAATTAATACTAGTAGTTTGAAAGTAAAATAATGTTATAATTACAAAGCTGAAAGATCTACCACCTGGTACACTGCAGCTAACTCAGGAGATAAAGAAATGATAATGTTACTACCAAATGACCTTATAATTGTCAGTTGTAAAGTTCACTCCAAATTTCACATTAACCATTTGCTTGAATTAAAGCCAACTGAAGATTTACTTCATCCCTCTGCGTTTCAGAAAGCTATCAGCTGTTAAAGACAAACAACTCTACTGTCTCCCAGACTGAAAGTCCATGTATTCAGCATCCTTTCTCCTAGATCAACTAGCAACAGATGTTTTCAGAGCAGCTTGAGAACAGAACACACATAAAAGAGCTCTTCTTCTGTTGTAATCTCCTGCTTCTAGCTATCAGTGGGAGTGTTTGACATGAAGCTAGCGTCTAAATGACTGCATGAAACAGCCACAACTGGACATAATCTTCATTAATCTATCCAGTTCCTTTCCAGCTCTGTCTATACTTTTGGCCTCCATCGTGTCCCACAAGGATTCCCACAATTTAATTATGCATCATAAAGATTTCCTTTTGTTTGCTTTAAACCTGCTGCACTATAGTTTCACTGGGGCCCGCTAGTTTTTCCTCTTTGAAAAATGATGACTGATCACTCCTTGCTCACATTTTCCGCATAATTCATGATTTAACAGGACTTCAATGCACCCCTCCCCAGCTGTGCTTGCTGCAGTTTATCAAACTGTAATTTCATTTGATTTCAAATGCTTGTTTTATGCCCTTCTATAAAAAAAAAAAAAAAAAAAAGTATTTGTATTCCAGCTGGTTTTTACACTTTTTTTTTTTTTTAATCAAGGGATTTTGCAAATAATTCAGTCCAAGTGAGGTGAAGAGAATAATTTCAATGTCAGAATGACTCTTGCAAAATCTTCAGTGTGATCTGTTCCAAAATTATATCTAAGTTTCTTGCAACATCTCATATCATTTCCCTTGAAACTGAAAACTACATCCTTTACAACAAAAGTTTGGAAAAGATTTGGTGTTGCATAGGATATTCTAGAAGGTATTCATCATGTTAGAAAACAGAGAGAATAATTTCCATGCCTAGTCTTTCATTCATGAAAAGTCCTTGAACTGTCCTGTAGGTAATTTTTTCTTCTGATTCAGGAGTAGCATTAAGAGCCTGCAAGGAACAGAAGTATCCTGTAAGTGACCTAGATACTTTGAAATAGTTATTAATTATAGTGTTAACTCACATAGCTAAAAGAAGGAGCACATATGTTTTTGTAATAAAAGATTAGCACAGAGAAAACAGAATAATCAGAAATACAGACAGGGAATACCTCACAGATATGCTTCTTAAGGTCTCTTTCCTATTGTGTGCCTGAAGGGATGAAGACCTCCACAACTGACTTGGCAAATCATTTTGCTATTTTACATGGAAGAAGAAAGTAACACAGTTTTGTCTCCTAATGTTTTAGCTAAATCACCCTCTCTTAATCGAGTCCAATGCTCCTGATGTTGTATTAAGGACAAGAATACCCCAAATCTTGGCCTTTTCAGGATTCCAGTATCTCATACCTAATTCTCTGTGGTCTGACTTACCAGTCTCAATTTATTTTGCTCTCTTTGAGCTTTCTTTAAAAGCAACCCCTGACATATCTCCTCCACTCCATTTGCTTTCTTGCTACTCAGAAATACTATCTTTACCTCTGAAACAGAAAAAGATGAAGTCAGTACATCAGGCCCATCACTTCCTGCTTCAGTAATGCAATATTGCTGGGCATATTTCATCACAGCTCATTAGGTTCTGGACTAATGTAAAGTCACGCCTAGAACATCAGTCTCCACTGCTGTTTTAGTCTGTTAGTCTGGGGAGTGTTGTTTTCTACATTTCACCCTGGAATTAAGTTAATTTTAAGCTGGAATTAAGTTAATTTTCCCCGAGGAGTACTAGAACTATATTAAACCCAATTGAATATCTTATATTATTTCCCATTGGTACTTTTACTTTCAAGATGAAATCAATTTACGTATACTTTTTTTACTCATTGTGTACATAAAATAGTCAAGTGCTACACTGAAGGAAGTAACTCAAGTTCTGTATTTTATTTTAAAGAGACAGAAAAATGTTAATTACATTTATAAACTTAATTAACGTTTGTAGATGTGAGCCTCCAGGGGGACTATACATATCAGTATATGGTCATGGAGAAGTTAAAATCACGTCATGATCAACCAAACATTGAAGGCACTCCCCACCACTGTTAGACTGCCATTCTAAAGAAACATATATCAGAGCCTATGTCCTAGAGCACAGAGCACAGTTATTGTCTTTTTTTTTTTCCCTCTGTACCTCTGTTGTGAAATACTGTGATGTCAGTTACTGTTTAAATCTATTACAGACCAACGAGACTTTAAGATTTCTGTAAGAAAGAGCATTGAGCAGCTGTATCATGAAGGTGCTAATTATTTCATTACCACAAAAGAGAGACAAGCACCAGCCTGAGGTTTCTGATCCAAAGGACAGCAAGTGATAAAGAAGTGAAACAGCTACAGTAATAAATTACATTTGAGAGGGTCAGTGAAATCTACACAAATCCATCAAGGTTGTAAAAAGAAGGTCAGTAGAACAAAGAAAGTGTACGTAAAGGAAATAAATGTAGATGTGATATTGTACAGCTGACTGCTCTCACATTTCTGCTTTGGACCAGTGAATGAAGAGTGATGTCAGAGGTGGAGGCTCCGGGAAATATGCAGGACATGGCCACAGCATTTGATTTTGGTATTTGTGTTTTGTGTTCTTTTTTTTTTTTTTTTTTTTTTTTCTCAATGTGAAAGAGAGGGGGAAAAGAGTTTTAGAAGAAGGTGTTGAGTTAAAAAAAAAAAAAAAAGAGAGAGAATGATTTGGTTTTTGGTGACTCAGTGTCTGTGTGTCTGAATAACCTGGTTTCTGCTACTAACAGAGAAAAGAGATAGAAGAACAGGTTACATAATTCCTCCATTAAATATCCATTTAATTTGGACAGACTCACTTGGGCAGTCTGTTGAATCTCACCGAAGATGGGTTGCTGTCAGCAAAAGGTCACATCTGAACCTATGAAAGAACCACAAGAGAAGACTGAAAAAAAATAATGTAGAGAGGAATAGGAAAGGATAGCTAAAAGAACAATAAAAATAGAGATTTGAGAAATCATAAGACACTGACAAAAAATAAAAAAATAAAAAAAATAAAGAATTTCCAGTCTTACCAAAGACTTGCTAATGTTAGGGAGATGTCACATCCATCTTAACATAAGACAAGACAAGAAGCTACTTACCTTTCTAAGACAATGTCTTCTGTCACAGATGTGCTAAGAAAGGCCCATTTGTCAATTAAAGTCTTTTTATTAGCTCACTTAAGTTTTTTAATATCGAGACCAGACCTGTTTAAGGCTTTGTCGGTGACACAGACAGTGGGATCGAGTGCACCTTCGGCAAGTTTGTAGAGGACACCGTTATGTGGTATGGTGTGTATGTGGAGGGAAGGGTTGCCATGCTGGGGGACCTGGACAGGCTTGAGAGGTGGGCCTGTGCAAACCTCATGACGTTGAACAAGGCCAAGTGCAAGGTTCTGCATGTGGGCTGGGGCAGTCCCAAGCACAGATACAGGCTAGGGGGGTAGGAGGGAATGAATCGAAAGCAGCCTTGAAGAGAAGGACCTGGGGGTGTTGGTGGATGAGAAGCTTAACATGAGCCAGCAATGTGCTCTTGAAGCCTGGAAAGCCAACCGTATCCTGGGCTGCATCAAAAGAAGCATGACCAGTATGGCAAGGGAGGTGATTCTCTCCCTCTGCTCTGCTCTTGTGAGACCCTATCTGGAGTGCTGCATTCGGTTCTGGGAACCCCAGCACAAGAAGGATGTGGATGTATTAGAACAAATCCAGAGAAGAGTCATGAAGGTGATCAAGGGGCTGGAGCACCTCTCCTACAAAGACAGGCTGAGGGATTTGGGGTTGTTCAGCCTGGAGAAGTCTCTGGGGAGACATTACAGTGGCCTTCCAGGACCTAAGGGGGGCCTACAGGAGAGATGGGAAGGGACTCTTTGTCAGGGAGTTAGTTATAGGACAAGGAATAATGGCTTTAAACTAAAAGAATGTAGGTTAAGACTAGATATTCAGCAGAAATTCTTTACTCAGAGGGTGGTGAGGCACTGGCACAGGCTGCCCAGAGAAGCTGTGGATGCCCCATCCCTGGAAGTGTTCAGTGCCAGGCTGGATGGTGCTTTGAGTAATCTGGTCTAGTGGGAGATGTCCCTGCCCATGGCAGGGGCATTGGAATTAAATGATCTTTAAGGTCCCTTCCAACCCCCACCATTTTATGATTCTATGATTCACACTGCTTACAAAACAGAATCATAAATAAATAAATAAAAGGGGAAAAGGGGAAGTCCAGGAAGTTTATTCTCTGTATTCATCCATATATATTTACTATAAATAGTGAAGTGTTGGATGGTGACTGCCCCAACCCTATATCAATAAACCATGGAAATGTCAGTGTCAGCACTGAAGTAGCAGGATGACCAACATTTATATGAAAACATATGTGAGGAAGGACATTACCTTAGAGGGAAAAGTTTGTAGATATAGTCTGCTTACCACAGCTGAAAGAGTTTGGACTGAGATGAGAGTGAAAATAGTGAAAAAGCAACAGTCATAAGGAACTGCTATGCATCTCCAGGGCAGGATTACATGGCAGAACATGAAGCATTTATTATTATTATTATTATTATTATTAAAAAATAAATAAAATAGGAATTTTGTAAAAATGCCCAGACATTGATCATGGAGATTTCAATTATGTTGATGTTTACTAGAAATCAAATGACAAGTAAAAGCATGTTCTCAAAATTCTCAAAGCTCGTTCCATATGAAGCTCTCTGCAAAGTCACCAAACTGCAGCTTATAAGTGTAGCTGAATTCTAGGCTCTGTCTGCAAGGTAACACTTGAAGGTGTCAGAGCAACCTCTGAATAAAGGAATCTGGAGTCTGGAAGCACTACAGGTTACAGCAACACAGCAGTTCCAGGAGTCCAACTGAGTTTATTACCCAACTGCTTTAGCAACACCTATATTTTCAGACCTCTTGGGAGGCTGCAAGAGGTGAACCCAGCTGACTGTTATTCACATCACTATAAATGAGAGGAGCAAGGAAAATGGGGGAAAAAAACTGTAAGGACACTTAAAAATATTTTAATGGTAAATAGGTATACAAGAAATCCAAAATGGGGGGTGGAGGGGGGTGGGAGCTGAGGCTGATTATTTGAAAATGTGTTACAGAAATTATAGCATTCACTTATCCCTGACAAATTCATCAGTCCCGTTGAATATTATCTACTTAGAGCATTACAAAATGACTTTGAAAGGAAAAAAATGAAATAAAATATTTAAAATAAAATAAAATAATAAAATAAAGTAAAATAAAATAAAATAAAATAAAATAGATAAAAAGCTGCTTGGGAAGTAGCACTGAAAGGGTTGATCAGAGAGAATGAACATATGTCCTGTAAGTACTTCCTAAACATTGGTCTTACTCCTGCAAGTGCTTCCTACCTAACTTGGTCCTAATAATTTCAAGTGATAATTCTGCAACTCTTAGCAGCAATCTTTACTGCTCTATTCAGCTAGTGATTCTCTCTTTAAATTTAGAATACAGGTTGACAAATTGGATGCAATCAAAACAGGCATAAACAGGCTAACCCTACCTAATTCTTCATATTTTATTGCAATGAGGTTTTCCACCCTTTCAAACAATCTGCTAAGCAGGTTTGCTCCAAAATCTTGGAACAGGGGCAATAAAATAGTACATTGATTGATTTCATTTTTCAGGTTTCTACCCTACACAGGGTGAAGCAAAGAAACCTCAGTTTTACAGACTTCAATTTTTACAGCTAACTCTTCCATTTGCCCTTCTGTGTCTTTTCATTCTTTATGGAAAGTGTTTGCAGAGGACTAACTTGTACCAACAATGATATTTAAATATTTAAATATATATATCAAGTGGAAAGTTAGCCCCACCTTTGAAAAACTTAATGGTAACACCAAGGGAAAAAAAAAAAAAAAAAAAAAAAAAAAAAGGTTTGTTCTTATGTAAGTCCCAAGGGCAGAACTTTTCACAGTTAAACAAAAAGGCTGACAAGTGCTGCAGAGCAGGAAGAGGGGCTGGGGCAGTGCATTGCTCTTATACAATGGTTCCTAGGCAAAAAGAAGGACAAGAAAGTGCATGGACAAAAGAATCCTTTCTCCCAAACTTCTCCTGTTACTTAGATTCTGGAAAAAAAATATATATATATATATATAAAAGGGTTAATTTTATCACTTAAAAAACAAACCAAAGTTTATGATTTTTCCAACAATGCAAACAGGGTCACTGAGAGTTTCAAGAAAGAAACAAATTAAATATAGATGGTACTGTGATCTTGTGCTAATGGCAATAAAGTAAATAGCTTAAACTGTATTTTACCTCATCAGAGTAACAATACTCAATCTTTTCTAAAGTTTGCAGACTACTCTTTGCCAAAAAACAGACAAACAACAACAATAAAAACTCATCTTTAAATATCTCTGGTTTTTTTGTTTGTTTGTTTTTCCCAGAAAGAAACAATGAACAGACAAATAAATGTTTAAGTACGTATATTTACATGCACACCAAAACTTATGAATAACCCTAACTTAACTCATATCTGAGGGAATTTGGACAAATACAGATCGTTGTGCTAAGAAAAGGCTATTGATTAAAGTAGGCTACTGATACAAGAATGTTGATCAAAGTAGACAAAAAGATAAATTACTCCACAAGCTCCAGGTTTTATGTGAAGAAAATTAGTGTCACTACAGGATGCAACTGTAAAAAATAATAATATCAATGAGTGATCAAAAATGTTTAAAGGAATAGGTAAGAATCATCTGACCCTATGATGTACTTAGATGTGCAAAAAGGGTAGTGGTTTCATGTCTCTTAAAATCAATAAAAATAACCCATTTACCAGATTGGAGAGGGGGTAAGCAAAGGAGAGAATCCACGAGTAGGATCATAGAATCATAGAATCATAGAATCATAGAATTACAGAATCATAGAATCATAGAATGGTTTGGGTTGGAATGGACCTTAAAGATGATCTAATTCTATGTCCCTGTCATGGACAGGGACACCTACTACTAAAAACAACTGGAACAGTTGCCAGGATTATATTCACAGTAAGCTAAAACAAAATGAATAGCAGGTTTGGAAAATAATCTGTACCAGTCATTGTGATTTCATGGAAAAACAGTCACAAAACAAACAAATCTGATTTCAATTTTTGAGGGAAAATTGCATACTTGATTGTTAAAGGCAATGGTACTTTTTATATTTAGACCTTTGTAAAACATAAACCATTTGCCTTAACAATGTTACTAAAGAGAAACATCAATGATGCAGATTAACAAATAGCTAAATCACATATGTGTATTAAAAAAAAAAAAAAAAAAAAAAAAAGAAAAAAGAAAGAAAAAGATTATAATTGCTAAGAAAAAGATTATAATTGCTAATTTCACCAAGAGGCCTAGCATTCAACATCATCACCAATAAACTGATAGTACATATTACATACTTTTGTTGAAGCTTACTGATGATGAAGTAGTATATCAAAATATTAAATGGTACAAATGTCTGAATGGCCATGTAGTATATTTAGTACTCTGATACAGAGAAAGACAAGCATGTGTCACAGATTCATCAAACTTTCATTGGAGGTCATATTTGGAGGTCATAAGCTCCAGCTTCTTGTCCAATGCACAGCAATCTCTAATGCAAGGCAAGGTCAGCTGTGGTTTTATCTGGCCAGCTATCCTTTCTACAAGCACAACCTGTTCCAGTGCTGGGCAAACCTCCTAAGGAAAGACCTCTTCCTTATGTCATGGTCAGTAAACCTCCCAAACTGCAATTTTTAGCCTCTTTATCCCATCTGTCATCAATGAAAAGGTCTTGGATCCATGATCTTTTAACTGCCCACATGTAGCTGTATACAGCTGTTAAATTGCACCTTATTTTCCTTCTGTCAGGGTCAGTAAACCCAGATCCTTCAGCCCCTATAGGAAGATCACATGCCTTAGGCCACTGACCATCTTGGCAACCTTCTGCTAATACTGGCCAATCTCGTAACAGTCCTCTTGAAAAGTTAATCCCAAAACAATGCCATCTTCCAGCCACACTAGAGCTGAGCAAAGGAGAAAAATTATGTCTTAATATGCTGGTTTACTTCTCCTATTTTGAAGTGCCCTAAGGGCACTGCCCTGCACACAGACAATGTTGAGTGTTATTATTCTGCCTCTGATATGGAAGAGTAAACTTTTTTTTTTTTTTTTTTTTTGCTGACATCTGTGATGGTCCTGATGATTCAATCCTTAAGTTTGTCTTGACTGAAATTCTGCCGTTCACCAGATCTACCTTCCAAATTTAATGTCCTTTATGCTATTTTTTTTTAATGTTTTCCTGAAGTTTTTTAAGGATGTTTATCCTCCAGACTCTCCATAACATTATTGAATAATAGCAGTATTTATCTCTTGCATTTATCCACTCATTACAAATCCTCATCTAAACTCAGTAGTCCAGCCAGCTTCAAGCCAACTAAGACAGTCCATTCACCCAGTCCATGTATTTGTCAGCTTCTAAATGAGGATGTTGATCAAGGTAGTATAAAAAGCTTTATTGAAGTCAAGACAGGTTACATCTATTGCTCCCCGCTTATCCAAATCAAAAGCCATTTAATTATAGAAGGCAGCCCTCAGACTGCCTTCCTGTCCTTGGTGTACTTGGAAATGAATTAAAAGAGGACACACTCCATGATATTTACATGGACTGGGATGAGGTTTACCCATCTATAGCTCTCAAGTCCTTCTTAACTTTCTGAAAGATGGGTTTAACATATATTTTTCGCCAGTCGTCAGGGACCTACCACAGCTGCTGTGTTGATTTTTACAAGTAATAAGCAATGACTTTGCAAGCAAAGCGTCAACACAAGAAAGATATATGTCCTCAATCACAAAGGACTTAGCTGCAGTGAAACAACATAACATGATTCCTCATGCTAAGGCAAGAAGGATGTAGAAAATGAAAGAAGCGAGAAAGAAGAATGAAAATATGACACTATATCTTTATGGAGCATTTTCAGGTATATGCAGGAATATACTATGCATTTCTTTTACCCCTCCTATAGAGAAGATACACTGAACTTTCAAATATTTCATAAAGATCCATAAAAATGACTGAGAATGGCAACAAATGCCTTGAAGTCAGAGTTCTAATGTATAATTTGCTACAAAGATGATGTAGAGAGTTCTGCAATTACAGTACAAATGAGCCCCCAGAAAGGAAGGACTGTGGGGATTAACTTCTCTAACTTTCCATGAAAGGTGTAACAAGAGCCACTGGATGAAAGCTTTTCTGTATGACTTTATTTAATCAAGTTCATGACATTTGGCTCAACATATTAATAACTGGATGAAATATGAAGAATCCACAGATCAGGCAAGATGGTAGAATGGCTCCTTTTGCCCTTTCACTCTATGGATCTTAAATTTTATGGTGATAACAACATTATTGTGAGAATATTAAAAAGAACATGACCAGTAAAACTACCTCAGAACATCAAATGTAAATCTTCTGATACTTCTTTCAGAATATCTCATTTACTGAACAGAAAGCCAAATGCAGAGTAAAATAGAAGACCTTTTCCTTAAATAAATTAAAAGCACATCATTTTTCATGTAGCAAAGCACTAACACTGTAACCAAAAAAAGAATTTATTGTGATACACAACTTAAAAAAAAAAAAAATGAAAAAAAAAATGAAAAAAAAAAAGACTTGTGCCTTCAGGTCAATGTGCAGCTGCAGACAAAACCAGAAACAGTGCTGTGTTGCATTATTGTAGCAATGCAAAGAAAACAAGCAAACAAACAAACAAAAAAAGTTACTAGGATATTTATATAATAAGGGCTAGGATTAAGTATTAATATATTCTTGTGGTCCAATAGATACTTACCCACATGGCTATGGGAAGCTTAATTCACCCTTATTGGAACAAGAGATCACACACAGAGATTCAAATGAAAGTGAGAAAAAGAAGTCATTTTGTTGCCAAAGTAATAATAAAGCAAGTTTCTGTACAACAATAACACTCTACATCCTTAATCCTTTGGTAATGCTTAAGATATTTCCCAAGACAGCAACTACTGGCGATTGGTGAATCAGTCTTGATAAATATTAGTCCAAATCAGAACACCAAATACAAAGACAATTTTAATGTATTTAAAGTTTCTCCCATTCTATTCCACTGACCTCAAATTTTCAAGTTGCTAAAGGAGAGTGATGCAAGCTCCCCAGAAAGTCTCTGGTAAGGAAATACTGGCAAAGGGTTAGCTATCCTAAAATAATTTTTCCTTATATGAGCCTGTACTCTTCTGGCCAGCCAGGCAGTGTTTATTTAGTTTCTGGATAGCATGACAAACAGGGGAAAAAGTAAGGGACACAGAAAAGTGGAGAGAATTGCTTGAATGTAATTCCCAGGGAGAGGGGTGGAGAGAGAAGTAACATAGAAAAGGACAGGAGAAGGGGGAGCTGAAGACATTGAGGTTAAATCACAATGTATAAAGCTGTAAGAAACGTGGTTTCATTAACTTTACTCTTCAAAGAACTCCTTGTTTTGTAAAGTGTAGCAGCGCCTACTGTCACCCCAACACCAGGTTAACTTTTGAATCGTAGGTTGCAAATGGCCCTCTTCTCGCTTGGCATCATTGCTAGGCTGGGATAAAGGGGAAAACTGAACAGAAGGACAAACATGTCTCTGTTCCCTCACATACACAAAGAAAAAGAACAAGACTACGGTTAGATTAGAGAACAGAGTAAGAGGCTATATTCAGTCTCGTTAGCCAGCAGGACTGTGGGAATTATGCAAGGACATTAAGACACCTATCCATTTAGAGCCTCTTAAAGCCCTCCATGCTTCTTTTAGACCACAGATCTGATTTACATATGTAGTACAGTCTCCATTCAAAGAGCATGAGTGAAATTTGAGACAAACTACTTTGTTTTTCCTGCTTGCCTTCTACCATTTAAATTTCTCTTGCAGTAAATTATCATAGATAAACAAGATGTGTCTTAAAATTAGCATCTGATTGCCCTCAAATTAAACCCATGCTTTTGCTTCAGAGAGATCAGTCCAGGATCAAGAAAATACTGTTAGTTTTACTAGAGTTCTTCATTAGAAAGGTGGCACATAATTCAGAATAAATTTTATTGTGTCAATCCCTCAATAGCACAAGGATTGATAGATAATTGTTTACTGAAATCCTGGGGGTGGGGGTGAGGGGGTGAGGGGTGGGGGGGTGGGGGGGAAGTTAATGAATAACTCAGTATTCCTTTTCCCAATGCATTATTTACTTTAGTTTAGCTAATATTAATCCCCAAAAAACAGGTGGTGAAAATTGGCATTGGTACATTGCAAAATGTTCCTTCACTTCTTGTAACTTAAACATTAAGTAAAGTAGAAGAAACAACATTCAACACTGTGGGTGGTGCACAGATGATACCACTGTGAATGGTAAGACTTTGAGCAGATTTAACATAGTCACGACTGTTCTAGAGTAAAGCTTTGTGTATGTGAAATGTGCCACTGGACTCCAATCAACCAAGAACAGGTGTCCAGTGCTGAAACTATCCCATCTGGCCTTCAACTGCCAGTCAAGATGTACACAGATCCTCTCTCCTACATGCCATCCCTGTGAAAGTATCTCAAGCGTCTCTGGCACCCAGTGTGTGAGATACACTCTGTGTGTAGGTGTGGTGGTTTTACTCAGGTGGGCAGCCAAGCTCCACCAAAGCTACTCTCTCATTCCCTCTCTTCAAAGGGAAAAGAGGAAAAAATACAATGCAAAGGCCTCAAGGATTGAGACAAGAATGGGGAGATCACTCAAAAATTATCATGATGGGCAAAACAGAGTCAGAATAGGGAGATAGTAAAAATTATTGCTTATTACTAACAAACTAGAGAAGTGAGAAATAAAGTAAAAAAAAAAAACAAAAAAAACACCTTCGACCCACCTCCTCCACCTCCTCTCACCCCACTCTCTTCCACCTCCTCCCCCCAAGCGGTGCAGGGGAACGGGAAAATGGGGATTGTGGTCAGTTCCTGATGCTTCTTCTCTGCTTCTCCTCGGTCCCTCTCTGCCCCTGCTCCCCGTGGGGTCCCTCCCATGGGATGCCGTCCTTCCCCAGCTGAGCCTGTGGGGGCTGCCCACAGGCAGCAGCTCTTCAAGAACTGCTCCCACACGGCTCCGTCCCACGGGGTCCATCCCCCAGGAGCAAACTGCTCCAGCACGGGTCCCCCACGGGCGGCAGCTCCCCCCAGACCCCTGCTCCTGCGTGGGCTCCTCTCCACGGGCTGCAGCTCCGGCCCGGGGCCTGCTCCTGCGGGGGCTCTCCATGGGCCGCAGCCTCCTCCAGGCCACATCCACCTGCTACACAGTGGTTTTAATATCCTGATCTAGTCTTCTATGAAATGCCACTCTCCAATGTCTAGGAGTGTCTATATTTTACCTGAGCAAGACTTTCCTATATTAAGATGTGACTATGTTTTCGTATGTCATCTTGTGCAATACTTTTTCCTTTGCAGCATAATAATGGGCTGGAAATCCCCTTTACTGCAGAAAATTCTCATTGTTCTCCCTTGAGTCACTGTTTTACAGCTTACATCTTAGTTTTCATTTAGTACAGCTCCCCTGTGAGCTCTACTCTGTCCCCTCCTGAAGTTCCAGCTCCTAAGTAAAAAGGAGACCCACAGCTTTCTTAAGCTAGTATATTTCATGTCAAACCCTGGTTCTTGCTTGCAGGGACTGGGCAGTAACCAGGGTGTATGAAAGAAAACTTCTCTCTTGCCCCCATCTCCCTTCCTTCATGAAGACTCCAACCTGCACTTGTTCCCTCACTGATTAAATTTGATTGTGGCATCTGTTCTGGATGTACTTTTCTGTAAGTTGTACGATGGTTTCAAATGTGTTCTGAAAAAGACTGTTCCATAGCTAGACATTCATTATTCCAAATTCCAGGTAGCATTACAGAAAATGCTGTGGCCCAAGGGTGTCTATCCTTAAGATCTGAGAGCTTAGTAAGGAATTTGATCCCATGCCTTTTTCTAGGGCATTGTCATAATCTGTTTCTTCACAAATAACCATGACACCTTCAAAAAATCATCAGTCATAAGTTTTGCTCTATTTCTTTTCACCTCTCATATATCTTTTCTCGCTAATTTATTCTACTTTGCACACAGAGCCTCGGTCATTTCCCTCTTAGAGGCCTGAGTGAGTCAGATCTTTGATAACACTGCAGCATATCCCACCTACACTATACTGAGTTCACACTTCAGATATTTTCATCAAGTTTATTTATAGGTTTGCTGAAGTTTGTAAAATAGACAGAATACTCCATTACAAGGCTGGGTACTATTTAAAACTTTCTAATGTCAAATAGTTGCTGGTATTACAGTAGGCTTCCATAGATAATTGACAAACATGGTCTGTGAAAATGTAAAGAAAAAAAAAAAAAGGAAAACTTAGTCACACAAAATACAAATTTTGTGGATTTCTACTATGTTTTTAAACTGGGCGTAGAGAGATTTTTATCTTGGTTTACATTAGCATCTTGTAGAAAAAATTCCAAATCCTATTTACCAAGTTGGTTTTGCACCTTATTTCTTCTTACTCTTTCCTCTTCTACATTCAGCTATGAGTTCTTTCTGTAACTTATCTTCTCTGTCATCTGTTCTTGTTTGTTTTGAAGCATGGATTCAAATCAAACAAGACAAGAGGAAATGGCTCTCCTTCTACATAAAAAAGTCTGAAGGTAAAGGGACTATTTTCTAAACTCTGTTGGCTACAGCTTTATTCAGAGACCACAACATTAAATGAAAACCTCATTATTTTCTGTACTATGTATAGTCCCTTTGACCTAAGCATCAAAACAAACAGAAAATATTGCAAAAGTTAGGATATACATCTCAAACAGGTAGAATTGATTAGGACTCAATATATGATCTTTTAAGCAAATTATTCCACATTTATATTTTTATGAAGTAAGACCAAATAAAAATAAGAATAAAAGTTAACTAGCATTTGCAGAATATTTTCTCTATTTGCAGAAACCAATCCCCATTTTTCTTTGCACAAAGGAGAAAAATATGAATAAAATAATATATATATATATTGTTTTTTTAAATAGATGACTGTTCTTTGTTGGCCTAGGAATATATCTGACTTTTGATAAAGTCCTCTACATGTAAGAATTCACCATATATTTACATTTACATTTTGATTTTACCAATATTGTCCAGACTTCCCAAAAACATTTTTTCTTTCTCCAAGTTCTCAAGCAGGAGAAAGCAGTGTTTCCTTTTTAGTTTCTAATTAAATATCATTACTCTCAGTTATAACTGTGGATTTGGGGATTTTTTTGCAGAGTCTTCAATAGCTAAGGATCTGGCTACTGCCAAAATGCAATATAACCATTTCTGCTGTCAGTGAAAGAGCTTGTATAAAACTCCCAGTGACTTCACATGCAGGCTTTGGTGCAAGTCTTTATGTGTAGCATCAGAACTTCCCTGTTCTTCTACGAATCTGACTCCACTATGTTGTTGGAGATATGAGAAAATATACAAGATTTATGAAGAGTGGAAGGAAAAAAATAAAGTTCTTTGTTGAATAGTATTAACAGTTGGCCAATTAAGTGGACAAGATGTACTTGAAGAAAGAGCATTGGGGCTTAAGAAAAATAAACCACCAATTCATTCTGTTCAGTCTTAAAAAAAAGCCCAGCTAAACAGGATGAAGAGCTATTTAAATAAAAATATTGTTAATACTGGGATCCAAGTCAAGAGAATGACGCCCAAAATGTGTCTGGGCATGGTGTTCATAGTGATCAAAAACTTTTTATTTGCATATTTCAGTGCAAACCTCTGGTACCCAGAATGAAAGAATTCACAGTGTTTATGCACTGCAATCTCTAAATTTCACTTTCATTGAATTTGCACAAAGGATTTTTTCTTCTTTTTTGATTGGGGAAGGTAGTTGGGGGTGTGTGTGTGTGTATTTTTTTAAACCATTTTGGAGCTTTATCTGTAATTAACATTATTTATTATGTCTTTATTATCCTTGCATTATTTATCATCCTATTTCAACTGTTTCGGTACAAGAATAGGAATAGGAAAAATGTTTTGTTTTGTTTTGTTTTTCCATTTTTATTTTTTAACGTTACTTTAGGTCTTTGATCTATTTATAAAATTAAAATAATTTATAAAGAAGGGTTCCTTTTAGTACAATGTTAACAAAATCATATAGAAAATTTATCCATTATCCATCTGTGGGCTACTGGCCCACAGGAAAAGCATTAGTACAGATTGTGGCATGATTCCGAAGAAGGATTCAAGATGCCTCATGCCTGTATCCAATTTGGACAATCACCCCAGAGGCATCAGTTTCAGCCAAACATGAAGATACACAATCTGTAAATTATAGATTGCATCACCACCTGAAGTAATAATTGGTGTTCAGGTACTACACTAGAACAGATTCAATTTCTCAAAGTCCCGCTTATCTTACAGTTCACACACAAGAACATGATGTGCAGCTGAGCACTTGGCATTGACCAAACAAGAAAAGAAGATTTCCAGCTGGATCCTTGAAACACTTCCTTTCACCAAGGAGCACAGTGTGGATAATGTCAAAAGAAGTGTTCAAGAATATTAGCAGAGATCTGACATTCCCTTGTAACAAATACATGATGAGCATTCAGTGTACAGCAATACCCAGCTACACAGTAACATCTCTGAATGGGAAGTAACATCTCTGAGGGAAGGGGAGGGAAGGGAAGGGAAGGGAAGGGAAGGGAAGGGAAGGGAAGGGAAGGGAAGGGAAGGGAAGGGAAGGGAAGGAAAGAAAACCCCCCCCCCCCAAAAAAAAAAAAAAGCTCTTTGAAGACTAACTGTAACCTACATAGGAAACTTTTGAAAGACAGAAACTTAGTAACTAAAATTAACTGGTTAATTATCAAAGCACTGATGAAACCCAATCATTGTAATGGCTGCCATAGAAAAAAATCTTCAGTGGAGACACCACTAGCCAAATTCTGCATCTGAAGTGAGGAATGGTGTCTGGGCCAACATACATGTTCCAGCCTCATATTCATTGCAGTCTGAGGGCAGAACAGATATAGAAAGGAAATGAAAGAGGTGGAGAGGTTCCACCAGACCATGTGCAAGGCTGGTCACAGACCATATACTTGAAAGCCCTCATAGGACTGACTTGTCACATTATATTGAGAAGACTATGCTTGCTGGGGACATGAGTAGAAAGACTGTTGTAGAGACTGCTATAAAATCTTTTTTCTCATAACAGTGGAAAAAGTCAAGATCGGGTCGGAGGACAGGGAGATAAACGGTACAAATAGCTAAGAGAGTTGGCTCACATCCTCCTGAACTTTTGCCATAAAGAATGTCTGGGAATGGCCAGAGGCTCCTCTAGGATAGAAGCTGTGCTTGTTCCAATGGCTGAAAACTGGAATTTCCAGCATGAGTTCTGTGTGAATTACAAGATCAAGCCTCCCAAACCTGCACTTTTATGAATATATTGAGAGAACAGGACTGAAATGCCCACATCTGATTTCATCATTGCTATTGTCCCAAACCCTTGGTGAGCTTCAAAGAACGCTGACTTGGCAGATGTGACAGAGGATCTCAGAACTGGCCCAGGAAGAGTTCTGGGTGGTTGAGAGAGAACATGTTTTTTAAGTTTTACCACACCCAGGCAACCTGGACTTTTCCCCATTGTTCAGTATAGCTCGCTGCCGGTCCCCTCACCTTGCAGAATCAGTGGCAATACCAAAATGACATATTAATTTGCTTTTAAATATAGCATTTGAAAATAGCAGGAATACAAGAATGAATTTAAAAATATGTTTTGAAGATATTAAGTGAATATCCCCAGCAGTTACCATTCAGATTTTGGAAGAATGGTTTTTGAAGACACTCTGCTTTCTCTTTGTAAAAATTACATCAAAGTGAAATGAATAATGTCTTGTTCTCATTTTATGAAAAAAAAAGCCTATGCTTAAAACTCCAGATACACACCAGGAACACTGGGAACACTAATAGCATTTGGATTTTATAATGATGAATTAACAAGTAAACAGGAAGCCATCATTTTGAAAGTCTCATGAGGCAGATAAGGAATGAGAGAATTCTGGCCCAACATATATCTCTTCACATACTTCTGTGCATACCTAATAAATACACTTTACATAAACACATATATGTTTGAGCACACACATATGTGAAAAGACTCAGAGAAACAATTTCCAGATTAGCTTAAATAATAAACACAAACTATTTCAATTGAAAAAGATACTAGGGTAGCACAGTTAAGCCTTCAAAATTTAGTGTCCAAATAAGTTTTCACAGGAAACCTTATATTTTTCTTCTCTCTGCTATTTGCCAAGACAAAGTTTCATTCAAGTATCATGCATTTATTTTTCCCCAGAGGATCTCTGTCTACTTAATGCACAGGATGGACTGTTCTCAATGAAAAAACACTTAATGAAAATAGATCAAAATATTTAAATGTTTTAGTATGAAGGTTCATGGCTTATTTACATGATATGATTGCAAATCTCTTCTGAAGGCAGAATAACTTTTATAAAAGCTCATTTCCATGGAGTTCATCAGCATAATATGTATTTTACATTAAATAGTTATTATTTAAACTACAACAAAAAATCACATGTAACAGAAACAAAAGCACAGGCTCAAATTCACAACCAAGTCACAAAATCCATCTACTCTCCTTCTGCAACTCTTCATCCTGGAATTTTATCTGTAATAAAGGAGAAAGGGATCTTACAAAGAGTAGCTGCCATTGTTACATAGCCCTAGCTCACCCTCTGAGCACTGAGCACCATTGGAAAATTAAAATAAAATAAAATAAATAAAATAAAAAATTGAAAAAAAAATATTATTGCTCCTACAGTTCAGAGCTGCATAACCACGCATGCACATACACACACATGAGCCCCCTAGAAGTTGTATAAAGGCAGTGTTCAGTAACTTTCAGCTGTTTCCAATCTCCTCATGCTCTGCTGCTTCCTTATACCCTAAGGATGCCAATATCCATCTTGGCATCAACTCCCAGCTCCTTTCTTCAAGCAGCCTGGTCTCCTTCTCTGTTCTTAAATCTTTGAGTTTCTGGTCCCACACCTGATATTTTGGCAGCTTCTGGTTATGGCAAGGACTGATGGGACCCATGCCACCCCACCACTCCCAGAGGGAATGTGTTCAGCCAGGCTCTGCTGATGGAACATGGGTGTGCAGGGTCACTGCAGAAATGGCAAGGGGTAGGAGCACACACAGTGCATGCAAAAACATTGTGGAAAGCTACAAGTAAATTCAACTTTGGAGAAGTTGTAAGCCATTGAAAACAGTATTTTATAATGGAAATTGCCAGGCTGTCTTCAGTATAGCTAACTGTGATGAGTTAGAATGAGGAGCAGGAGGAGGCAGTCATACCCTGTGATGGCAGGAGTAGTTAGCATTGGCTGCACAGCATTTGGGAAACGGATAAGTCAAGAAGTTCCAGCTCTGTGGTCTGTGGAGCACTTGCCTGCGGTCCACAAAGAACTGCTTGGTTACATGATGCTGGATCTCCTCATTTCCAGCTGCTAAATTGCATGAAAAGACAGATCAGATTTCCTAATATTTGTCTTGATGTACACGGGCCACTGCAGGAAGACATGTAATTGTAATTGTTTGAGGAAGGGAAAATTGGTGTCATCATGGATGAAAAAGAAGCATGTCCACAAGATGAACCTTCTAATTAGATGTGGTCTGTGCTGTGAAATTGTGGGGAGCCTTGCATTAGACCATCAATTTAAGTGGTATTTGTAGAATACATTTAGATTAGGAATTATTTCCCATACCTTCTTCCTCCCTCAGTCCTGCAACCAGTTCTTTACTACATGAGGGGAAAAACAGCAGAGATGTCATCTGTGAACCCTAGACCTTGCTGACTTCTGAAGGAGTGAAACTGCTTCCATCTTTCTCAGTTGAAATAGAAATAAAAGCTTCAATGCAGTCTTGCTTAACTTTATATAAATAAATAAATAAATAAAGCAGGGAGAAAAAAATAATTCTAACAGAGGAAGTGGGTCCCTCCTTCACATAATTTATACCATTCAGCATATTCATTGCAACACAGGAACTTTATTGTAAATATAGACGAGTGAAAGGGAAAAAAGAAAGCAGAAAGCTACTATCTGATCCACATCCATGCACAGATGTGAACCATGCAGGGTAAATCTGAGGCCAACAGGCAGACCAACAAAGGAACAGTAACTCCTTGGGTTATCTCAGACAGAAAAATATGTACAAACATACAACAAATTCAAGACCCCTTAAATCAGGATGAAACTGGATGAAACAAGTTGCCACTACTTGGAATTCTATTTCCCTTTGCTGCATACCTCACAATTTCTTTGTGAATAAAGGTAATTTACATTACTGTTGGTCCAAGATACACTGTACCTCTTTGTGTTCAGAGGAACATTTTTTGTGCAAACATGCAGAATGAGAAGGTGGATCAGTGATCTTCCTCTCTGATGCATATCTGCAAGGAACAGACAGAAGAAAAAAAGGAAGAGAAAATAACTGTGGTGCAATACAGCTGAATGGTCTTGACTAAGGAAATTGTAATACTTGATATTGCCCAAGTAGAAATGTATATATTTGCACACATAGAAATTTAATAAAATATCTAAATAAATATTTTCAAAAACACTTATATGTATGCATTCATACTTAAGCTAGTATGTACACATATACACAGTGAAAATTTCAGTAACTGCTATAAAAAGATAATACTGAAATATTATTATTTATCAAACATTAAACACAGAATTACAATTTACCTTAAAATTAAACTTGGAATCAATTCCTGTACCTAAAATCATCCCAGTACTGCAGTATTTATCAAATGGTGCTTTTAGAGACAATTATTGAATAATTCATAATATGAGTATACATACATATCACTAAAGAGAAAGGACTTCTGACTAGGAGGATTATGAATTTTTAAACAAGGGAGCCTTCTGGAAAAAAACTGTAAGAATGCAGACCCTAATTTTCTATTCAATAATTCAAGAAAAATGTCTTCAATAGCCTGCCAATGGATAAGAAATTTATTAACACACTTTAAATTCCAGAATAATCATTATGAAGATCACCCATGAAGAGTCAAACAGCCAAAATGTGTCAACCCAGGAAAAATAAATAAATAAATAAATAAAGTAGAGCATAGTCAGAGGATAGGTTAACCACAAATCAAAAGCCCAGCATTGGTGTTTAAAACAGGGATGTGTTACCCATTATTCAGAGTGAGGGTTCCTCAGAGGTAGAATGTTTTTCATTTTCAGCTAAGAAACTTCTTAAGTGGCATATGGGAATCAAAACCAAAGATGACATGCTAGCTTGTTTCAATAAAATCATCATCTGCTTGCCAGCTACAAACCAGAAATCCCAGAACATTTCAATGAGCTGTATAGGAACAGGCTGTTTTTGCTCCTTTACATGACAGTCAGGACAATCTGGAAGCCAGAAGCGTGTGTCAGACATTGGGGTTGGCTCTGTTTATAAGTCCACCTTCAAACTTAAGATATTAAAAGGCCAAAATACAGCCTTGATAGGATTGTCATAGGTAAAAAGTTTTATGTATCACTTTTTTTTTTTCCTTACCACTACTATTATTTTTAACTGATTCCTTTGGTAGAAGAAAATGGTTGAAAGATTTCCTTTGAAATGTCTTTAGAAGTCTCAGGGTCTGGATTCATCTTATCTAATTTCAATTACTTGTCTAAAGCCCTAAGTACTCTGGTTTTAGTCGGTGGAGACTATCTGCCTTTTCAGTCATTCTGAAAGATCTTCTGTCAAGTACAAAGAAAGCCTTGTGTGACTAGATTAATAGTTCAGATGTTCTGGTTTGGGTGGAAGGTTGTAACCAAATTTAAGACTGCATGGTAAATTTTCCTCTTTTTTAAATATTTATTTATTATTATTATTTTATTCCTAATAAACTTGCATTCTAACTGAAAGATGAAGAAGATGAAGAGAGAAATCCCAACTATTTTAGTGTTGGTGGTGGGTTTTAATTTGTCAAAGTAAAATAATAACAGCCTCTAGAAGATGAATTTACCTCAGCCATATATATATCCCAGTGTCTCAAAAGTTTTAGGAATGGTCTCCTCTCTTTTTCCTCCAAACACATCTAGTGCTGGTTGCTCCACAATGTAGCCTGATAATATCTGACCAAACATTATGTTTCTACAAAATCATCTTTGAGGTAAATAACTAAACCCAACCCTTCATTAGCCTATCTTGGCTGAGTAACTTATTGCAGAATATGGTACCATTATTCATACATTATTTCAGGCCAGGTCTCATGTCCTCCTGTGATGGATCCTCTAGAAATTACATAGCACAACTCATAAATCATTTGATGAAATCATACAGCCAACAGTACATTCCAGTAAGAGTAGGCAAGGATGGTGGGACCCCTTTGGATTGGCATCCTAAACATCTCAGTATTTTTTGTCTATTCTTTTCTTCAAAAGAGAATTCAGTTAACAGAATTCTTCATGCTTCTTTGTAAAGGGATGTTCAAGGTGCTTATAAATGTGTTTCCCTGATTGCTTGATCTTTGAAAGGATCCCATCATTAATTGTAGCAAGGAAGTATAAGACAAGACGGATGCTTGAGGTCCTTAGATTTATAGCTTTTATATTTATAGCTTTTATAGATTTATACTTTTTCATAGTAGCAATGAAATTGGCTTGTTTTAAAGAGGAAGTCTGTTCTAGGACTGATCTCCTCCAGCAAGCCTAATCAGTTGAAGCTAAAGGAAAACTTTAATCTATCTTTATGTTCTACTTCTATTTAACTAACCAAATTTAGGTTAAAACAAACTAAAAAGTTTGTCTGTGTCAGGAAAAGGGGATCATAATTCCACTAAAAAGAATTCCACTACTGATACAAATAGCGCTGTTTTAAACTATCCATTTCCACATCTCTTTCAGTGGTTCTGTGGGAAGAAGCAGAAACCATGGAACCAGTTAGTCATCATGATAGTAAAGCTTTTTTAAAGCAGTTCCAGTTGTTTATTATTGCTGATTTCATGAAAATAAGCTAAAAATGTTCGCTGATGCATGAGATTGGTATGAAACTTTAAAACGCATACTAACTTTTTAAGACTAGGTTTGCCATTCTGTGAGAGAGACAGACAGGCAGACAGAGATTCTGAGAAGCAGGGACTGAAGAAAGAAACCAAAAGACAAAAATGTGCCACTTTCGATGTGAGAAGACATAGGGGAGCTTCCTTATTTTGGTCACTTCCTCTTCCCTCTTTCTTGCTGATAAACAAATATAAGCACAGTGTACAGTCCCCCACAGAATGCTCCTGAGCCTGTAAGCCTTTGTGAAAATCTGTCTCTCTGCCCTAATTAGCTTAATTCTCTTTGGAATAAAGGAGATTAAATACAAATTCCAGCATAACAGAGGAGTCATGTTTAAGACAAGAATGAATGGTCAGGATGGGATCATGAATAAATAAATAAATAAATAAATAAAGCAGAAGCAAAACCAGATAAAAACTTCCATCAAAATATTGTCTTTGCAAGTTCAGATTTCCAGCTGCCCATTAAATCATCTGAATTCTTCTTGGGCTCAGATATCTCTTATAGATTAATTTGTAAGATCAGGATTTAAGCTTGACAACGTGAAATGTCCCCTCAGTAAAAGTCGCATCGCAAAAATCTTCACTATATTCATTCGCAAGAGAGGAAGACAAAAGAAATAAAACACTGAAGTGCTTCAGGAACAGATTCAAAAAGACGAAAAAGTATTAAAATTGAATTGTTGTTTCAGCTTATTTAAATTTTGAGTGTTAAGTAAACACTCTACTGCCTAGTACCACACAACAGGGAGGAATTTAGGGATATCTGATACCACTTTATCAGGACTGTATTACCTTTTCAGTCCTATATTTTATAATTCTTTAGTTCATGATTGAGACCTCTTGCTTCTTTTGCAATGCCAAGAGGGAGGGTGCCTCAGCATTACAAATAACAACGAGACCATGACTCCTATTAATTCGATCTGGGTTTTTTAATCTAGTCTTCCAGCACAAAACTCAGCCATACAGCAGAACTTTAACTAGTAAACAGCTTCAGTTCACCAAAAACGTACACCATTCACCCTATAATAAGCTTATAGCCTTTCACATACAAAATTAGAAACTTCAAGAAAAGCAATTATGTCACCAGAAGGGAGGAATATTCTTGCAATAGTAGGCTATTCACTCCTCTGAATATGCCCATAGATCAAGAGGATCCATCTATTGTATGCACTGTAGCACCCGTACTGAAGATTTGAGATTCTGCTCCTAAGTGAAAAAGACAGAGGTCTGGCTGGAGGCTGCCCCCCAGCTGGCCCAGAGGTCACAGTACCTCCAAGCACTGGAAAGTGGTCAAATTCAAAAAGCCCAAGCAACAGTTCTTGTCAATTTGAAAGAAAACTTTTTCTGGCTGCTAGTTTAATTGAGTATAATTAAAAGACATACCAGTGAATCACCTGAGATTCACAATTGTAAGGTGAAGCAAAAAAATTATCAAGATAATTTCAGCAATTACCAAAGCATGATTAGGATGTCTACCTCCTAGTCATCCAGTAGATGACTACTATAAACCTTACGTGTCACTGTTTGCACAAAAATACAATCAGCTAACACTAAGTTTGCTTTCACTCCTCCCTAAAGAACATGAATAAATCTAAACACCCAGAGTCTCAAAAGAGTTATAAAGTTGACTATGGAAAATAATGAGTTTAGAGTTATTTATGTTATTTGACTATTGTCCATATTTTGAAAAACATATAAGTAGACATCTGGGAGGAAAGGGAATAGAAGTAGAAATATTTCTTGGGGTGTGAGAAACATTGGTTTCATATGCCTCAATATAAAACATTAAATAAATTCCCCTTAAATTTTGCAGAAGACTCTTTCGTTTTTAATTAAAAATCATAGAATCATAGCAGGGTTTGGGCTGGAAGAAACATTAAAGAACATTTAATTCCAACTCCCCTACCATGGGCAGGGACACCTCCCACTAGACCAGGTTGCTCAGAGTGCCATCCAGCCTGGCCTTAAACACTTCCAGGGATGGAGCATCCACAGTTTTCTGGCCACCTGTGCCAGTACTTCATTATCTTCCGAGTGGAAAAATTTCCTTCTAGTCTCTAATCTAAATCTCCTCTCTTATAGTTTAAAATCATTCCCCTTTTCCTATCCCTACACTCCCTGACAAAGTGTCCCTCCTCAGCTTTCCTGGAAGGCCACTGTAAGGTTTCCCTGGAGCCTTTCCTTCTCCAGGCTGAACAACCCCAACTCCCTCAGCCTGTCTTCACTGGAGAGGTGTCCCAGCCCCTTGATCATCTTCATGGCTCTCCTCTGGACTCTTTCTAATAATTCTATGTCCATCTATGAGCAAAGTAGAGGGGGAGAATCACCTCCCTTGACCTGCTGGCCATGCTGCTTTTGATGCATCCCAGGATACGGTTGGCTTTCTGGGCTTCAAGCTCACATTTCTGGCTCACGTTGAGCTTCTCATCCACCAACACCCCCAGGTCCTTCTCCTCAGGGCTGCTCTCAAAAATTAATTAATTAATTAAAATAAAATAAAATAAAATAAAATAAAATAAAATAAAATAAAATGATGAGTAGAATATCAACATATTCAAGAGTCAAGGCCTCACAGGGTACTTTATCTCATCTAAAAATAATAAGCAAGACACAAAATCATTTTATCTGTGATAAACTTGCAGGAGATGAATTGAAGAATGTGATTTTGAATTCTTAGTTATCTGCATACAAATCGCCATCTAGAAACTTCAGATGTATCTAAAACTAAGTTTAAATTTACTGGTATGTAACTTAAAATTACTAGCATATATAACAAAAAGTGTTGCCTATGGAAATATCATTCAGTTTTATCAACACTGAAAAAGCCTCAGTTTAACATGAGATGTAGTCTGGGAAGACACATTTCAAGTCATAGTTCACCTGGAAAGAGTCTGGAAGAAGAAAAGAGAGATATATTCGGAGGTATGAAAAACTCCAACTCCAAAAGCAAGATGCTAAACCTATGGAGAAAAGATCAAAGAGAGTAAACAAAGGGTGAAAGACAGCATATGACTAAGTATGTAAAAACGATCCATAAAAAACATGGATCTCTGTGCTTGTGATGGACAGAATAAAAGTAGCATAAATGGTGCATAAAAGTAGCACAGTATCACAGCATGGAAGATGCAGTTAGATTTAGTGAAAAGCTTTCCAGTTTTAAGACAATGAAGTACTAGAATAGCTTACACACTGTAGACCTTAAGAGGTTACATCTATAAGTGTAAACATCTGTTAACTTCTTTAAAAGCCAACTTAATTCAATTAGCACAAATCCTTGTGTGGTATTTCATTGAGTTAGTTAAACTAAAATCATAAACTCCCTGGACTGGAAGGGTTCTCAGGAGGTCACCTAGTTCATTCTCTGTCCCCAGGCAGGATCAGCTTCACTCACGTCATCCCTGACAGATGTTTGTCTGTCCTGTTTTTAAAAGGCCACCAAGAATGGAGACTTTATAACTTCCTTAGACAATCACTTTACTGTGAGAGCGGTTTCGCTAATCTGCATAGCACAATATTACAGAGCCACAGCAAAGTAAGAGCACACACTGACAGATATCAAAGTGATAAAAAGCAATATATTAAGCAATGGTAATTGCTTTTAATCATGTGAACATTTTTATTACAATCTCTTAACAAATTACCATGTATCAGCTGACAGATGGTAACAAACCAAGCACACACAACCTATCACAAATATAAAATAAAATACATTTGCTTAAACTAAGTCAAGCCTTGTACCTCCATTTGCCAGGGGCTAAAAATATGCATGTGATTAATTTCTTCTGCTCAATTGGCAGCTGGTTAAGTCAGGATAAATTTATTTTTACTCTAAGTTCATAGGTAATTTCTATTAAAAGTTGATTTACATATCACTATTTGAGAATATATTTATATATTATAGAATAAATATATAATATATAATATATTTTCCTTTTTCTGCATACTCATATAACAAAGTCTGTGGGCTCTAATCAAGCTTTGATGAAGATACATAAGAAATACATCCAGAAGATGTATTTCAACAGCCAACAATGCTCCTAGCCTTGTTTTTTCCAAAAACACTTCCCACTCCTTTGACAAAAAGGATAATGTAGTCACTAGTACCACAGAGTAACACCTGTCCTTACCTGTGCATTTAGCAGAGAAAATAAATAAATAAATAAATAAAAAACATGGAAGAGAAAGCTTGCAAGAGAAAGATCGTCTCCTTCTTCTGAATTTAAACCAAGCTCTCTTTGCAGCTACAGCAGTGCAGAATAATACATCTGTTGTTACAATGCATTGCCTTTGTTGTAGTATATTGTAAAAAGCATTTTAATATATATTATGTTGAACAGAGACTCCTGCCCTCCCAGTCAAGTGGCACATGTGCCCACTCCTCATACCCACACCTCCCTCTGTTATTGTGGTACATTCTTTTCAGATGAGAAGACAAGCATGAAATACATTTTTCATCACATTCAAGTGTACTGGCAAAGATACCTTCAGGGACATCCCTGGAAACTTGCATTGTCTTGCAAAGTCAATATTAAAAATAAAAAAATATATAGAACTACAATAAAAGAAAGAAATATTGGTACATGTTGTAGATGTCTTAGCATTTCATACAAAAAATACAAAAATGTTGGAGTCAGGGATGGAGGGAGGATGGTTACTTATGGAAACACCTTAGACAATCACATTGTGTGTTGTTAATGGCAACTTTCAAATTCACTATTCAAATTCAATTAAAAAAAAGTAGGAAAAAAAAAAAAAAAACACCTTCAGCCTGGATAGAGGAAAGACATCCCAGTTATTGCCTTGTAAGGTGATAATTCTTTTGTGCAATAAAGAAGATATTATCTTATGCTTATGAGTTACCGCCCCCAGCTATGTAAAATCCTAGCAGCAACAAGATGAACAGCCTTCTGCAATCCAAATAGGAAACTTTATGAACCTGACAGGCTAGAGAGAGAGGGGGAAGAGATGCAGACAAGCAGGACACAAACCTGTGGGAAACCAGTATTTGGTAGTTCCGTTGCTGTTCAACCAATTAGGGGTGTCTCATTTAAAATGAGTGAGAGATTTCCTTGTGATTAAAAGGCTACTACTATTTTCTTCAGTGCATTTTCTTTTGTGAAATTTTATTTTTAGTAAATTGGGTACTGCACCACTATGCAAGCATATTTAAAGTTGCCAAACAACTGGATTTACTTGTCCAAAAAGTGATTTGTACCCACTCTCAGATGCTACTCATTACTCAGATGCTAATCATTAGAACATAAACATGAAGACTTTAGATGTCAAAGCATTATATCTGATATCAAATAACTGAATATAATAGAAAAAATATTTTATTGCTATTATAAAATTAATGTCAAATTAACCTGGAACCACTAAACTGCCTCATTTCGTTGTCTAACAAGAGATTCAGCTGCTCAGTTTCCAGAAGTCCTACACGGAGCACAGCTTCTGCCCAATTACCAAGATACATATCATAGAGGTACATCACTCTTTATGGTATTAACATAAAACTAGAATTTCTATTTTAACTTTTCACAGGCATTCACAATGAAATCACATATAATATAAAAAACAGTTCTTAGAATCAGACATATCCCATTTGACTGGAGTTTCACTTTGATATTTATGACAAATACTGGAATAATTGAGCATGTAAGGATAATGTAAACATTTATGTTTCATGGTTCTTTTTATAATATTGTGGTAAATAATAATATTTAGAACTATGTCTAAAAAGGCTTCCTAAAAACCCCTAATTTTTTTTACAAATCTATAATCTGGCAGAATAAATATATATTTATTATATATTATATCTATATATATATATATAGACAGATAAAATCAATGACATTAATAAATCCTACTATGATGGTTTACCCAGAGCAAATTAACTGCTGGCTATTTACAATTTTACTGGTGCTTTAAGCCAAGTAACTTTGCCTTAAAATACCAGTTATATTCTAATCTGTTCTCTTCAGAGAAATAGAAACTTAAATTGCACTGTTTTCTTTAATTCATTAACATTGACATTAATAATGTTTGATGATTCCCCAAAGTCAGCTGACAAATTCTTTCTTTAAATTACCTTTTTAATATTCATTTTAATGATTAAATATGCAATCTTTATAAAGTTAAGAAAACGTGAAATAACTCAATCTAGAATGCAATTGGAAGAAGGCAAAGAGTCTCATAGATCATTTGTTCCCTTATTGTAGATATATGTCCAAAGAATAAGTGAGGTTATCACTGGCATGCATTAGCCACAAGAATGGTTATTTTCACTACATAGTCACTGAGCTGTTTCCCTGCACACTAAAGTGAAAGCTTCCAGTCCTAATGAGGATAAGCCTTAGAATGGCTGAAAAAATATCACTGTCAACTGCCTGACATTGACTAAATGCCTAGGGATGATCTTTCTCCTTGTTGAGAGAGAGAGAGAGAAAATAGATTGTTTGTAGCCATTTTGGATTCAGGTTGTTTTCCAGGTTACAATCTTTAGTTAACAGAGGACACTATAAATAGTCCCACAACATTCTTCAAGGAAGTCGTCTCCACACCACATTTAAGGAAAATAATATAAAAGAAATGGCTTTCTTACAAGAGGTCTAATTTAAATCATTGTTGATAGCAATGTTCTTTACCCAGAATCAGAAGACTTTGGAAAATATTTTACCATTTTATAATTCTTTGGATTATATTAGGGACTTTTATAGAGTTTGAGGCACTACTTTTTTAATATTTTAAGTAATTTGAACCTAACAGCAATGAACACTTAACAGAAATATATATATACAAATAAAAATACTTCTATGAGTTTCCTGAATTGAATGCAAAATACAAGGTTAGGATTGGTTGTTTAGAACTGAAGGGGATTTGAAATTATTGAGATCTAGAACAAAACACACCAATATTAACGAGTGTATATGTAATGTGTATAAGGTAATGCAGAACTGAAAGACTGAAATGGTGAAATTTTAAGCCAATATATAAATGCTCCCAAGACACTCGTTATTTGAGCATCTGGATGCACATCTCATACTCAACTGAAAATCTGTTTTAACAAATCTTTGTGACTGAGGTGTACATTCATGATGTGCTGTGATGATAATATACCCAAAGCCAGATGTTTCAACACCCCATCAATAGGGGGAACTACTAGGTGCAAGAGCAAGGTAATGTGCAAAGCAAAGGAGACAGTAAGAAACTTGACTAGCTGTGACTCATGTAGATGGGAATCATACCTTTGGATTTTTGGACTTGTGACTTGATGAGCAAGCAACATACATTACCAATCATCTAGCTTTAACATGAAAATACATTTCAATACATTTCTGGATTCTTATTCCAGACAGACTCTAAGCAAGATCCCTGTTTTGTTCAAATAAGGTGTCTTAAAAGTATATTCTGTGTAAGTTAGTTTGGTGCATTTTATGGTAAAGTTTGCTGAAGATTAACTTCTCCACCCCCACACCCACCCCGTGTTGCTTGGATATGTCATTAGCAGTTCATTAGAACAGACCTAGTAGATTTAAACATCTTGGTTTATGGTTGTACAAGGTCAGCAAAAGAACCACAATACTTTATAATAGCAGGCAGATATTATATTGAGGTTCTTTTTCAGATCAATACTCAACACAGGCCTTGCCACTTTTATGCAGTCATCTGGAGAGCAAAATCTCTGTTCCCCAGCTCAAAGAAGACCAAATAAGCAGAGACACCTTGCCCTACAATGGACATTTCACTTATTAAGAGTCATCTCTGATAGTCTCACAGTCTTCAATTTCCCCATCACATGTTAAGATCATTTCAACCTCTTCTTCTGGCAGTGTCCAAAGGAACATCAGATGGGATGTTAACTTAATGGATGAAAGGAGTGGGTAGCCAGAGTGGGGGGGCCGGCTGCTCAGGGATAGGCTGGGCATCGGTCAGTGGGTGGTGAGCAATTGCATTGTGCATCACTTGTTTTGTACATATTATTATTATTATTATTATATTTTCTGTCCTAATAAACTGTCTCTATCTCAACTCACAGGCTTCAGTTTTTTCTCATTTCTCTCCCCTATCCCAGAGAGGGAGGGGGGAGGGTGAGCGAACGGCTGTGTGGTGTTTAGCTGCCGGCTGGGTTAAACCACAACACATATCATGATTTAAACCTAAGCTGCTGTTGCAACCCTTTTAGTTTGTTTCACATTTACAAAATCTTCCAACAACCAGCAATCAAGCAAATGATATAGACAACTACTAGTTTTGACCTAATTAAAACATTAAAGGTTTTTACTTTTATGACTGTTTGGCTAAAAAAATAATAATAATAATAATAATAAAATAATTTAAAAAGTATTCTTCTTCCCATGCTTATTTACATCATCTTTGTAACAGACAAAGTCTTCCTGTTTTTCCTCAGTGGAATAAATAAAAATGTATGCCATCTGAATAGTTATTCATTCCTATGAGTTGTTATTAGGGTAGGCTATTCATTAACTGCTCCTTTGTGTGTGGATAATTGGTGTTATACACCAAATTACACGTTTTCCCAGTTTTTCCAGTTCACACAGGGTTCCAAGTCACCATTTCATTCACAGTCATCTGTCATTCCCCTTCCATGTGACAGTACAAAAGAGAAAAAAAATAGACTAAAAACAACTGTCTTGATGGTGGAAACTCTCTCTTAGGTGGAATGTTTACTCTTACAAACAAGCTGGCTAATGCTTCAGTCCATAGGTTCTAATGCAGATTATTCATGTGAGCCATCTCCAGTAGAATTGATATGTTCTTTATAAAGAAGTTCTATGTTGTTTCAAAAATAATTTCCTTCTGTTCCATGATATCTTTGAGTTCCCCTTACTATCAACAACAATTCAGATTGGTCAAACAAAAGAGAAATATAACAGCCATCATTTTGAACATCAGGTTCAAAACATTATCATATCACTCTTCTCTCCACAGCTGCCCAATTCCTTAAAACAAACAAACAAACAAACAAACAAACAATTTCTTGGACTTTCCTGAAAAACATTAATAGTAATCAGAATACTTTAAAGAGCATTTTACAAAGCATCTGTAAAATACATAGAAAAACAATTTCCTTACTCCACTTTTTTATTTTTTTAAAACAGAACAGTGTTTTTTAAAAGACCATTAAAAAGGACACCTCTTTTATTTATTTATTTGTTTGTTTTTCTCTTCCCTGTTCCTTCACTTCCTATTCTGAGACATCTGGATCTGGTGAAGTATATTCTGGTTGACAAACAAGAGAAATGCATGTGCTTTTGGTTGCAAGAGTCAGTCCTATTGACAAAGTTTTCAGTGTCCTGTTGTATCACACACACACACACACCCCTATGAAAATATGAAAATCCAAATCTTCAAATAAAGAAATAACTATAGCTTTTCCTTTTTACTACATATAAAGCAGGGCCCTGCACCTACCCAAGGGCCCTGTAACCTGTAATTACCAGGAACAAATTGTAGTTGTCTAAGACAGACTCTGAGTGGACAGGAAGTATATTGTACCCAACAGAAGTGTCTCACCCTCTTTAATGGTTTTGTGGCACAAAGGCTTCCTGAATTAGTGGTGGTGTTCTTGAATTTAACTACCAAGATGGAATTATTCCATGAATTCCCTTGATCAATTTTGTGACAAGAAATATTCATACCTACAACATACCCAGGTAAGATGTTCTGCAGAGTTACTACCTATGCAACTAAATATTACCCCTCCTGTCAAGTTCACTCAATGCTTCCTAGCCCTTGTATGGAGTAAGACTCTGAATAGTTTTTCCTAGTTCATCTTCCACAGAGTGCTTATGCTTATATAGCCTTCTGTGATCTCTCTCCAGGCTGACAACTTCTAATCTTGGGCCATCCTTCTTTCCCTCTTTTCCAGCCATAACAGCTCTTTTTGAACTTGACAACCCGAGGTGCAAAATACTGTCTCATAAATAAAACAAACACTGTTTTATATAACATTTTGTATTGATTAATAAGTCTTCTTAGCATTGTTTGCTTACCTCCCTGAAAAGGAATGAAGTAATGTTTTTGTTGATGCTCTGTTTCTGTTCCAAAATCCTGTTCCCAGAGACCAATTCAAATTGGCCCACAAAGCAGCACAGAGCATTCAAGATTTAAGTTTTTTTCTCTTTCCACCTTGTTTTAAATTTAACTGGATACAACTTCAGCTGTTATTTTATTCCTTAGTATCAGCAGGTGCTCTTGTTATTCTCTTCATCTAGGCCTTACTATTCTAAATAACTTGACACTTCACTTTTTTCTAAACCAGTTACAAGTATGTTGAACACTGTAGAACCCTGAAGAGAATCTTGTAAGGTCCCACTAATAATGTGGCTTTTTGTAGCTTTGAACCATTTTTTATACTTGTAAGGACATTACCTCTTATATTACAGAAATTTAGATTCTTCAATTTTCAGGCATGGAGCTTGTCAACTGCATTAGTAAAACCAGCTATACTACATTAGCCTAGTCTCCTTTATCCTTAACTTCTGCTATAAACTCTTTAAAGAAGTTCAAGCATTTGAATGTTCTGTCTACAAATACCATATTTGCCTTTTAGTAGTAGCTTTCTCACAGAGAAAGATGACTTCCAACCACATAAATTAGATCCAGAGCTTTACTTCCCCAGAAATTCAACAGTCTTTGAATTCAGCATTTTGTTTGGTGTTGTAAGAAAACAGCAATTTCATTGGCATGAATTTAGTCAAAGTGACAGGATGTTGGCAGTTGGTCCATACTGGTAATTTTGATTTGAATGAGCAGCTCTTGTACTGCACTCTTCTTCAATTTGTCTTGCCAGTCCCATATCAATATGAAGATATAGAAATTAATACAGGCTCTTGATTGCTGCTGATGGATTATTGTAAATTAATAGGCTCAATACAATGTAAAATGAGGGAGTGATTGATGCAGTGACAAACAGAAGACAAGGCACCACTGACAAAGAATTTTTCAAGGAAGAATAAATAGGAACCAGTTTGACTTGGATTCCTAGATGACAAAGTACTTTAAATATAGTCATCTGGATGCTAGCAAAATTATAGTTTGGAAGCAAAAAATAATAATAATAACCAGAATAAAAGCTGAACACAAGCAAAGTGGGAATCAGAGACTGAAAAAATCATCATGCAAATCATGCAAGACACAGGAATCCTCCTCATCTTGTGACTGAAAGCCTGGCCAGCAAGGTCCTGAACAAGTTATTCATCCCATATGTAATGGATATTACGTTGTTGCTCTGTTTTCTATAAGCTGTCAATAAATCAGTGTACTCCATATGATTGGAATGGTTATTACTATTACTTATTACTATTGCCTGTTCACCTGTAAGTGTTGCAGCTGCAACAAGCCTATCAGAAAGCATGTGCCAGAATGAATACAGATCACAGGGTTCACCCAATTAAAAATCTCTGAACTTAAATATCTTCTGTAAAAAGTTTCAGGAAAAAAAAAAAAAATTAAAAGTGAAAATAAAGTACTTTCAAGTAAATAGTCACAGCTCTGTGTAAGTCCCCCAAAAGAAGCCTGAAGTAGCCTAAGCTCCCAGAACGATGGTGTTTGCATCTGTACCAAGAGAGCCTCTCACTTGTCTGCACAGGTCAAAGCATGAAATGTAGATTTGGCTGACCTACTTTTGAGAAGTTACTCATACTGGGGTGTGTTCCTTAGTAGCCTTCTTTTTCCTAGTAAACCCCAGCTAAACTTAGTTAAATATACTAAACAGAAATTACTGGTATGACAATTAGCCTCTTTCCTCTGCAGATTCTTGAACCTTGCGTCCTGCAGCTGAGAGGTGGGGCACTAAAATGTGCTACCTTGGTCTGTGCAGCAGTCCCTAAAATAATGCTTCATTGCATTAATCTTTCCAGTTAGGAAAGAAAAAAAAAAAAAAAAAAAAGAGAGAGAGAGACAGAGACAATTTAGTAATGTAACTGCTGTGATATATTTCTCTCTCCATAAAAATGCACAAGCTGTTTTTAATTTCTTTTGTTAACAACTGCTCTTTGTTCTGGCCTTTACATTATTTCTCACTTTATTCTGACATTGTAATGCCTGAGTTGGACCTTCTTCTCACTTTTTAGAGGTGTCACTGGAAAGGAGAAGTTAATTCAGTTCCGGGAGAGAAAATTATTAATAGGTTTGCAAAAGATTTTTTTCTTTCCTATCTCTGAAAGCTCAGTGAACTCCAGTAGAAGATGAAGAGGCATTATCAAGAAATGGGCATAGGCACAATAAATGTCCTAGAAGCGATACTGCTTTCTCTCACAGGTGACAGTTCAGAATTCTGTCATTTAAGAGATCAGAGCAGTTCCATTTCCCCATAGATACTAGAACTCTTTCTTTGTACACCATGTTATGTTATTCTATAAATAAGATGCAGGTTGTAATAATTAGCACTTGCCTTATAAAATTGATTAAGTGCTTTCCTAGGTTTCTCGTATTCTGAGCAAGTGTTCTAAAATATTACAAACTGTGACTCATTCGTGTTCAACAATGTGAAATCTAACTCTTTGGGTATGCAAACCTCCAGAAGACAACACAGAGACCTGGGTGAGGTACCACAGTACCTCAGACCACACATTATTGTTGTCTGTCACGTTAATGTGTCCATGAGTAAGTAGTCTGTGAGCTTTTCAGCTTAGACCAGTTACGACCTCTCTTACTTACTTTTGCCAAGTCTATGTTTTCCAACAACCCAATGTAGCAATTAAAACTATATTGTCTGTATTTTTTCTGCTTTGAGATATTACTCATTATCACACAGTTCCTCTCTGTGGCACTGATCTTCCTCACCCCAAATCACCAGTTGCTTTTATCTCCTTCAGGTCCGCAAGCACTGCCACCAACTTCTTTGGTGACATCTCGTGCACAGAAGAAATCTTGAAAGGATTCCTGGAGAAGTTACTTGGTTCCCTTCAGCATTATTTCTAACAGAAGGAAATTCCAAATTTGAAAATTCAAATTACTTTATGATTCCAAACACTTGGCTTCTACTCAAAATGGAAAATGTTCCCCACCATTGAACTAGATTGGACTCTCCCAGCTCTCCGAGATGGTAACACCAAGGAAAATTGTCCTGTACATACTAAATCCTGAAGTCACCTATCCCAGTTGCAACACCTTTGTCATTAATGGGCAATGAGGGGGACCATTGTCAGCCAAGGGGAAGGATGGCACTTGGAGGCTGCATTAGATCTGACTACTGCACTCTGCTATTAAATGTGGTGAGGGTGTGATGTCAATAAAGGAACTCTCTTCTGGCCAACCACCCACCCTCCTGAAGTTTTTGTGTTTTGTTTTTTTTCCTTCTTCCAGACACTCTGCCCAAAAGCCCCTCTATCAACTCTTCATGGATGCTCTTTACCACATTGTCACCTTCAACTTTCAGTTGCCCTGTTAAGGAGTTTTGAGATGGCTTTACTGTATGTGGTTACAGAGTTTGGGTGTTAGTAGCTCAAGCCTCCACAAGCCTCCCTATAGATTCATCCCCATACTTTTTATTTCTGCTTCCCTGCACATTGCAGCCCTGCACTGCTTGTGAGATTTCCAAAGAGGTCAAAACTCAACATAATATCATTGAAAGGAGTGATATTATGTTTTTTTTTTTTTTTTTTCTTTTTACCTTCTTCCTTTATTTTCTGTCCAAATTAGGTATTATTAATTATGCATGAACTGTTTGCTATATGTGAAGTGCAAATGAAACATCTGACAGAAGATTTAATGCAGTTTTTAAAACCTCAAGTCGGAAAATACTACATGGACAGAAGTGTAGATGTTTATCAATAAATGTATGTATTTATCAGATGTTTATATAGATTTCTGAAAAT
>CM021699.1:82383690-82406569 GCA_011074415.1 Stictonetta naevosa | reverse complement strand
AGAGAAGAGAAGAGAAGAGAAGAGAAGAGAAGAGAAGAGAAGAGAAGAGAAGAGAAGAGAAGAGAAGAGAAGAGAAGAGAAGAGAAGAGAAGAGAAGATCAGAAGCCTATAGCACTTCCCTGCCTACAGAAAGAGCACAGCTTTAAACACTTCTCTGCCTGCAGAAAGAGCCCAGTTTTAAACAATGATGCTAACAATCTTGACTGGCAGTATTGGCTTTTACAGTGTATAATTTTAGGTGTGTGGAAGTAGAGATTTTTTCACATTATCATTCCAGGGCCCCACGAAACACAGGTTCCAATACAGAGTAGACAAGAGGTGGGCTCTGAGCAGCAAGGAAGTTGCACACATAACATGGCAACAAACTGCTTTAACAAGCCTTGAATATATAATCCCTTGATCTGGTACCCAGATCCACAGCAGCAGAAGCCAACTGAGGTCAAAGGAGCAGTTTCTGCTCAGTGTGGTAATTCTATAATGCATACAAGACAAATTCTACAATAATTCTGGGAAAAGGTAATTTATAATTTCTAGAAATCTCTTACAGATTATATGTCTCACATACATTTTTCAGTTCCCACAATGGGTAGTAATGTTCAATTTTTAATTGATGGTGCTGGGACATGAAAGTTAAATCGAGTGTGCTAGCAATTACTGGATGATTATTTTTAAAAATGATTATGTCCTAGTTTGTTGTTTTTTTTCTATAATTGATGCCCTACACACCTCAAAGAAAGCACTTTCTCATTAGAAATTCATAAAAGCAAAATATAGTTCATGCTCTAAATATGCTAGAAAACTTTGTCTATTACAATTTAACTGTTCATTGAGTTCCCAGAGGTTTTATGCTCCCAAACCATAAAAATTGTTGTACATACACAAACACATAAAATAGCCATGCATACATAGTAAAATTTTCAATACCAAGAAAAACAGAGCTTGAATTCTAGAAGCCATGATGAAACCTAGCTTTCAACCAGTTAGGTTTCCTAACTTACAGTAAAGTGATGTCTCAAAAACAAAAGCTTTTTAAAACAGGAAAAAAGATCTTATCGATTACTGAATATTTAAATAAAACAAAGTAGGGAAACCCATTCATTGAAAGATGTAACTATGGGTGGCAAGAAGTATTAGGCATTAGGCAATGCAGAATGCAAGGTTACTTGCTTACTGTTGCTATTGTGTTGCTTCCTGCCTTGCATTAATTTCCTTTCAATCTCCTTGGCAGTTCAGACTGTTTAATGATCCTGATTTCTGTACCTTTGAATTGTTAGATGTGAAATAGAAGACATTATTCAAAGAGAAAGGACTACTCTCTCCCCTGGTTCTACATCAAGAGCTCACAGCATGAGCTGTACTTGCCATTATCAAGTAAAGGATATCAGTTAAATCACTGGGAGAGCAGCAAAAGAGTGAATTCCTATGGAGTTTGCATGAATTGAAAATATACAATGTAAGAGACAAATACTTTCTCTTGATGGTTCAGATAAGCTTGTATCATATTTCATGATCTGTCAGTGGTAGCCAAAAGTTAGATCACTGTGTGTCCTCTAAGCCTGTGTCAAATAACTAAATATTTAGCAAGGGACTATACAGAAAAGATGGAGAAAAGAAAATTCTGACTTGTTTAAATTCAATAATAGAACTAAACTCACCCTTGATTACACCCAATTTTGCCAGTAGGACCTATCTGCAGGGGCTTTGCTAGATAACACTTAGAAAGAAATTGTAGGTGGCCTAGAACTTGCACTGCATACTTATCAAAACCAGGTAAACAAAGGGTTAAGCGTGGGTGATAAAAGGACTCTGTGATGTGCAAATTCAGCACATCTCTGCAAGACCATGTGTTGGTGGGAATCCTAGAGCACACCTGGCAAGAAGCAAACTCCTTCAGATACACTGGCAGTGCTCCCTCACAACTGAACCCACGTTGGCACAGCTTAGTGCAGAGCAATTTCTCTGTCTTGTGACACAGTATGTCAAGGCCTTTTATTTTGCTAATGAGCTCTGTTATGTCTGTTTTAGTAACTCTATCTGATGTTCTGAAATGGAAACTCTGCTGCTCAATTACTGTTAATTTTTACTTGGAACATCTCTCCAAGCACTTTCGATCCAGGTGGAAAGCAGCAGCCACTCTTAAGGGTGACCTCAATATATCAGGAAACCGGTTTATTTTTAGACTGTGACTGTTAGTTGTGCAAATGATACAGCAAGTTGAGCTTGCAGTTTCCCAATGAATCAGTCAAAGCATCACACACTGGCAAAGCAGCATGGTGTTATGACATCCGCTTGGCAACAAGACTCCCAACTAAAATATGAAGAAACACATGTACAGAAAGGAATTCTGATCGTGCTATCACACAGATTTTAAAAAAAAAAAAAAGTAATCAGTCAAAAGCCCAGTTATTCAAAAGAATAGTCACACATTGCAAGCAACAGCCATCTGAGGTTAAATGTTTAGCTAATATCATAGTAGCGGTGCAGCAAGAAGTTACACTTAATGAAGTCAGTATGTCGGATATTCAGGAGCAAGATGCTATCTTCAGTACACCTCTAAGCCTTATTCAATTGCATGACTACTATGTTTGGCAGTATGCTGGTAGACACCAGCACCATGTGTACTATACTTAGTGTACTCAGAGTTCGTATATGACCACAAACCCTACTTGTTGCCACCATCTGCTCTCGGTTCTGTGATCACCTCTGCAAGGCAAACCACAACAAAAAGTTTGTTTTGGAACATGGCGGTTTCCATGTCTCCAGAAGAGAAAGCCTGATACGTGAGTCTCAGTTCTATTAACTCTTCAAAAGTAACTTGATTTCTTTCTTCACAGCCAAGTTTTTTGTCTGAGAAAACCCACTAGTCTTGCATGATGATAGCACTGGAGGGAACTCTTAGTTACAGCACTCAAGGATCTGAGTGGTGAACTACATCTGATGGATTTTCCTTCAGGAGCATGGGACCTAAGCTAGCATGACATTTTCCAGTCTCTCTTCAGCAGCTAAAGCTTTTGCTTCAGGTCACTGTTTCTTAAAGTGCTAGAGGAGAGAGAAAAGCATTACACTATAAATGCTGAGTTAGTTCTTCATTAGTCTGTGATAAAGCAATATTGTCACTACATTACTTTTGAGACAACAGCTCTTCCTGTGGCTCAAGATTTTTTTTTCCCATGAAGAGCAGAAATCCCCTACAGAGGAGGAATAAATGGAAAAAATGCATACCACCTAGTCTCCTAGACCTTCCTATTTGCACATATTTCCTTACCTACTGACAGGCAAGAATTCCATAGAGACACCTGTTTGCTACCACTGAGGTGGAGCACAACATCTCTCAAGGCTCACCAAGTTCTGTTCTCTTTGCAAGGAGAGTAGCTGTAGTATTGTTGCCAAATGACAGTCTAGTGCCAGAGGAGAATAGCAAAGCTTTGCATCAGTGTTGCTTGTTTTCCTCCCTTTCTGCACTGTGAACTGGATGGGGCAATCAGCTTCCCACGACAGCAGAAAGCTATTCATTAAGACAATTTAAATACTGGTTGGTGCAGCAGACAGACTATGTAAGAGCTCTACAAGTACCAGTGTTTATAGCTCCTGAGTCATCGGCTAAACTAAGTTTCAAGGAAGGAAGCTAGAAATGCTTTATGGTAAATACCCTACACATGCATTAAAATAAATAAATAAATAAATAAATCAACAACAAACAGAAAACCTGCTCATCTAATCTAAACAGCAAGTTGGCACCAACAGGATCCTGGAGGTAATGACATTTTTTCCACAACAGGAAAATGTCTCAGGAACAAACCTTTCCTGAAGTCAGAGGAAAGAGGAAAGAGAGAAGCTTCAGAGTAGTCTTCCCCTCTGCTTTCTCATGCTCATTCTTAAGTATTTAAGAGCTGCTGGAAGCCAAGACCCAGTTTTGATTTTCACATCCGAACTACCTGATTTATTTTTTTCACATCTGCTGTATGTCATGACCTAAAAACATATGGGTCCACTGATAAGTTTAGGCTCACTCAGCTACTTAAACCCTGTTGCTTAGGAATCAGACACTAAACTCTCAAAGGGAAAAATCACATCAATAAGCTATGATGACCCCCCAGATTCTATGCAAGTTATTCTATTGACAGTATGAATTCAGTTTTTCAGACCCTTACAGCCCACAGTTTTCACAACTCACAGCTCTCCCTTCTAAGTTCTGTGGGCTGCTCTGACCTGGTGCTGAAGTCCATCAAAAAAAAAAAAAAAAAAAAAAAAAAAAAAGTCTCATAATTGTTGCTTTCACCACAGCATTCATAAATCACTGTGTGGAACTACATGTACTCTTAAAACCTATAATGCTATTTGCAGATTGCAAAATCATCCATATTCTCTAACACTGAATGATGCAAAGGAGTGCTAGAATGGATGGTGAAAGAGCAATAGAGATACCTCTTCCACCGTTCATTATTCCTACACCCAGCTGAAGGCAGAGGAAGACCTCTTTTTGACACTGCTTTCTTAGGGTTGCTGTCTCTATGCAGGTTCTGGCCCTGTTACAGTCTATCTACTCACTGAGGTCATCTACCTATCACAAAAAACATGCTTTTCGTGCCCCAGAAGAGTCTGAGAGGAAACTAATACTCTTGTAGCAAAGACTACAAGGACAGCATGGCCTGACTGCAAAGGCAGACAGACACAACAGTCTATAATCATGAGAATTCTCCTCTTGAGGAGGATGCCCCATTATTTGATTATCTCGGTAGGCAAACCAACCTCCAGTTTCACACTATGAAGCAAGACAACTCTGCTTATTTTCACAGACAGAGAAAGGAGAATGGAAAATACTATCTATTAATAAATCTGGGATTAAAAAAACATTCAAAAAAAAAAAAAAAGGAACACGAAGAGTTCTTTGCTTGGCCACTGCTTCTATATGCAAGCCAATCTTTCACTTATACAACTCGTATGACATGTAGGTGTTTTTTTAACTGACATTTTTCTGTGAACTGACACATTGTTCTGACATTGATGCATGTCAGGTCACATTGTTAGGCTCTCATAGAAATGGCTAAAAACCAGTCATATTTGTCAAGCTGCACAAAACAATTCCATTGCCATGAAGTAATTCAGGCATGAATTGGAAAAGGTACAGAATTAACCCGCACTTGAAAGCTTTTATCAAGGAAGTTCACAAAGATGTCACAGCTTTGCTGTATTTCCAGCAGGTTACAGAGTTATGTTCCTGCCACAAGAACAGTTATGCTTGTTTGTCAAGTGGTTTATTTATAGTAAGGGAATATTATTCAGTTACTTTTTATTATTATTATTTATTCCAATTGCTGCTTCTAAAAATCTTTCCTCACTAAAATGTGCATAGGCATGACGATGTTGTACTTCATTTAAAAAATGAAATGTGCATTTGCTGAAGCTCCCCTACAAACATTTAAAAGAGGAAAAAAGTAAGTTAGGATAATTGAAGTAATGTAAGAGATTTAAAGAATGTTTAATTTTCTAATCAGTGATTAAAAAAAAAAAAAAAAAAAAAAAACACCTCTTAATGTGAATTCCCAGATGCTATCTTTAACCCGTCTGTCTGTTTTTCTTCACTGTGCTAGGGTTTTTGTAGGTACCACAATACCGTAAAAGTATGTTGCATTCTGGGCTGCCAAATCATACAAACACTATGCTCAGGAATTAATTTAATTTCTTTTCTTAGCCATAGAACATCAGTGTTTGAATCACATCCCTGAGCTTCTGCTTTCATTCTCCATATCTAAATGCTGCTACAGCTTAGTCAGAAACCAAGTGACCCCTGCATGCTGCTGACAAGCCAGTGCAGGTTGTAGGGAATATGCAAGTCAGCTTGTATGTCCTGGGTCATGGATTTCATCTGTACAGACTTGCTGGCCTAGAGCTCTTACGCAAACTTTTTATTGTCTCAACTAACAAAACAAGGAGAAAAATGAATACTTCCTGAAGAATAAACAACAGTTTCACTACCAACACCTTCCAGTTTAGAGAGAGACAGAAAAGCCTGTACGTTCCTTGGAATCCTTTGGCTAAGAGCACATGGAAACTCACCTGTTTTTTTTCAGAAGAAAAACTTTTTCCTGAAAGTACATAAACAAGCAAAGAAAACAACAAAAAAACCAGAAGCTCCTGTTGTAATCAAACTTTATCAAGACAAAATTCCACCACTAAGAAATGCAGACAGAATTAGACGTGCCTTAGAGAGCATCTGCCTTTTACTGAAGCAATAACTACCAAAGGGATCATGCCAAAGTTGTCATTTTATGTAGAAGGAGTCTTCATCTGGTCACTTACATAAAAGTTAAGCATATCTCCAGAGGCAAGTACAAGGCTTGCTAAAAGTGATTATTGCAGAACTGAAAATGTAGGCATCTGGTCTGTAATGAAGCATACAGGTTCCCAAGCATACAGGTTCCCTGTGCTGTCTGGAGGATTGTCACAAACGCCTTGACATGGAGAGCAAAACCTAGGGACGTCCAGAAGGAAATACTGTATATTCTGATGATGTCTGAACTGCCTGGAGCCTAAATTAGGTCCATCTGAATTTTCATCCACCTGGGATCTGTGGCATCCAGTGCACCACTGCTGATACCATGACCAGAGGGGTAGAGTTGGTGGTTGTTGCCTTTTTGCATCATAGGGGTTTAGAGTATTCATCCAGGCATGAAATGAAAATGCTGCCTTCCAGCTCTGCCCACTTAAGGAGATTCAAATCTATGTTACTTATCTCACAACAGACCTTCCTAGTTACTATGTTATGCTTGGTTTGATGCTCAGCCATGAAGCCCAAGCTCACTCAACCAAAACGGTAAAATGCAAGACAGACATAGCCTCTATATATTAGAGGCTTTGTTACCTGCTAAAAAAGGGCAAAGCTGAATTCTGCTTCCTTAAAAAAATCAGAAGAATTTAAGGATATTTTATTTTTTTTTATTATTTTCTAACTCAGCAACTTGTTTTATGGAAAATGCATGCAGACTCCTGTAAATGGACCCCTTCAAACACTGTACCTTCTGTCTGACCTGCCCAACCAATAGATTTCTGGGGACTTTCAGAGAACCAAATGGCTGGGACACCTCTGTGAACACAGAGCTGTGACATACAATTGCCAGCGTTAGCAAGGATTAAGCAGCATTGCAGCAGTCCTGAGTGGTCCTCCAGACCTGAGTGCTAACTTCCCCACCTCCACCACCTCAAGTAGTTGGCTTGAACCTTCTCTGCTCAGCACATTTAGTGTGAGTTTTGCTTTGAGTTTTTTTAAGTTTAGCCTATAATTTCAAGTTTACAGATGGTGTAGCTGCTGATAAAGAAATGTCTTTTCTCAACTGTTAGATCAAACCAGATATGAGGTGGAATGTTTTGTGGTTTGAAAAGGACTAAATGTCATCCTAGATGTAACTTTTGAATAGTGAAAATGCATTGAACTCCAGCCCATTGCTAACATCTACAAAAATGAGGTTACAGATGTATAGCCAATGCGCGTGGAAGTTCTGGAGAATATCATCAAATTGTAGCATTTACTATGACACCCGTTCCTTTATGAGGCAGTATGCAGCCCCACGGAGATTTATAAAGACTTTCATGTACAGTGTAAAGCCACAAGAAGCCACAGGACACGTAACCTCTGAAAATTAAACCGATTGTTAAGTACCAAAATCTGAAAGTATTGGTTTCAGCTAATCAAACACTTGGAATTACTTGAATCTGGCAGAGAACAAATATGCATTTTTCCCAGTGTTTCAAGATTAATTCTCTAGTACTGATATGCTCTTCAATTTCTTACTCCTGGCAGTACAGATAATAACTGCTGGTACTAGCAGAATTCATAAATGGGCTCCTGCGCCCATTTCAGTCTTTATTAATATGGACATTTACTGGCAAAACTCCTTTCCAAGGATTTAAGACTTCAAATTTGGTGAGTTTATAAGTGAAGAGATCAAGAAATCCATGGATAAAAACAAATCCCATAAAATCTTGCCAAATGTACTATGGGATTCCCTAAAGGCTTACTCGAGAAAAAGAGAATCATTTATTTTTCCTTACCAAGAGCCAAAACAACAGAAAGAATAACACTGGAAACTCTAAAAACAGATGACAAAGAAGAAAAAAATATATCTGTTTAAGGTTAGCATTACCAATGATAATTCTAGCATATTAATCAAATTGATATTTAAATTGTATAATGTAAGTCATGTCAGAGCAAGTTTCTTGACCAAAAAAAAACAAAAATTACACCATAGAATGATGGAGTAAGTTAGTAAGTCAAGGAAATAACAAGTAACTGCATGTCTAGAGTTATAAAAAGTTAGGATTAGTAATAAAAATGAAAAATGAAATGAGTGTCATCATGGAAAGAAATACTCCTCTGTATCAGAATACATTTTTGAAACATGTTCATTGTGATCAGGAATCTTTTTTTTTTTTTTAATTAATTAAAAACAAAACAAAACAAAAAAGCTCATTATTTTTTTTTCTCTATAATTTATCATTAAGGTTTTCATTCTGACATCTCTACTGGAAGAGCAATTCTTAAGTACAGTTTATCATATTTGCATAAATTTAGAAGGATTGTTACCATGTTTTTGGTATACAACATTTAAAATTTGCTTCTATGATATTTAATAAATAGACAATAAGAAAGGAGATCCTTATCTGAAAAATGTATAAATAAATTCTTCAAACAAATTTCAGTAGAGTTTGCCTATGGTTTTAAATGAGGCTTGAAGTCCTGTAGAAGTTAATAATGGAAAAGGCTAAGTATTCCATTTTATGGGTTCTTTTTACTTCAAAGTAAAAACAGTTTTACTGACTTATTATTAGTATCCTTTTAATTAGGTTTTGTGAAAGGCCAGTTACAAAGTGTTTATTACCCATTTGCCTATTACTACCTATTTGCCCCAACTAAAAAATGACCCTCTTTATACCAAGACCTGCAAGCACAATTCAGTTTGACTATGCAAATCCAGAAGTTAGCCTAAACATTTGATAAGAAAACTTGTTATAAATGTATATTTAATTAAGTCATATATGAAAAGATGCAAAGTGCCTAAAATAAAATCTAAGCAGGTATATTAAAATAAATAAATAAATAAAAATACAAAGATGAGTGAGCACAGAGTATTATTTTTTAATATAAATGGTTCCAAAGTTTTTGTGGGTTTCTAAGCTTAATTCCCTTTTAGCAGCAATCCCAGCACAATCTAATTGAATATACATTGTCTTTTTACCATGTCTCAGTGTGCAAATTTCTTTGAAAACCTCCAGCTCTGGATCACACAAGCAGCAGGTTCTGCCCACACCTGACACTACCAGAGGTAGGTTTCTTACATCAAGTACTAAAGCTTAGCTCTTAGATAACACTTGAGGGGAAGTGGGAAAAGATGGCACTCAGGAAAGAACAACTCTTGGTCCCAGTCTACAACAAGTGAAATTGGACAGGGTCCCGGTTTCTCTCTAAATTGTAATTGATTTTTCATACTTCATTTCTGTCTGTCTGTGACCTGGAGTTACTGCTGGACCCTTCACAGCTTAATGGTGCATATTTTACATCCACTGATCTGAAAGAAATTAAGCTTATCAGCTCCCCTATTCTTTCTTCCTTCCTCCACTACAGCTGTATGAGCAATTAACCCCCAACATGTTCTCTCTACCCTCTACTAAAACCTGCCCTAGATCATATCAATGGGATATGACCACAACTATCATTGTCTCTTCTATCCTTGTAAAAGAACAGTAGCACTGCAGTCACAAGCCACAGCATCAAAGCAGTAGGAGACATAGAGACATATAGCCAAATCCACCTCATAAATCACACTGACCCTAAAGTTTTTCCACCTTTTACTTGCTGTATTGCTTCCAGAAATAAGTATGAAATTAACTTTACAATTTTAGTTGGCCAAAACCCAGGTGTCAGGAAGAAGGAGCTTTCCTTCAGACAGTCAATGTATAAGAGCCAAGAATAACAATCAGCAAACCCTGTAGGTTTGTGGGTTCATGAGGCACACTTAACTCACCTGACACAGAATCAAAATTCAAGAGAACAATAAGCAGCTTAGATCTCCCATTGAAAAGATGCCAATATTTGGCTTTCTCAACAGTCAGAAAGATGTGGGATCTCACTTCACTATGGGAAGTTCTAATTTAAGTACCTACTACGTGTACCTACTACGTGTCATCAGAATATGGTCCCAGTCATCAAAACAAAAAGTATTGCAAAACACTGAGATATTCTTTCAGGTTTACCTCACATCTTCCTTGTAAAAGGTTGCTAAGTAAATGAACAAAGACAACATGAAGCAATCTGAAGTGAAGCACTCCACTCCAGTGAGCAAGAGACACAGGCCAAGGTAAGAGGTGATGCTAAAGTATGATACAGTGACCCACTATGAGTACTCTGAACAGCATGAGCTTGGCAGAGCCAGCCTGCTTCATTGGTCAAATAGGAAAGCTGTTGCACTTTTGATATTATTAAAAAAAAAAAAAAAAAAAAAAAAAAAAAAACTTCAGCTTTCAGGAGACTGATTTTTGTATTTGTCTGTATTTGTCTATCCAGGCCCCAGGGACAAGAAAGATAAAATGATTCATCCTATTCCGCAGCTGTGTAAGATGCATATGTCCAAATTTTCTTCCTTTCTTTCTTTTGTGGTGCAGATTTTAAATTCTCATATGTTTATCAGATAGTTTAGGTTATTTTTTTTCAAAAACATTTAATCTATCCATCGAGGATGGAGGAAGGCAGCACATGGTAAGTGCAGGAATCTTGTCATTTGTGAAATACATGGACAAGGAACTGACCACAGCATCTAAATGTTAGACAGGGAAAAGGTGCAGGCAATACCAAGAGGAATAAAGGATATATTTTTTTTTGTCTATTCCAGCAACTACCACATTGTCCTCTTTCTATGGCTTGAACATAGTCTTTCCCCTCACCTTTCACCCAACTCTCTCAGTGACACTATTCTGCTGAAACTTCTCATGCACTTTACATATCAGATTTTAAGACATTAAAGCTCCCATCAAAATATGGAATGAAGTCAGCATGGGAATCAATGGATTATTACTCAGGGTGACTCATTTAAGACAATGCAGTTATGTTAAATAACTATTGTAAGATACTGTGATTCGATTTGATTTGAATTGCTTCTTCTTGAACTTGTAACCTTTCACTCCACCCTCTCCCTTTTGGGCCTACTTCTGCTGAAGCCACTTGGATCTCTGCCATAACACATATAGCCTGCAAGCAACGGTGTAGAAAAATCAATCCAGAAAGGTTGTGTGATGGAAGAATTTGGCACCCTTTTCAAGGAGAAACAGAATAATTACCTATGTGACATTGAATTTCTAGAACCCTTTTCCCCTTCTTCTCAGATCTTGGATTAAAAAAAAAAAAAAAAAAAAAAAAGTAAAATAAGAGATTGATTTAAATAGTAACATTTATAGACTCACAATTTACTGTAAGGAGTGTCTCAGGTCTGGAATAATAGACATGTCAAACTCAGGAATGAAGTTCACTGGCATATATGAAAACTAATAAAGCCTATCTCCATACTTGGTCTGCTGCCTCTTAGCCTGTACCATGTTAGTAATCATTCCCTTTCAAATAGTGTCATAATTTTTACTTAAACATGACAGAAATCAAGGATAAGAGCACCACAGGATCACAGAACTCTGTTATGTGGATCCAACTTCTGCATCTACTAAGAATTTATTTGAAGGCAGACCTCCCATTCCTTAGCTTCCTAGTAATATTTTCCATCAAGATTCAATAATGTAGGCAGGTAAGGGAAAGGAAAGACAATTATGTTGTGTTAAATCTTTATTCATATCTCTAGTTTCTTGTCTAAGGTCTTTTCCACCTTTAATTTCCAATAGCATCAATATCAAGGAATCTCGATGCACATAGAAGTGAAAAAGGCTCTTGCCAGAGGTGTAAGTATCCAGAGGATTATAAATATTATACATAAAACAGCATTTGCATGGACAAATGAAATGAAAATTTCCCAGCTTTCTCACCAGTTCACACACACCAATTTGGTGAGAGACTGGAATGTACTCTATGCACAGGATTATTTAAGCATTATAAGTTTAATATGGGGTAGAAAAAGGATGCACAGATGCAACTAAAAGAGGGTAGATTTAGCTTAGATATTTGGAAGAAATTCTTTACTCAGAGGGTGATGAGGTACTGGCACATATTGCTCAGAGAAGCTGTGGATATCCGATCCCTGGAAGTGTTCAAAGCCATATTGGAATGGGACGTTGGTCCACCTGGTCTTGTGGGAGGTGTCCCTGCCAATGGCAGTGAGGGTTGGAAGTGGATGGTCTTTAAGGTCCCTTCCAACCCAAACCATTCTATGATTCTATGCTTCTATGATATCATAGAATATTCAAACCTCTTTACCTACAGGTGAATGACATGGTCAGTTTATGGAGCTCAGCAGTTAATCTACCTTGCAGTACCACAGGCTGAGCAAAGGTTGTTAATACTCATGCTTTTGCAGACAAAGTTAAATAGATATTAAGTTCCTTAAACAGTCGTAGTTATATAAATATTAAGTTCTCTAAACCAGCAAAAAGAAAACAAAATCACACATTATCAGATACTACTGCAGAAAGACAATAATATGCTTCCTCCTCAGAGAAACAGGAAGCAGATGGAGAGGATAGTAAGAGCAGTGAGGGCAGCCAGCTGTCAGAGGTGAAGGGACAAAAATACAATTAGCTGTTTTGAGGCTGCATCCAGGTGTTACCGCCAAATGTAAAGAGCTTACAGTAGAAAAGCCATGCTGAAGAACTACTTCTGTAAGACAGTAATTTTACATTAATAAGTTTGTATGAACTAAAAACAATGAAGTAATTACTGTGAGAGGAGAGAAAAGTGCAGAAGAAAGTCTGCATGTCCTTACACATGGTATAAGTGGTAGTGTTAATTCACAAGAATTATGAAGGTGAACAGGAGACACAGTAATGGTTTCAGTAGGTTGCCTTGGTTATGATTACCTCCTTTATGATCTTACTGTTTTTGTTGGTGGTGGTGGTGGTTTTTGGTTGTTGTTGTTTTTTTTTTCATTATGCTTGTGCTTAGATAATTGGATTTTACACTTCTGAGGAGGGCATATGGCAAAATCAATGGCACTACTTCTGCTTCCTGCTTTTTATGGGAAGTCTATTTCTGTGGGCATGTTCTGAGAATATCTATGAGGAGGAGTAATTGGTTATCTGCATATTGGGCAGGGACTCATGTCTATTAGCACAGCTCCTCAGACTTAATACCCACAATGAATTCCAACATGTAGAAAACATTTAAAGCACAGATCGTTGAAATGTTTGTGTCCCTAGAAAAAGGTGACAACTGAGTGCAAGTTTTGAATATCTACAATTTGGACTCATGGCAGTGTTCCTGTTGGGGATCTGGCTCAAAAACTATTCTGTGTCCTGAGAAACTCAAAGACCAAGGCAGATAGAAAGTTTGTAGTTTAAATTAACATAACCAAATCTATCTCTTTGAATCACATTGTGTATCAAAAGACAGCACAATTAAAGATGTCTCAGTCAGCAACTCTTCTGCATGTCTGCTTCATTATCAAGAGTTTAAATATGTGCCCATCTTTCAATTCCATCACTCTATTGGTCTGAAATTCTCACACTCACAGGCTTTCTCTGTTCCACATGATATCTTCAGTAACATCTTAGAGATTTTTTCCAACCTAAATGATTCTATGATTCTGTGGTCTTTGCCACCTTCTCACACCGATGTTCCTGTTTGGCAGTTTCTGATGTCTTGTACAGCAGTTTCCCACCTCCTGTTCTGTAAGATTACCCTTAGCCCGAAAACCACTCAGCAGTCTGGTCACTTGTCAGCAGCCTCCTAGGTAAGACCACACCGCTGTCACTCATAAAGGTGTTAAACAGGGCAGTTCCTAGTCATAGGGAAAGTAACTAATATCCCTCTTCATTTTTGCCATTAATTAGAATAGGGAAGGATCTGGCCCACCTGATAGAGTTACTGGTATTCAAAAATGACTGCAGATATCATAGGTGAGGATTTCCAAAGAGATTTATAGTCCCCAGGACTGACTTTGACCTGCATTTGTGATCATAGAAAGACTTTTAACAACTCTTTTCGGGTGTAAGTCACTCTGGCACTAACTTATTTTTGTTTTGCTCCCAACTGCATGACCAAGTATACTCTGCCTAGCAAACATCTTTACCAGCAGAGCAAGCAATGCCATCCAAGTGAGTGGAGATGAAGCCCATACAGGTGTTACAGTCTGTTGCCACTAGAATAACTTCCCTTATACAGGTAAAGGAGCCATGCTGATATGCTCTATTATGAGGGCTTTCGTGGAGGAGAGAGATTTTTTAGGAGGCATAGGACTCTGATTCTACAATGCTCTTGCCTTTGCTTGTGAATGCAAGGAGAGTAGAGATGTACAATCACAAGAACACAGAAAAAAAAGTCGCTTCTGTCCCAGAGCTGTTCCCACTCAAGCTCTGTCACTGAACATCTTCTGGGTATCTGGCTAAAGCAGTCTAATGCAGCAAAGAAAGACTATTGGTTTTATGCTTTAATTCTTGTTTATCTTCTATGCAGTCACAAAAGCACCTTTTTCATTTTTAAATCAGGTAGAAAATCACCATCTTGACTCCAGGGTGAAGGATGAAATATCAAAAATATCACTATCCACCTAAGTAATTTGTAATGAATTGAGTCCTTTGTCCAACAACAAATGAACTTCTCCTTTTGGCACAGTAATACAATCTAATCTGTTCTTATTTTTGGATTAATTTCAAAAACTGTCTCTGTGAATTTGAGAGCATTCTCATCTTTTTATGTGCATTTTTGCTTTCTTAAAATAAACTTTAAATATTATTTTTACTTTCCTTCTTAATTTCTGCCTGAGGGAAGATTTCTTACTGTAAAAGGACTAGAGCTAAACTGAGATATCCTTGCCAATGCATAGTCTCATTTGCATTTACCTTGCAGAAAAATAAATGGTATATTTCTTGTCCTGGCTTGATGCACACAGGATCTGTGGTGCTTTATCCACTGGTTCTACTCTGATATACGTATATATTTTTTATGCTGGACTATGCCACACACTTACTGTGTTAGAATTTCACGGAATGGCATCGGTGTTGTGACATTCCTCCTAACGACACTTAGCAAGTATCCTTGGCTTATATATGTTTTAAATTCAGAAGCTTGGGCTCTTTTCCATTCTAAATAACAGCTCAAATAATAAATGCATATAAATGCATATTTCATGTATAAAATTATACTAGTCATAAATGTCATTACAATAAAGACAATATATTTTAAGCCCATCCAGTCTCATGAACCTTCTTATTTTAACTGTCACATCACTGGTCATGACAAATGCCTTTGTCTCCTTTTCATTATATGCTGCTATTTCTGGGTTTGTTCACCCACTGCCAGACTCTGATCTCAGTAACATTGGTGTAATTCCAGTGTAACTCCAGAGTGGCCCCCAGTGTCTGGATGAAAGTCTGATACTCTTGGTTTGATCCAGATAAAACAGTAGTAATGCGTGCTGGCAGAAGGAAACATTTTTGGGGATTTGACAAGGACCGTGACCAGACTTCAAACTGAGGGCAAACATGCATAACCATCTGTTGTCAAGACAATGTGCAGTCCCAGGGTCTGTTGGGTTTGGCTGCGGTGGGTCTGCTCTCAGTCCCCAGGGCTGGGCTCACGGGCTGCGTTCTCAGGATCCTGAGCTCCAGCTTTCATTCCCACTCCTGTCTGCTGGAGTGTGACCAGTGCCAGCCCCAGAGCACTGTGCGAGGTCTCTCTGGGCCAGCTTCTTCCTCTGTGGCACAGGCCCTGTCATGCCCTTGGGCAATCATGCCTTTCAGACAGTGCTTCACTCTGGGCTGAGAGGCCAGCTGTGCTCTGCAGAAGAGGGGAGACTTTTTCAGGATGTTGCGAGACATCATGGCATAGACGTGCATTCTCCTAATTTGAGCTATTTAATCATTTGACAAAAGCTAGTGGACTATGCCTGCATCTGAGTCGATGTCAACAGAACAAATAATGAAAATCAGTTCTGTTCAGTCCTGTCTTTTCAATCTCATACAATCCTTCCACTGTAACAAACCTCTATTTACTATGCCTAAAAGATCGGTGATATTTTTCCTAGTTGACATACCCACAGACATACATATTTGTCTCCTTTGTTGTGTTTTTTCCTCCTCTGACATTTTCCCTGCTGTACTGTTTGTGCTCCACAGATGACTTTTAAAGCCTCTCCCTTTACTCCCTTACCTTCTGAGACTCACTTCTATCCAAACACTGGATCAGAGTCTATCAAACAAAGCGCTATGCTATCTTCACCCCTAGCCTGCAGTACCTGCTTGCCACTGGACTGTTACTCTACAAGCCTGCCTGTGGTTGGTAGGTGACAGCCCAGTTCAGTTTTCAGTGCTAGTCACTGGTGATACTGGTGTTCAGCATCTGCCCTGACTGCCTGATGACCAGAGACACCATGAGCTAAAGTGTTGTTCTCTACACACTGGATGGCTTGGACTCTGCTTACTTCTTCTGCTGAGGCACCATCTCTGCACTGGTTAGTGCCACCAGAGCTGAAGCCACCACAACCTAAAATATGATGTGGCAGCCCCTTGGCTTTGCAATCTATTTCACTTGTTTGAGCTGTAATATCTCGTATCTACTCACTTTCAAGGCAAAATTTGTTTACAGGAATAGCAAACACAGGACACAGGCTGCTATTTATTCCTCACAAATGAGATACTGTTTAGCTGATTTTAATTCTATAGGAGGTGTATGTGAAGACTTCTGTTTTACTTGTTCTTGCACCATGCTTTCACAGTAGAGCACTTGGAAAAAGAGATTGGAACTTTTAAAATGCCTGTACTAGTTACAGATCCATACAGTAAATGGCACACATGCACTGCAGATGGGCGTGCAGGGCCACACACCCATCTCGCCCTGCCTGGCTCCCCCGTGCCTTCTCCCAGAGCGCAGGCAGACGGAGCCAGCTTGTCTCCACAGGCATAAATACCCCTTCAGACTCCCAGAAGAGTCTGACAAGGGCTGATTCAAGCAATGCAGAGGGAAGAAGGATAACATATCCACACAGCTAATCTGGCAGTCTGACTCCTGATTCGTACCATTCTTCCAATAATTGCCTGCCAGGATTAAATGTGCAGTGCACCCATTACAACCTCCTCTTTTTTTGTGTCCCAGTTCAGGAAATCATCTCTATTAAACAGAACATTAATACACATTCTCAAGTGTCATTATTGCTGCTGAAGTAATGCGGAGGTGGATATGGTGGCAGCCAAGTAGCTGGGTGGAGGTGTGTTGATGCAAAAGAGCTGGGTACTTAAATTCAGTCTAAAGTGATAGGCCAAAGCATTAGTCTTTGGTGCTAGCAAATAAAAGAGTCCAACTTCAAAAAAAAAAAAAGGGAAGAAAAAAAAAATCTTTTTCACAGGTTAGCAAAAGAGGAACAATCTGTGTGAAGCAGAAATTAAGACACTGAGCAACACAAATTGTTGCTCAAGTAAGCAAATATTACTTATTTAGGGTTTATACAGTCTCAAGATAAACCTTCAAGAAACATCAGAGGCCTGTAATTATCTCACTTCACTTCAGCTACCCAAAAGTTGCCTAGCCTCAGGGCACAGCCAGGCTGCACAGAGCGGCAAAAACCTCCAAGGATTTCTACCTTCAGCCACTAGAATTGTGGTAGGAACACACTTCCAGTTATAATATGATCTCCATATTCCTTCACAAATTCATAATATTTTCCCCAAAGTGCAGTTTAATTATTGGTCAGTTTATTTCCATAAAAGTCAAGCAGACTAAATCCGTTGCCATTGTAACACCTATACCAGCTTCAACACAGATCTGCATTCACAGGGAATCAGGCTTTCTGCCCTAAACTAGACAAATATTAGTATGAGAAATTGCAAATTATTGTTAAATAGTCCACTGTTTTACTACTTAAATTAGTAATTAGGGTAGCCTTGCCTGAAGGCTGACATTACAGATTTTAATCAAGAACAGAGGTCAACAGTGAAAAATTGAAGTTCCTATTTTTTCCAGAGCATGTAATTTATCTTATGATTTAATCAAGACTAACATGCCACTTTTTATTACTTAGCATATCTTTTGTCATAAAAGGGCCAAATTTCCCCTAGGATTTGGGTGACTGAAGACTCTCAAGTCTTCAGGAGATTTTCAAATGGTATCAAATATGTTCAAGCTTGTAGGTGTCCTTTCAAAAACAGGCCCAAACCATAAACTCCCAAAAACAAAGTCAGAGGTGTAGTAAGTTACACAGCACCAAATCAGCAAAGAATCAATTATGAAACGAATGAATGAAAGGAAGGAACAAAAAAGCAGGGCTGCAGCCAAAACAGTAACCACCAAGTGTGTATAAACGAGAAAGGAAATAAAATTCATCCCTTTGTCAGACAAAATCACACACTTGCTGTCATTCCTTGTAATTACCTCTGTCGATCCAGCCCTTCCTGTCTGCTCCCACACAGAGAACCAGAGGTCTTATGTCCTCTTCTCACACTTCTTTCAGGGGGAAAGGGACTAGCAAACTGCTATGTGTGACTATCTATGGCTCTTATGTAGGTGTCTGCAAAAAGTTGTGCCACTGGCACCTCACATCCTCCTCATCGTTATTCAGTGGCTCTGGTCAGTGTATGTTTTTGGAGTCACACTAGTCAGGAAGCCCAAGGCCACTATCACAGCTTAAATCTCATAGCAGGTATGTTACAGCTAATTGGAAGATGCTATGCAGACTTCAAGGAGATAACTGAAAATGCCAGGAGGTAGCACAGCACAGTGCCTGCTAATGTTTGAGGAGCTTACTGTTTTTTTTTTTTTTTTTTTTTTTTTTTTCTTTCCAGGACCCATTTCAATGCAGTGGCAATGAGCATTATCATGACGTGCTGCAGGTAAAGGCAAGGTGTTGGCAATGTGTTGTTCAGCATTGCCATCATGGCTTTCCCTCTGAAACCCAGGCTGCCTCACTGGCACACGTGCTCCCCGTCAAAGTCACCCAGGGAGCCCCCACTGCAGGCTCACAGCTGGCAAGACAAGTTCTTCAGCAAAACAAATAACATACATAATTTGCTCTTAATCCTGTTCTCCTGGACATGTACAACACATGCATGTAGGACCATAAATGAAGCATGAAGGTACAATGTGACCCAGTGGGAAGGCAGCATAGTTGGAAGGGAGACTGCATTTTTACATTTCTACTCTTGTTTCCAAACTAGTGGTAAACTGGCTCTGGCATCTCTCGAAAAGACTGCATGAAGTAGAAGGCATCAAGAAAGACTGCAAAAGTAGTTTGGCTATACTAATTTCCATAATCTAAGAAGCAACAGTGAACAAGAAGCTATTAGAAAATTGTTTGCTTATCACTGAAATGGCTTTTTTCAAAGAGATTTGCCTAGCAGAGTGTGGTGGTTTTACTCGGGTGGGCGGCCGAGCTCCACCACAACCGCTCTCTCACTCCCCCTCCTCAAAGAGTAGTGGGTAGAAAATACAATGAAAGGGGCTTAAGGGTTGAGATAAGGACAAGGAGATGGCACAGTAATTATCGTGACGGGCAAAACAGATTCAGCATAGGGAGATAGTAAGATTTATTGCCTATTTCTAACAAGCTAGGGAAGTGAGAAACAAATGAAAGAAACCAAAAGCACCTTCCCCCCCCCATCCACCCTCTTCTACCTCCTCCCCCCGAGCGGCACAGGGGAACGGGGGAATGGGGGTTATGGTCAGTCTATAGCAATTCTTCGCCGCCGCTCCTTCTCAGTCACTCTCGTCCCCTGTGCTGTGGGGTCCCTCCCACGGGATGCAGTCCTTGCCAAACTGATCTGGCGTGGGCTTCCCATAGGCAGCAGCTCTTCAAGAACTGCTCCAGATACGGGTCCGTACCATGGGGTCCATCCCACGGGAGCAAACTGCTCCAACCTGGGTCCCCCACGGGCAGCAGCTCCTGCCAGGTCACCTGCTCCTGCATAGTCTCCTCTCCACAGCCTACAGGTCCAGCCCAGAATCTGCTCCAGCAGGGGTCTTCCACAGGCCTCAGTCTCCATCGGTGCAGGTCCACCTGCTCCACTTTGGTCTCCTTCAGGGACTGCAGTGTGGAACCCTGCTCCACCATGGTACTCCATGGGCTGCAGGGGGACAGCCTGCTTCACCATGGTCCTCATAACAGGCCACAAGGGACTTCTGCTCCAGCGCCTGGAGCACCTCTCCCCCTCCTTCTTCACTGACCTTGGCGCCTGCAAGGCTGTTCCTCACTCCTCTCACTCTCCCAGCTGCTGTGTGGCGCAGCATTTTTTTTCCCTGTCTTAAATATGCTCTCACGGCGGCGCAAAACAACATCACTTATTGGCTCAGCTCTGGTCAGCAGTGGGGCCCTTACCAAACATGGGGCAGCTTCTAGATCCTTCTCACAGAAGCCACCCCTATGGCTCCCTGCTACCAAAACCTTGCCACGTAAACCCACTACACAGAGCCTCATTTCACAAGATAGATGGTGACAGATGTTCAACTCCAGAGCCTATCTGTGAGAAAAAATAAAATAAAATAAAATAAAATAAAATAAAATAAAATAAAATAAAATAAAATAAAATAAATATGCTTTGGCTACTCTGCTGGTATTTTACACAGGCAACTTTCTATATCAGACAACTGCTTACTTGGATTCTCTCACCCATGTCTTCTGTGTAACCTAGTCATCTCTTGCAGATAGAGAGGACTGTGGGCTTGAGTCTCAAGTATCATAGATGTTTCCTTTAGTCTGCACAAAGGATGGCAGTTAACTCTACATCCTGCATATCCAGGGTATCTCAAATGTACAGCACTTGCACTGATGATGTCCAAACAAGCTGTAAGTCAGCTCTGTCTTTGTATTCGCCCCACAGCCCACTGGGACATGTCTGATTCCCATCATCTGCACACATAAGACATGTCTGGGAAAACCTCTTCTCCCCAAAAGTCATTACACCTGCGTCTTAATCCACCTTCCAGGAATTTTCTATTTCTAGCTATTTTTAGTACTCTAGTTATCAAGGATGATGAAAATGCATTGAGTTGCACAGGGAACACAGGAAATACTGAATGTTAATGAAGACAGGCTTTATTACTTTTTCTCTTGCACTCTTTTTTCTTTCTTTTTTCTTTTTTTTTTTTGTCTACTTAAGTCAACTTCAGACATTCTTTTCAAGAAAACAGAACTTAAACAGTAAGCCAATATTATGCCTTATAATTAATCAGAACCATATCTTCAAAAATAACATGGTAATTCTATAAAAGGTCAAGACACTAACTCAGCTGAGTTGTGTGTTTGGATGTAATGCATGGCTACCTTAACCATGGCCTATCTGAACTGCCTTATTTATCTAAATTAGCACGTCCCTTTCATTAACAGATGGCAAAACCTCTGTAAATGAACACATGCTATCAAAGACCTTCAAGTGCCTTTCTTCCTCCATCACTCTAAAATGTTTAAACCCAGTCAGGGGCTTTTAAACCATGGGAAGAACCAAATTTTTGTTTCAAAAAATTGGTATCCAGATTTTAATAAAGCTAATTTTAAGTTGTTTGTAAAAATAGAAAAACTTTGTCAAGACAATTTTTAAAATTTTGATCCAAGAAGGACATTTTAATACACATTAAAAACCATTTTGATTAATCAGAAACATTTCTCCTTTAGCATGTGGGCCTGGCTGAAGTCTGGGTGTCTGATAGTGTGGTTAGACTTTGAGGAATAGTGAGGGTGGTGAGGCCCTGGCACAGGCTGCCCAGAGAAGCTGTAGATGCCCCATCCCTGGAAGTGTTCAAGGCCAGACTGGATAGGGCTTTGGGCAACCTGGTCTGGTGGGAGGTGTCCCAGCCCATGGCAGGAGGTTTTGGAAATGGATAGTCTGTAAGGTCCCTTCCAACCCAAGCCATTCTGTGATTCTATGATTATGTGATTCTATGATTTTATGCTATGCTATACCATGGTACACAGGTGAGAGGTCCTCTTAGTTCTACAGGGAGAAAGGTAGGATTCACATGGGATTTTATTGGAGACTTGGGATTGGAGATAACCCTGGCATTATTTTTTCCTAAAATATAATGCAAACAATATGACCGAAAAAAAAGCCTTTCAACTACTGTTTTTAAGAATCCAAACAGGAAAAAATAAATAAATCAGAAGTGGAGAGTCAGCAGCTTTTTAATCTTGTGGAGGAGGGAACTGCAGGCACAGAGTACAAACACAAGACACCCTGCAGTGGGGAATGAATGTACAAATGTTTGTCCCCATTCACTGCCTTCCTGGGACAGGCAACACAGACAGAGCCAAGGCATGGTACTCCTGAGGTTTTGAACTTGCTATTGCTCTCAGCGTCATGGAATTTCTTTAAGCCAGAGCTGTTCAGCAGCAAGGAAGATCTGCTGTTTTCCACCCTGTTTCTCCATATCCCCTTTGTCTGCCAAGAGGGCCAGGTTGTTCTTTGTGGGCCTCCAGGTTGTGAAGAAAAGCTAAGGTCTTGAGTTTGACAGGATCATCTACTTCCAGTTCACACAATTTCACCTCAAAAGATTGTGGGAAGAAGCAAGTCAAGAAAGGGTTTTTGTTGTCGTCGTTGTTATTGTTTTACCCTAAAACACCATGCAGTTGGTTAAGCTCATGATGAGCTTTTTCTACATCTCACTGAAGCCAGTTAACAGGTTCTACAGCAAGCTAAGTCAGAAGTTAGCAAAGAAGGTATCAGAAGGAGAGTCACTAACCATGACATTGCCAGGAATTTCAGGTGTATTGAATCATGGATCATGTTGGTAAGAAAGCTCTTAAATAATAATAAT
>CM021699.1:82357883-82383590 GCA_011074415.1 Stictonetta naevosa | reverse complement strand
TCTTAAATAATAATAATAATAATAATAATAATAATAATAATAATAATAATAATAATAATAATAATGTGTGTATTTTTACAGATGAGAACACAATGAAATACTGCTTAAAGAAAACACTTTTCATACCCCAAGTCTCAGACCCAATGTACAACTTATGAGCTCACTTAAATAATTAGCTTTAATGGCTTTTGCCATTCTTTTAACTTATTTTTCAGTTAGACTGTTCAACATGTCCATCATTACCTGACAAGGCTATTGTGGGGGTTGCACTTTGCTGATCTTCTAGGGTCAAGTTTGATAGGACTGCTGCTATTTGGACTTTCTGGCTAATACCCTCAGCCATTAGTGAGGGCTTTGCTGCAGAGATCTAGACTGCTGACTTGGATCCATGGCAAATTGCATTATGAAACAAAGAATCACCTGCACTGTATTTCCAGAAGTTCTGCATAAACAGGAACAAATTCTCTCTTTGCCTTCTTCCAATACATTGATGACTTTTCTGTGCATGTGTAACCAGATCTGCGTGAAATGATGGGTAATAGCAGCCTGGAGTAACGGGGGGAAAAACAAATTTTATTCTCTTGCATAAAATGTCAAAACATGGATCAGACTGGCTGAACATCCAGAAATTCTTTCCATCCCATCACCGGATTTGCCAGCCATTCTAGGATGTCTTTTTTCAAAAAAAACGAAGACAACTTACGAAATTGTCTAGCTTGAGTAAAGACAGATATTGTTTCCAATAGGAGGAGTGAGTTTATTTTGGAGTTTTAGATTATCTGTTTTTAATGTCTTATATTTAGGGATTGCTTTTCATTCCAAAATAGTCAAAGATGCTTTATATCATACAAAAAAGTCTCTAAAAAGTGTCTTCTTTGTTTGTTTATATGAGGCATTATCTTATTCTTAGCATTTAATATAATCCTTTCAGAGTCCATTAGGTCTTGTCCAAGTTGCTGATCATGTAAAATTCCAAAATATTTTAAAAGAGGCCAGAAACAGCACAAAGATTAATAAACAAAACATTACTGCCCAGCTTTATGGCAAAGCAAAGGACCCATTTGGATATTTTTCATATGTGGGCAAAAGGAAGGGAAAAAATGTAAGTTGATTATCCTTACAGAGGGCAACTTGTGGAATTGTAACTTGCATTGTAAATGGCTCATTAGTAATGAAACTGAGAGGGGAGAAAAGTGATGTAGAATCATCAAAGATTTACCACAACCTCCCTCTTTTTTTGTTTGTTTGTTTGTTTGTTTGTTTGTTTGGGGGCTGCAATCAGAGTAAAAACAATTATGCTTATGATTACTTACTAAAGTTGATGTGTATAGCAGCTACAGATGGTGGTGACAAAATTCTTTCAGGAGCTCTTTCTTTCCTCTTTTTGTGTCTACATTCAGCAAAGCTTCAGGAATAAACACAAGAGCATTTGGAGCGCCTGTGCTGTGCATGCTTAGCAAATTTGAAGCTTGAACTCTTAAAGATGTGGCCAATGAGAACAAAAGCTGATGTATATGTACATGCTGCACTGAATGAGCAAAAAATATTTGCCGTCTGGAGAAGTCATAGATGGAAAGTGTTTGTATGCTGAAACAGCCATAAAATAGGAAATCTGTCATTATTTTTCCTACCATTGGCAGTAGATCTTGTCAATGTGTCCTTTGTTGGAAATGTGTTTTAGTATCAGGAAGACACCCTACCTTTGAGGCCCTCAGCTTCTTAAAGTTATTGCCTCTCAGAGGAAGGTAATGCACATCTGAGGGCAGCTGTTATGTTGAGTGCAACCAAATAGCCCAGCTCTGACCCAGAGGAAACCGCGCTCCTCCTGAGCCGTCTACAAAACCCCCAGAGTGATTTTCCTGGTTAAACCAAGCCTGGCCTTCCTTTTCACTGTGCCTGTTACCTTTTTAATGCTTATCAGGCTCATGACAACACTTAAACCCATCATTTATCAACACACAGCATGTCTTCTCAAGCAGCACCTCTGCACCTTCACTAAGGGGAAATCACCTGTGGTTTTACTGGTGGCCACCAGTTTGGTGATGGTGCAGTTTCCATGACTGCAGTGCGCCCAATTGTGTTTTACCATCATGGGAGGAGACAGGATCTCCTCATCAAGCAGCTTTTGGACCAAGTATTTCTGGGGGCCAATACCCCACTTCATGATAGGCTGCTCCACCACGACCAACCTACAGTACTCTGAAACCAGACAGATGACAAAGCTGTGGACCAGCTGAGCAAACTGGCAAGCAGATGGAAACATCTCCCCCTTCTTTGTCAGCCCAGCGAGGGGCTTTATTCAAGGACAGATGGCATGGCTGGATTACTGCTGTGGGACAAGAGGAGCTGTAGAAGAAGCAATCTTCATGAAGGGAGCACAAGAGAGACCAAATGTAATGAATCTTGTGCTTTTAGAGTCATTAGAGCAGGAAGATGACTAACACAAAATGAAGATACTTATTTTTGCGAGGTTACTTATTGTGAGTTTTCAACAACCTTCTTCTGTAACAGGAAATGTAGTGCATGTAGGTGTATACAGTCTATAGCGTAACGTATAGCCCATGATCTCCCCTTATTCACTGGACCCCCAGCTGCAGTTTTGGGCCCACGGATAAGAAGTCAGCCCTGTGAATGTAGCAGTTGCTGCTTTTATTCAGTCCCTCTCAAGGAAACAAAACAGGTAGCTGCTTCAGCAAGAGTATTTTCTGTCAGAAGATAGATTTACAAAGGGAAGGCTTACCTCAAATGACTTTAAACTAAAGATGCAACCTCCTCCTCCCTTCCCATCAGCTTTGCAGCAGCAGATTTCTATATGAGTAAACAAGCCCAGATCCAGCTGTTGATACCTATAGAGAATGATGTTAGATCATTACAGGATGCTCTTTTGTGCATAGAGACTGTCTAACCTGAGTACTTAAAATAAGCTTACATTTCTAAGATTCAGTATTACCATCTTTTCCATACGAAAGGTGATATTTCAATTGGCAATTTCCAATTGCAAATAAAATACTACAGCTGGAAAAATATACATGCTGGAATTCACAAAATTCCCATGAAAACGAGAGAGGAAGTCTTCTCCTAGCTTGAAGTTGTATGTGGAAAAGACATTAGATATTGTCATAATCTGAATTGAAGCCCGATATCTTTACCCTGTTATTAATGTGGAAAAACAGTGACTTAACGGGTAAAATAATGTCTATACGAGCAGTCTTCAGCTTTTCATTTCAGCTTCTCAAAATGTGGAACTTTAGGTACCCAAGTGAAGCACATAACTGGAAAATCTGGCCTATAAAGGCTACTGCTCAAAGAGAATATCCTAGGGAAATGTATAAAGTTGGCTTTCTCTCTTTTTTTTTTTTTTTTCCCTCTACATTTCTTCTTTTATTCCTAGCAGGACTGTAAGTTTAGTGAGATCATAAGGAAAGAAAATAAGATAACACAGAATCTTTGGGACATAGCTAGAATTCAGTTATTTAGATAAACCCTAGATAAAGATCTAGATTTTGAGATGGCAAGCCAAATCGCAACCTTCTTAAATTGATCCATGAGCCAGGTGACAGACAGTCTCTCACCCAATGAGTAGCAAGAGGAAAGTCCACAGATTCACATACTGCTTTGATTTTATTTCCCAACAATCTCAGAAGAAATGCCAGACATTCTGATCTCACGTAAGGGAGTATGTGCTCTATATGGCACGAGTACTGCAAGTAAGAGCTGGAGTCCAACTAGAAATCCAACTTATTAACCTACAGTCAAAGCCAATTGACTTCAACACGTTTTGGGGCACGTATTTGGATCCTGTGGATTCTGCCAATTCCTGGTTAGCAACAGCATTGAAATTAAGTGCATGTTACTCTGGGACTAGAACAACACAAAACTATTGTGGCAACCAAACAAACATTTGTGCATGAAACTCAGTGAGATCTGGAATGCAAGGCTGCTTGTAAAACTTTTTTTTGGTCTCATAATAGAAACTGTGGGCATCTTGAAGAGGCTCAAACTACTAAGAGCCTGCAAATAATCGTGCCCTGGAATGCTGGAGGCCAAACACTGATGGAGAGGAAGCAGAGGAAGCTGAGGGCACTGCACTTAGGTCACAACTGGTTTTAATTGCTCCATTTACAAAATAAGAAACAAATCGAGGTCCAATGAAGCCAATGGCAAATCATTTGGTTTGGTCCTACAGATCTGCTTTTCTCACTATCAATTTCTCCCCGCTTCCCAGAAAACAGAGATTGCTTTTAGCAATATTCTAATTCCTCATCAGCATGCTATTGTTACTTGTCATTTCTAGGCAATTCAACAACCATGTATGGTTCAATTTATAGAATCAAATATTGGCCTCAATACCACTTTCAGTTCTGTGTTTTTTATCTTTCAGATATTTCACTGCTTATACTTTCAGATCTTAGTGATGCTTTCCTTGTTTTTCACTCTTTTAGATGTGACATGACCGACTGCCATTATCAGCTTACTGGGATTCCAGTACAAACCCAGGATTGTATCATGCTCTCCAGTATGCTTAGCTGGCTAAAGGAAGTTTTCAGCACAGTTTTAACTGTGAAGAAAATTGTTTGCTGGAGAGCTTGCACAATTCCAGATGTGATAGAGGCTGGCACTCAGACTGCCTGACACAAAGCACAGCAAAGTGTTAATAGATTGGAATGAGTAACCAGTTTGAAAATGAGTAGGGGATTTAAACCATCCTATACTGGTAGAAAATACAGACAAATGGCCAACTCCCACAGCTTCCAAAGGTTTTTTGAGGGTTTTTGGTGTCTCATAATCTATCTAATTTTGCATTTGTAATGCTCTGAGAGAACTTCTGTGGTGCTCATTACAATGAGCATTTATATACAACCTGCTCAAGCCCAAAGATGAGAACAAATCTCTGAGGAATTCTGAAGTGGCAAAATGTTAATCTGACACCAGAGGCTAACAGGATGAGAGGGACTGGGAATATGACCAGTTCAGGTAAAATGCGAACTGCCACCCATAAATTGGGGAGATGGAAAGTAGACGCTAGAAGACAGTCTCCATCAAGCTCATTAGAAAAGAGACAAGACTGTGGATGCCACACAGTCAAGACTGGCTCTCAAAATAAGACTCATATTAATGAAACCCTGTTTTTGGGCCTGTCTTCTATTCCCACTACTAAAGCCAACATCATATGCAGAAAGTACACAGATCTTGTAAAGTCCTTTCACGGGTTTGAGATGGCCTTGCAACAGTTTTCATCCTTTAGCCCCTGCTCTGTCATGTCACAGCACGCTGCATCCTTCATCTTTTGTTTATTTATTTAATAGGTAGTTGGTTATTAGTTGTTGGAGTCATGGAGTCAAAGGCTGCAAGGGAATGGCAGGTGAGATGCATATTGTGCATGTCAGGAGAAATGAACTACTGCTCCAATAAATACTGTGCTTAAAACTCTGCTCAAGCAGAGGAGGCAAACAACATCCACTGAGTGACCAGGCTCTACTAAAATTGCTAGGAGCAATAATGCAATGTGAAATGCATGTCCCAGATTAGACTTTGCAGCACCACATAAACTACAGATGCTCCTCAGCAGAGCAGCCTGAATTTGTTTTTTACAGGCTCCTTATCATTTCATTCTTCACAGTCTTTTTCAGCAACAGAGTCCCAGAAACACTAAGTAACAGAGCAAAAGTGCAGAAAAAATGTAGTAGCAGCTTCTCTTTGGGACAGTTGTAGCCCCCAGAAATAAATGGCAGTTGAATACGTATCTGCCAGGCACACCAAGATGATCAGGAGACACTATTAGAACAATAGGGCTGGAGGACAAAGGTTTGGTGAGTTGTGCTGGGGAGCATAAGGATGATGAGAAGAGGCTAAAAATATTTCAGGGAACAAAAACAACCACTCCAAGCCTCATCCCTGCAGCCTTCCTAGACCCAGCCTCCGTTGCTCCATCCTATGCTGCTGTATTTTGCATCATATTTTCCCCTGATGTTCGGCAAGAATGAGCTGGAGGCAGTAAGTGCTGCAAATCTGCACCCATGCGAGGCCTCCCTCCAACTGCCTCCTTGCAGCCACACACTGATGTGTGCAGTGAGGCCCAGCAGATAGGTACACACCAAGAGTCATGAGACAGAGGAGACACCAAGAAACAGAAATGTGGCAATAAAATTTGATGTCATTTCTATAATTTTTTTTGCTCAGCATATTAAGTAAAATGCCTCTACCTTAAAAGAGACTCATTCAGTTTCAGTGTCTAGCCATCTGAAAGGCTCAGAAGCACTGAAATTTCATCGGGCAAACAGATCTGCTGGCTTGAAGAAGTCTTCACTCAACAGATACTTTCTCTCTGCATCTGCCACACAAAGTTTTTAAACAGAAATCTTTCCACTCTTCCCCTCCTGGCCAGCTCCTGACAAAATATGCTGATCCCTTGCCTGCACCCATCCTCAGTACACATCATTTCCAATTAGTCTGGGATATGAAAGGCTAATCATCTGTCAGCTTTGGAATGCGATGGGTCTCCTCTCGCCGGGCCCAGGCGAGGAGGTGTGGGACATTTGCTTCGCAGCTGCCCGACCAGGCAGGCAGGGCAGAGGGCTCTGGGGGTGGAGGAGCTAATGCGAACTGACTTTCTCCCACCCCACTTGAAGGGCTTGCTACAAGAAACTATGCTAGATATTTGTTTGCTCTGGCTGCAAGTGCACAATAAGGAACATTTTATGGACAGCTGATCCTGCCTTTGGGCAAGGAGATGATGCAGAGTACATTTGTGGGCTCTTCCCACCATTTTCTCTGATAAGGGGATTACACAGACTGACAGATTTAAAAGCACGGACATGCATCCCCCATCCCCAGAAACAGCTTGAAAAGCCTTTCACCATTTCACCTCCTTCCCATCCCAACATGCTCCAGCAGATTTGGGTACTTACAGCAAGGGGCTGGGGCCCCGTCCAAGGAGGAGCTGAGCTGCCTGGGTGCCACGCCAGGTGCTCACAGCAGTGCAAGGAGAGGTACTGGTTTTGAGGGGGTTTGCAGTCAGCAGCTTTACATGGGAAGGGTCCAAAGCTTTATATACTTTCCTGGCAACACAGTTTTCTTAATACACATTATGAAGGAAGCAAGGAGCTCAGGGAGGAGAAAGAGAAGGTGAACCTGGAGGAAGGCATCTGAGCAGCACTGTACAGAAGACGATACTCACTCATGAATGGAGGGCTTTCAGGCGTAACGGGTTCTCACTGGGAAGCTAAAAATCTCTACATGGTCCTTGTGACAGCAGGGTTCTGACTGCAGACATCATTTTGCGGATTATTGCCAAAAATCAGAGGCCTGAAAAGAAAGCTGAGAACTGTCCACTGGGGAAAGAAATCCCCATGCCTTTCATGAAAAGTTAATAAATGTCAGAGAAAAACAATCTGAATATGTAGTAATGGCTGTGCAGATCAACTTTCTCTTATGGCAGCAGTGCCAGATTATTTACTGGAGATATGGTTTTCCTATTTGGGGATTTTTTTTCTTATAAATAGATAATAAACGGTTTATGAATGAAAGGTGGACTGGAAAAAGAAATCAATTTGACACACAAAATTAAGTTTCAGTGCCAAAAAGCTTGGACCTAGTTCATAAGGAAAAAAGTATTTTTCATACAGACATCCTACTGCAAAAAGGAAAGCCACTGGAGATTGAGGAGGAAATAAATAGAATTAATATATGAGGAGTAAATAGGGAGGAAATTTGGGCCATTGGAGATTAATGAGGAACATAAACTTGCTCTTGCTTTGCCCAAGACATATGAGCTGAATTGTATTTTATGTGTTTCAAGGTGAATGGAAAACAGAACAGAGAAGAAACTTCCCAAGAGTTTTCACTCATAGCCCTCCTGGGACTGTTTCCCTTGGAGATGTAGATGGCTGGCCAGAAAAGATGCTAGCTCTGCAGTGTTTTGTGATGAGCTGGGGAAGATCCTCCAGACAGCCTCACTGGCACGTTTCCTTCCTTCAAGCATGAGACAAACAGTGCAAATGACTTGGTTTTGTACAGAAGCCACTGAACTGCCAACAAATAGGCCTTAACTATGCTGCCTTTTGAATCACAAAATTAAAAACAGTGAAAAAAACTTAAAATGCATTATCCAGTCTTTATATGCACACAACCACATGCATGCACACACATTCACACATGCACACACATGCGTGTGCTCAGGCAGACCAGAAAAAAATGTTATTTCAAAACAAATTTACCACACAGCTCCAGATAAATATTTAGATGATGAAAAGTCAAAATACTCAGTAGGACTATTATCTTGGAAAGCATATTTTTTATTTCTACTTTGACCTTGTATTTAAAAAAAGAAAAAAGAAAAAAGTTGAAGTGCATTTAAAATAATTTGTTCTGTTGCAGATAGAATAAAATCTCAGATGAAACTTAAACACAATGAACTGTGCAATTATAATTAAATCCTCAGTTTTAGTATCATTTTTTCCCCAACTCTGACCTCCACCCCCTTCATTTTCAAGTGTGTTGACCTATGCTATTTCCTTTCCCCATCCACTTTCTCAGGTTTTGTCCCAAAACCAAAAAAATGCCTTCCTGGCTGAGCTCTATACTTACTCACCTCTACCATCCCTACTCCTGGCAGGGGTCAGCAATAATCGGGGGTCCCAGGAGTGTCCAAGACCCTCAGCTCTGCAGCATGGCAGGTGGCCTCAGCTTCCTTTGGTCACTTTCATTCCATGCATGTTAGGGGATGTTCTGATGCCTTTGAAGGCTCCAGCTGGGTGCCACAGCAGGAGTGGTCACTCCATCCAAAATAAGCTGGAGCTCCCCCTGAGCACCCCAGGAGCATCACAATCAGCAGGGCAGCTGCCTGAGTGCAGTGTAGGCTAGTCATGAAGAAGGACTGGAGTTTTGGGGGGGAGAAAAAGAGCAGGAACTACAGAAATTGAGAGACTGCTGAGAAGAAGTGGAAAACAACCAGCCAGATGGAAGCATGTCCTTGGGACCATGTCTGACACAACCTAGGACAGAGCTACTGAACTGAAGAGGTAAAGCTATGGGGCATCCCATATATATACAAGAACATGGTGAGCAGAGAGGAGATGTGCTTGCAAACATTTTAATCTGTCTTAGTCTTCACTTTCTCGTTAGAACCCACACTAGTTTACCTTCAATACAGGTTTTGGAGTTTCAAAGACTATCACAAAATTCTGTTGTGTTCATTGTAAGAGCCAAGGCAGGCCTACCTAAAAACCCTGGCCACTTTAGGTGTCATCACAAGCTGTGTATGAAGTCCTATGTCCTGTATTCCCACCAAGTAACACCCAGTCTCCTCCTACAGCTCTCCTGAAATTCAGCTCTCCTTCATAAGCAAAAGGTTGGCATAATCCAGCCCTATTGTAACGAAGATTTCATAAGTCACTTTTTGCCTGTTGCATGTCCAGCATATTGCCTGTGCACCATAGCTACGGCACAGATCAGAGCCAACTCTGTGGTCACCCTTTGCCTGGCCATGTTCACTCCAGGTTCTTCTTGCCAGTGTCCTGACAGGGCTGTTGACACCAAGGATGGATTCTGCCCACACAGTATGTGGGTGTCCAGGAGAAAATAACAACAGACCAAGCTGTACCCTGTATTGCAGATCTCCTTCAGACCCAAAGGGATGGGACAGGTGGCTTCTCCCAGCCTACATGCTTTTCACTCTCATCTGTCAACAGAATAAAGAAGAAATGACATCAACTCTATACTATGTAGGAAAGAGTTTGAACTATGAGCTATCATTGGTCTTTCAGAAAGCCAGCTCAAACCATTGTGAGAAGGACATTCTCTGTGGTGGACAAGCCATGCCTCTGATCAGCAAAGCAGTTGCTTCCCAGGAAATCAATGGCTTATGATTAATTTGCTGATTTTTGCTTTTACTACATTTAGGGAAAACTGGATCTAAAATTATTGGTGCAAGCTAAATGCATATGAGCCCAACCTTCTAAACAATAATGTTTCTATTTATTGCACTATCAAAGTGAGTAACATTTGAAATACTTTTCAAAAAAAAGTTATCATTCTGGTCTTTCTCAGCATGTTATTTAAACTATACCTAACAAATGGATTCGTTTAGAAATACGAATGCATTTCAGAAAGTAAATAAAGTTCTTATTTGAATAAGTTCCTATATTTGTTGCCAAGCTCTCAGGGAAAATATCCACTAATGTTTATCACATCATCAGAGACGTGAGCCAAACTTTTGCCAATGCACTGCATTATGCTTTATTTAGGGCGGGGGGAGGGAATTGTATCTTACAGAAGTATCTCATCTTAACCAACAACTGTACTGCAAAGAGGGGCTGCAGACTGCATGAAGGAGATCTCCACAGGCCAGAGGCCTTCTGATAAGCAGCACAGAATGATGTGAGAGCCTGGCGGGGAGGTAGAACGGGGTTTTCCAACCCAAATTCTGAATTTCTTGCCTTCTGTGGGTTTAAACCACACGTGGACTCACCCAGTTCCTGATGGGTGTTTGACAGCCAGGCTGTAAACCCTGAGAATATGGAACGAAGATGGAAACACGGACCACCCCATAACCACAGCCCATGGCTCTCACGGGCAGCGCTGCAGGCCCAGGCCTACAGCTGAGTTTCAAATTATTCTATTGAATTACAGAAAGGGCTCAACCTCATTATATACAGTGGTTTGCCATCATTAAACCTGCTTTCTGACAACCTTTGTCTACAAACTGCTTAACATATCAAGATTTTTCTGAACATTGCAATTTGATATATTAGAGGGGTAATGCATTGAGTAAGACTTGTGTCCCAGGATAATGATTTCCCTCTGCCAGTGTAGGGCTGAGGCATTGTGGATTTATGGCAGTGAGTATTTGGGGGATTCACTGGCCAACTGGTGAAGGTAGCCCTTCAGGAGCTAATCTTTAAAGTCTTTTTTAATTTTTGCTTGTTAAGAAAATCCCTAAGTCCAATGCATTTATATGGTAGACAACCTAATTAAAATAAATAAACAAACAAACAAACAAACAAACAAATAAATAAATAAATAAATAAAATTTGGTGTCGCCTTCATAGAAATAAAAAGCAATAAACCCTTCCAGGATACTCACTCACTTCAAGAGGCACAATGTACGGGCCCAGCTTCTTCAGTGTGTTTGTTACTTGTAGCTCTGGAGTCATATAATAGTTCTGCACGTTACTGAACAGTTGGTTCATTTCACCTCCTGAAGTGATTGCAATTCAATGGAAGGGAGAAAATGCACCTGTTTTAGCATCAACTATAGGGAAACCACAGGTTTCAGTTCCCAGTGACAGAAATGTATCAGATCAAGAACACAGCTTTTAAAAAATTTGGTTCAGCAATTCATGAAGGCAAGCTCAGATTTTGACATGACGTTCTTAGCAAGTGAACAAATTTACAGAACAATACTTCATGAAAAACATCTCTTTGGAAACACTTCTTGTTATGTATATCCCATTTCATGGAGAAGCAAGACCTTATCTTAAGCAAATGAGTTGACTTATAGCAAGACGTAAAGAATGAGCACATTGAAAGCCCCACATGGAGAAGCTCTAAGGGAAGGGATTCACACACAGCTGTTTGCACAGTGCCTGGTACAATGGGTCCTAACCTGGTCATGCCTTTTGGTTGCTATTGCAGTGCAAACATTCAACAACAAAGAACTAGCAAGCAGTGCTACGGTCAAGCTCAGCTATCAAATCTGCATTGTGTGCTCCTTGCGTGCCTCTACGAGCACTGTCGTAATTGCTCTGGCCTCATCCACAGGCCTGCTAGAGTCAAAGGAAAACTCAGCTCTTGGCCCTAGCAGCTTTAGCTCAGGAGTCTGGAGTATTAGTCAGCACTTAATCCAATCATTCCTGTCATTTGTGGATGTTCCCATTGCTGTGGGAAGGCATTTCTGAGAGGACAAAAGATTGTCACCCGATATTAAATACTCCCACGTGAATGCCTTCAGAGCTTGGCGAACAAGCTCCTGGCACTGGAAGATATCTGCTGGACAACTACTTATAAAGAAAATCCTCTGATCAGTCAAAAAGCACAGTTTAAAAGAGTATTTCCGTGTGTATTGGTCAGTAATGTACACCCAGAACAACTAAAATGAAAGTAATACATTAGGTGATCTGCAGCAAATATGACAACTGCCCCCAAACCCTCCAGAAATATTCAAATTATGTGGTGAGCCTCTCCCATGCTATGTGTGCACTTGCCAGAAAGATTGCTGGTAGTTCTTCATCAGCAGCTGAAGTCCTTTTTTCTTTCTTCTTAGGATATTACCTTTGAGGTGACCATCAGTCCACCCCCGAAGAAGCTCTGCTTCCTGATGAGTTGTCTTCAGAGAAGTGACAGCAACAGCCTGACCCAAGGCAGCTGCTGCATTCTCTGTGTGCATATAAAATACAGATATCCTTCCTGGGGGCAGATAACAGCTGGTGACAGGTGGCATCTCCAAGACCCTGGAGACAACCATGGGGCTGCTAGGTTTGGGGCGAAATTTTGTTAGTTTCAAGTTCTTGGAATTTCTGTGATTTTTGAATACTTTTATAAAATATGCCATACATGAAGACCCACAGTGACTGCAAGAAAGCAGATGCTGCTCCCCAAGCATCTGGTACACAGCATGAATGTCTCTGCGCTCACCCACAGGGGACTGTGACTTCGGCTCACACAGGCACAGAATGAGTTTGGCAGACAAAAAAACCCAGCCCTAAATAATTGACATTATTGGTGGCAGAGGGCTGGGAAGAAATGAAAAGCACGTTGGAAAGCTAAATCTAAAAAAAAAAAAAAAAGAAAATGTGTGATTCAGTTTTACAGTTCTATAAAAAAAGGCAAGAGAGCAGCTCACAGCTGGCAAGAAGGAAGGCCCAAGCTCTTAGTTTCACTTCCTCCACTGGCTGACATTTATAGGATTACTTATAAACAACGTTTATGAAAATCAGTCAAGTCATAGTTCACAACACTGTCACAAAGCAGAGAAATATCATGTTTTCATGATATTGAAATTGCGCCAGGGGAGGTTTAGGTTGGATATTAGGAAAAACTTCTTTACTGAAAGGGTTGTTGGTCACTGGAATAGGCTGCCCAGGGAAGTGGTTGAGTCACCATCCCTGGAGGTCTTTAAGAGACGTTTAGATGTAGAGCTTAGGGATATGGTTTAGTGGAGGAGTTGTTAGCACTAGGTCAGAGGTTGGACTCGGTGATCTTGGAGGTCTCTTCCAACCTAGACTATTCTGTGATTCTGTGATTCTGTGATTCATTGTTTTCTGAATGAAAAAGCACAGGGTGAGGAGGATGAAATGTATATGCTTCTCCGGTGGGTACTTTAGCCCAAAGTTAAGTGTCTGGATTGCAAAGAGTGTGAATAAACTACCACAACCCAAAGAGAATCCTTCAGATGGAGTAAGAGCTCTACTCTCTACTAGTTTGGATGATGACATTTTTAATTAACATCTTGCAGTACTCTTTTTTTTCCTGACTTAATCATAATTGTTAATCTGCTAAAGGTTTAATTCATTGAACTCTTTCTCTGCACTTCCTGAGATGACCAAGTAACTGCTTGTACAAGCCTGTATGCATAAATCCCTGTCTGTATCGTGAAGAACTGGCAATGGAAAACTTAGTTTCAAATATTCTGAATCCACACCTGTTGCTGAACTTAGTTAACAAACATTTGATGTCACATCAGTGGCTCTCAAGCACCAGGAAGCAGATGGATTATTGATAATCTGAAGAGCACATGAAGCTGTTGCCTCCATTTCTGCTGCCACAATCAGGATGAGAAGGCAGCAGAGAAACACATAGAGAAGAGCAATGCAGAAGTGAGAACAAGAGAAATTACTCAAGAGTAAAACATTAAATCAACCAACAAACAAAAAGACTATGGCTTTACTTTTTCCTCAAAGCATGAGTTGAATTAAGAACAGTTACAATTATAGAAAGATTTCCGTCCAATTACTTTTCCATATCAGAATGTGCTGCAGGAACTCCTTGGATGTCTTGGATTGAGGGAATGACACAACCAAAGGAATCACCGTGAAAATGAAGGACATGCAGCCACTGTAGACACAGGAGTGCTCTTGAAGCACTAAGGAAGATGTGCAATGAGAGATCTTTGCAGAGCCACATACATCTCCACCAGGAACCCCTGACTTCGTGCTCTAGGCACCTCCCTTCATTCAAATGGCGGAAGGGAAACTAGAGATGCACAATGGCAGGGATGAGCTAGATGTCTCCAAAACATATTTATTGGATGCTGTCTTTGCTTTAGCATTGATTTTAGAAATGACTCAATTCTTTACTTTGCATGGGAGAAGCTGAAGAGAAGAAAGCCTGTGTAGGAAGATACTGAGACTTCCACTTCATAAAAGCACTGGCCAGTCTGGATTTCTCCATGGTTAGGAAGACAAATTTAATTACCAGGAGAGTTGTTCACCCAAAAGAGTTTCTCACCCTCCATTCCAACGGAAGGGAAAGTATATTTACACCTAATATCCTCTTGAAAAGTAGAGATTTATGCCTTTCAAGACATTATGGAAATCTAAGAGACCTTCTTACCCTGGAGAATATCCAAATTTTGTGTACAATACATAAGTGTGCATTTGGGATGCAGTTTTTCCACAAAAATAAAGAAAAAGGGTTTTTTTGTTTGTTTGTTTGTTTTTTTTCTGGTATGTATTGGCATTGCATACCCTGATGAAATAGCAGCCAGAGGAAATGGTGGAATTGCGCATCCGCAAAAAAAAAAAAAAAAAAAAAAAATAATTCTGAGTAGCCTAAATTTATGTAAGTGTTTAGGAGATGAGTCTGCTCATTATGTTTCATCAGGCCTTTGAAGGCTTAGTATTTCTCCTCTAAAAGTGCAGGTTTTGATTTTGTCCTGCTGCTCCATGCATGAGGAGATGAGTCCCATACACAAAGCTGCTTCTATAGACGGCTGCAAAACTACACCAATTCTAATACCATAATCCCAGAATGGCTGAGGCTGGCAGGGCCCTCTGGAGGCCATCTGTTCCAACCCCTTCTCCAGCAGGGCCACCCAGAGCAGGCTGCCCAAGACCACGTCCAGGTGGCCTTTGAAGATCTCCAAGGAGGGAGACCACTATCAAAATTAAATGGTTCATAGCTATAGACTGTGCTTTACATAACGACAGGTAGCCATATGCATTGAAATTTACAATAAATAAATAAATAAATAAATAAATAAATGGGAGGAATTTGGTGGCAGTTTCAGGAAGGCATGACTGGATCCACACAAACATTTGTGAATGAAACCCACACAACTGTGCCACAAAAAATCTCTGCAAAGGTTTCATGGGTGTTTCCCAAGAGGTGATTTATAATACAGACCTCAGAATTATGAATTTATTGCCTTTCCAGGATTCCACATACTTTCACTAGAGGATGTAGTGCTGATTTAGCCTATGCGTAGCTTCATTCCCAGGCAAAGGGGAACCTGTTTTTTTTTTATTTTATTTTTTAATTCAATAAAACAAAAATGTTGCTACACATCTTGCTGATGCCAAGAGAAACTACAGACTGTTGCTTATCTTCAAAAATGACAGCTTCCCTGATCATATTAATTTTATCAGGGTGAACACAAATATTTGAGCCATTTCTCCACTTCTACTTTAACATCTATTAACATATCCTACCACTGATGTTGTCAGTCGGGTGACTCAGGGTCTCACATCACCTTGCTTTTGCCCTCCCTCTTCCACAGTCCTCAGTGCTCCTCCCTCCATAAAAAAATCCAGTTTACTGAAGCACAGCATTCAGCTGGCACTGTCTCCATCATATTTTTCCATACGGGAAGGAGGACTCACCACATTCCTGATACTCAATAGGCATTCATCTCAAAAAAAAAAAAAAAAAAAAAAAAAAAGAGAGAAGAGAAGCTCCAAAGTGTAAGAGCATCCTCAATCCCCATTCAGGGTTGCCTTTTGAGAGGCGTATAAAGACATTTGAGTTTAGATAGTTTCCAGTCCTGCAATTTGCACTTGCTTCTTCAGGCATTGCAGACACCTCAGACAGACTGCCTGCAATATTTTAGAGCTGGGCAAGCTAACAGGAGGAAGCACTGCATGGCCAGGGACACCAAGCGCATCCCTCTCTGGCACTGCTGCCTGGCCTCCCCCGGCCAGCCTCTCAAAGGAGGCTCTGTGCAGGAAGGCACCCAGCGCCGGGCAAGGGGCTGCTCCTGTGCCTGGAAAAACGAGCAGCCCAGCAGCTTGTTTGTTTGTTTGTTTTTCTAGGGGAATACAGGTTCACTCATCATTAGAATAAGCGCATTCAAGCGAGCACTTAGCCGACGTTAAGTCTTCCAAGAGGAGAGCGGTGTATGAATGAGGCCAGTAAGAGCTGCATACTGCAGGGTCTTAGTCAATATTTTTCAAATCTGGGCCAGGCTGAGGCACCCTGGTTTAAAAAGTATTGCCACGAGCATTGTAAATTAATATTTTACATTCCCTTGAAGTGCCTTTTGAGGAAATTAGCCTTCATTACAGAAGTGTCTCCCCTGTAAACACAGTGAATACCTCTGCTGACAAGGACAGCACTGTAAGAGCAAACATTGACGCTGGGGGAAGAACTGGATAGATCCAGCAGCTGTGTCCAAAAGGCATGTGAAGCCCCTCTACCAAGCTGCAGAACCTGCCCTTCTGCTACAGACGGCCCCACCTCAGCACCCTTTGCCCCTCAGGGGAAGTGGAAGCATCAGGACCCTCACATCACTGCCGGCAGGGCACTTCGCCATCCACAAGCGCCAGGGCCTCATGAGGAGGTTTCAGTCCCGCTACCTACACCGGGAAGGCAGCAAGAGCACTGCTGGTTGGGCAAGGCACCAGATTTCAGAGCGTTTACATGGCCTGACAAGATCTGGACCAAGTGGTTTTTGTGCTGGCTGGGGAGCTTCTCCGTGGCCCAGTGGACCTGAATTTGGGCAAGGCTTTTCAAAATGGCTGCGCTCCCATCAGAAAGCAGCCCAATGCTGCTCTTCTTGGAAAAGTGGTGCCCTCGTCTTTTCTTTAATGAAAGTGAGTTGGTATTCATTAGGAGCAGGCCAGAGCTATTTCAGACACGGAAGACAGCAGACACAAATCAATAGAAAAAAATAACTTCTTTTTATTTACAAAAAAAAAATCCAAATATTGGATGCTGTAAACAAAATTCACAATCTGTTCCCTCTAGAGCCTGTTTTCCATCAGCTCTTTTTCTGTGACAAAGCCTATAGTCATAATGTTCCAAAAGAGCAATCCAAGGAGCAGTTTGCTGCAACAAGATGCCTTGCAGAAGGCAACAGTTGTAAGGAAATCTGAGGGAAAGCAAATCTGCACAGACTCCTACAGACTGCAGGAGCCTGCAGTGCTTCAGCCAAGCTGTCTTGAAATTTGCAGGCTTTTTTTTTCTTTTTTCTTTTTTTTTTTTTCTATTTATTTTGTTAGCAAACCATTATTACAACAGCAAAACAGTACACTGATTTTCTTTCTTGCAAGGGAAACTCTCTGCGTAAAGAAAACCATACAAAAGAATATATTCAAATAGGAGCTGAATATGCAATTACAGTTTTTCCTCTTCTGTGCAGTTTTATCTAATACACTTCATTTTCTCAATAAAAAAAAAGCTTCTTTTGAACTGGTAGGAGTTTCTGACATGATGCAAACCAAGCATTTAGTAAGAAGTGTTTAGAAGATTTGTGTGAAGGCCTTTGTGCAAGACAAAACAAAAAAAATATTTTAAGTGCAATAAAACTAGAAAAACATCACCTTTTTGGTCTTCTAACTGCCCATCTATTTTTAGAAGAAATGTTCTTACATTTGGGGGGACAGCTACATCTAAGGAAAAAAAATCCCATTTCAAAGCTCTCGGTTGTTTCACGATAGCTACATTGAACCAAGTTTAGGTCCCTGTTGGTTAGCAATAAATTCAGCTGCGGCACAAACAGTTTTACTGTAATCAGGTCAATGTTTTTAATCAGTTCAGCTCTTTAAAAGGGGCACTGTCTCTTGTAGCAAGTTGTAGCCTTACAGCTGATTGGATGGGAAAAATGAAGTCTACAAAGCAAGAAATGTGGTTGTTAACTTTAAAAGTACCAGTGTGCTGAAGAAGAGGGAAAAAACAGTTAAAAAAGAGTCAGACTTTATGGAGGGGAAGGTGTGCAAACCACAGAAATAAACCAGCTTTGAAAAGGGGTTCTTATTTTACTCTTGGCCTGAACTCACGCCTTCTTCCCACCTCTAACACCGGGCACCTTTTAAACTCCCAGTCACAGATACAACAAAGCTCCACCAGTTCCACCACTTGCTCATTAACATATGCAAAACAGATCCAGAATACCTATATAATATATATAAAAACATATTATATATGTATCAAAATGCAAACGCTGAAAGGTGCAGTTTAGCTCAGAGCCCTGCTGCATGCACTATAAGGTAACTAGCTGCTGTCAATCATAAAAACACAATAAAATTTGAGCGGAGAGGAAGTAAATCAAAACTTTCTTCTAAGCAATGGAAAAAGGGTCCTTCAAAGGAAAAAATACATTGTGTCATGTATTATCAGCATCTTGTGGTTGTGGCACCGCTATAGATTCTCAACCCCCTCGAAAGAGTGGATGACTCATTTATTTGCTGCAAATAGTTGTGGCGAGAGAAGACATACCACATTACCAGCTGATCCTATTTCCCCAGCCCTCCCCGGCGCTTCCGCTAGAAACCCTCCCCAGAGCTGCCGGCAGTGCTCGGGTTTGAGCAGTGCCTTCCAGCCCCGCTCCACCGTCAGGACACGGTGGGACACGGGCCCCCAGCCCGGGGCCGGGAGAGGAGGAAGCCTGCGGGAGGCTGCAGCCTCCACAGGAGGAAGGGATGGCGGGGACAAGGTCTCCGAGCAAACATAGCAAAGGGCAATGAAACAGCTTTTACATTTCCTGAAGAAATCACAGGGAAGGTGCTTCAGTAAACAAATCGGGTTCCTGTTAGATTGCCTTCAGAGTTAGAAGTACAACGCGTGACAAAAATAGATGTACCTTAGTATCTCTGTAGAGAAAACACTGCCGGGATACGAGTCTTGTCCTCCTTCACCCCTGCCTCCACAAGACCATGCAACGAGGCAGGTCGCATTTTCTCTCAAAAGCCTGATTTCCCTTTTTTTTTTTTTCTTTTCCTCAGTACAAAAAAGCGAAATCTTAGGGTCAAGTGTCATTTAGTCATCAGGGTTTCAAAGCATAACAAAGAATCTAACACCTTCAGGGATGGCACTGAAGTGAAAACAACAGCAGAGGTTTGATTTTCCCCCTGCTGGTCTTTTGGGAGAGGAAATGAAAGTGAATAGTTATTGTTCCAATGCAAAGTGATTCCATTTAAATAAAGTACAGTACTGAAATTGTAAATGCAGTGTGACAACCAGATCAAAGATGTTTAATATTTGCATAAAAATATATATATAATATATATATATATAAAATATAATTTTAAGCAATCGTGCAACACTCTTAAAAAGGGTTCATTTCACATTTACTAAATTCTAGTGGTCCTGGAATGCATAACGCATTCTATTAAAATACTCCTTTAAATACTAACAATTAGTGTTCAGATCACCAACTAATACAATATTCTTTAGCTGTCAGGGGGTTTAAATAAACCTATCTTTGATCCACGTTCCACTGAATTACACATCATGGAGGTATGCAGTCACAACATTAGTGGGTTAAATGTCAAAATGGCATTACAGTACAAAACAGTTAAAAAAATCAGCTAGTCATATGTTTCTCCGTTTGTAGAATTATTATGGCTCACAAGCAACTCACTGAATTACTGTAATCCTTGTTCTTGCAACCAAAGACATTATCTGAATCCCACCTTAATCCTGACTGGTTTGTTTACTCCAAATTTCTCAGGTGTGGGTTAAAAATTCACTGCAAGGTGCCCACTGTCCTATGACATCCTGTTGCAAACTGGAAAACACATAGTACTTTATTTAAACATTCCTTAATTGCTACATTTTCCTAGACCACATTAATATATATTGTGTGTGTATATATATAGATATACACATATAACATGTACATATATACACACACAAACATATATACACACATACACACACGTACCTAGGATAATAGCACACCGACATAACATTTACTCTATACAAGTATTTGCCAAGAAAAAAAATAGGGCATTTCCTCCACCACTTATTCACAAGCTTATGGTTGTTGTTTTTTTTGTTGTTGTTGTTTTGTTTTTAATCCTTGTGTCCCTGATAAAACAAAATGCATGGTTAAACCACAAAACTATATTTTTCTCACTTCAAATTCTATGAAGGCATCAGGCACTTTTGATTACTATTGGTGTGTACAAATATAGCAACATCTTTTTTTTTAATATATATATATTTATATATATACTCTGCTGTATCTTCTTTGCTCGGATAACTTATTTGTGAAATCTTTGGTCCTTGAGCATATTTTGTTTGCCACAGCTGGTTTCCCTGCATTCTCACATTTTTAAAATGTGAGGCATGCACACACAGCTGGAAATAATGGACTTTGTCATCGTACGTGTTTCTGTTTTTATAACTGTACCAATCTACTACTGTTCATTTGGAGCAAGCTGTTTCTGGTAAAGCATTCTCTATTCAAGCAAGCTATACATTCTACATGGTCAATCCATAGACGGCACTTGCTGCAAGCCCCAAATGCAGTAATTCCAATATACATTTTTATTCAGCTTATCTCTGCTTTATGCCTCTACTTTTAATTCCTGAATATATATATAGAATTGTTTTTTGTGATTTTTTTTCTTTTTGTTGTTTTTTTTTTTGTTTCTTTCATAATTCTCCCTTTTGCAGATCCCATTCTAGAGTAAGGATAAAAATAAAAGAAAATAAGGCTTTCCCACCTTCTCTATGCCAAAGCTATGGGAGCAGATACTGCCAACCCATATTGTCATCAAGCATTCCTCCCTCGCTTATTTCAGGGGAAGCTGGTTGCTTTTAATGACAGGCCTCTTGTGCTCTGGGGTAGGATCCAATTATTTTGGGGTTCTTTCTAGATCATGCTCCCATTGTTTATTAGAAGAACCACAGGCTTTTACCAAGCTTGAAAACCAGAGCAGATCATCATTGCACAGAACACCCCATTTCAAAGGGGCACAGGGCCCCCTTCTACGTTAGAAAACGTTCTCCCCACCAGGTCTACTAATTTCAGTCCTTAATTACAGGGCAGCCAAGTAGAGTATGTGTGCTGCTGGCATGGGAACACCGTCTGAACCTGGGCAATATAGTAATTGCTGAAGTTAGCATCTGCTACGTATGGGGCTGGCTGGTAATAGCAGGTGACATTGGCCACATTGGGGATGATATTTTGCTCGGCTAGGACCCGGATGGCCAGCATGGTGATCAGATTCAGCGTCTGTCTCCTCTCATGTCCCATCAGGCACACCGTGCTCTCATTCACCACACCGTGGAGGGTCATGAGATAGTCATACTTGCGGTCCTCTAATCCCACAAAGTGGTTCTGCAAGTAGGACTCCAGCTTCCTCTGCTGCTCTCCAATGTCTGAGAAGTCAATGAAAAACCTTGAGCACATGTATCTCTGCAGGGACTTAATCTCGGACTCGGAGGCAGCCCTAAAGCCCCTTACCAAAAGGTTGCAGTACTTGAGCAGACCCCCTCCTCGGATCTCTTCTGGGTTTCTGGTGGCAATTATCTTGTTGCAGAGGTGATCGAAAGCTTCTTGGAAATCCCCATAGACGCTCTCACCGATGATAGTTGGGTGAAAGGTTTCAGTCATCGGGTTCTCAGAGCATTCATAAAAAAGCAACAGGGAGTCCAGCTTGATTTGAAAGGAGTCGACGCTGAATTCAAACTGCCGCCTCAGAGAGTCCACGAATTTCAGCTCCACGTTCTTGCCGCTGTTGTTGGACAAGGAGATGAGACTCCACCGGTCGGAATCATTGCATACCTTTACCATTTTCTGCACGTAAGCTTCCTACAAGGGGAAAGACAAAATGAGCAAATGAAGACACGGAGGAGAAATCTCCCCCCGGCAGCAGCTGCTCTCCTTCTCCCCCACCTCCACCCTGTCCTATCGAAAAGGCTTTAAGGAGCCTGCAGGTATGGACCAGAGGAGAAACACTCAATGTAAGAGCCCGGAGTGCTGTCACTGCACAGGGACGACAGGGGAGGACGTTCCTGGGACTGTCGTGCAAGGGAAGTACTTGGCAGGGCTGCTTCTTTCAGGCGCTTCTAAATACATCTACACGCAAAACCGATGGCGCGCATGCCAAATATCCATGCACTCCCACACAGAAGGTCACCGCTACAATTAAGATAAGAAACCCTTTTTATCAGTTTCCACTTCCCCTCCCCCCCCCCAAAAGAAAACTCAGCAAGTGTTCAACGCTCCCCAACCCTGCTCTCGCGGCGCCGCTTCCGCAAATCTGCCCCATATGCCAAGAAATCCCTCTAAAAACCTTAAAGGCATTTGGCACGCAGCCTAATTAACCCGAGAGAGCTGTCTGCGTGGCGAGGGAATGTGGCTCAGCACCGGGCATTTAAACACCCTCAAAAGAGCATGGTGCAAGCACTTGCGTCCTTCCCGCAGCCACAAAAGTCCCACTAAGCCCCCCGGGAACTGGGTCTGGCACCACAGGCTGCCGTAGGGCTGAGCCAGGAGACTGGCAGAGCCTTGGCTGCAGCAGGTACACCAACGGTGCTGGCAAATGCAGTGACACCAAATGCAGTGACAGGGAGGGAGGGAAGCTGATCAGTGCCGGGGAGCATCAGCCCGGCTGCTTTACCACAGACCCTCTTCACGTGCAAGAAAGGAGGGGGAAAGTCACCCGTGTGTCCCCGTGGGTCGCATGGAGTGGGGCAGGAGGGGACGCTGCCCCTCTCCTTACAGGGTTACCTTGAGGGTGAGCGGCGTGATCTTCTCCTTGTTCACCCCCTCGGGCAAGAAATCCAAGAGGCAGTCCAAGACCACGTCCTTGACAGTCTGAAACTCGGCTTCCCCTTTGAGGTCGGCGCAGAAGATGAGGTCCAAGTCCTTGTAGCCCAGGCCGCTGTCCTGGTGGAGGACGTGGCTGGCGGCCGAGCCGTTGAGCCGCACGTCCCTCAGCCCGATGCCCTTCTCCTCCAGCCGGCTCCGCACCACCTTGACGATCTGCCGGGGCTGCATGGCCAGCGTGGGGAAGTTGCCGCGGCCGTGGATGGGGATGGTCTCGCTAAGGATGCGGTCCAGGCGCTGCACTTGCTCCCAGCTCAGCACGTTGCACTGCGCGCTCTCGCAGCCGCCCGCGTACCTCCCGGCGGGGCAGCCGCCGGCCTGCCCGTCCTCTGCCATGCTGGGCTGGATGGCACCGCTCCGGCTCCTCACCGCCCCCCGGCGCCCCTCGTCCTCCGCGCCTGGCGAAAAGAGCAAAAAGCGAGCGGTCAGCGGCGGCGGCGCTCCCCCGGCCCCCGCTGCGCACACCTTAAATTAACCAAAATTTAAAAAATAAATAAATAAAAATAAAAAACCGCCGAGGGGGGTAGAGGGGAAGCCCCCCGCGAGCACGGCGGAGGAAGGCGCCCGGACCTGCAGAGCCGCCGCTCTCCTCGCCCCCCGCCGGGGCTGAGGCCGCCCCGCGCCGTCGGAGAGGCCGCCCCGCGCCGCCCGCCGCCCCGCTCGCCCCCGCCGCGGGCCGCCGCCGTCTCCGGAGCTTTCGTAGTTGTGCCCGGGGAAGGTCCCCAGTAGTTTTTATACGGGCTTTCTCCGCTCTTCCGGGGCTCCGAGTCACGGCGCCCGCGGCCCGCCCCCTCCATCTGCATGGCCGGCCTCGCCGGTGCCCCCGGCACGCCCACGGAGCGCGCACCCACGGGCCGCCCCGCCGCCTCGGCACGGCTCGGCGCGGCTCGGCACGGCGCTGCGCAGCCGCCCCGCCCCGCTGGAAATCCCGCGCAGCGCCGCGCAGCCCCCCGCCCCTCGCCCTGGTATGTGTGTGTGGGGGGGGGGGGGGGCAACAAGTGGAATCCCCCCGCGCTGCCCCTTATTTTCGTCCCCAATTTTTAAACCACCCCCTTCTCAGGGACGTTCCCGGGCGTCCCAAACTTCGCAGCAGAGCGGCGGGATTTGGCAGGGCCCCGCTGCGAGCTGATGCCGAGGATCCCGGACCTGGGGGGGTCCCGGCTGCGCCATCCCCGAAGGGTTTTTCAAAGCGGCCGGCGGCGGCGCAGGGGCATCGCGCCGTGCCTGCGCATCCCGGGAAAACAATAATGTATATATACAATAATATATATATGTCTATATATATAACAGGCAGCCTGCCCGTTTATTACAACTCTGGTGATTTCGGACGGAAAAATAAATAAAAATACCAGGATCATGCACACACGTCTAATTTTCATTTTTTTTTCATCTTTATTTTTAATTTTCAACATTTTTTCACCTTCAATTTCTCTTATTTTTGACGTAACCACTCCGCCTTTTTGCGTTTTTCACCTGCTCCAGCGCTAAATTTGTTTGCGCCGCTCTGGTCGCGCTGCGCGCCCCCGCGCACCCCCTGCGCGCTCCCGAGGTGTGTGTGTTGGGGGTGCGCGCAGCGCGCGGCTTGCGCGGGGAGGGAGGGGGGATGGGGGGGGTCGTTGCGTCACCGCTCGGAGCTTTGTGACGCGCGGAGCGCGGGGCCAATGGGGGTGCGCGGCGGCGTGACGCGCGGCCGCTCCGAGCGGGCGCTCCGCCAGATGGCGGAGGGGGGGAGGTAGCGGCGGGGGGGGGGGGGGGGGGGGGGGGCGCCCCCCCCCCCCCCCCCCCCCCCCCCCTGCCCCCCCCCCCCCCTTCCGCGTTGGGTGGGGGTGGGGGGCCGGGCCTCCCGGGCCCGGGGGAAAACCCAGCAAACCCCCCCCCCCCCCCCCCAATTAAAGCCCCGAGGGTGCCGCTCGGTGCCCCCCCCGCCCAGCCGGAGCGCCCCCCGATACGAGCGGGGAAGCCCCCGCCGCCCTTCCCCGCTCGTCGCCGGCCGCAGCCGTGTGGCAACGGTGCCCCCTGCTGGGCAACCGGCCCTCCCCGGGGGGGGGGATACGGTTTGGTCGAGCTTGAGGGGGTGTTTTGGGGGGTAGGGGGTGTTACGGTGTGTGGGGTGGGGGCAGCGCGCCCCCCGCGGGGAAGCAAAGGTTGCGAGGTGCACCCCACAAGGTCCCGCTGTCCCTGCTGGAGACACCGGCTGGAAAACAGCAGTGAGGTCTGTAGGGTCCTGTGCCAGTGGGTTAAAGAAAGAAAAAGAAAAAGGGGAAAATAAAAAGAGGAAAGGGAAAAATAGAAAGAGGGAAAGAAAAAGAGAAATGAAAAGAGAAAAAGAGGAAAAGAAAGAAGGGCCAAGAAAAGAAAAAGAAAAGAAAAAAGAGAAAAGAAAATAAAAGTAAAAGAAAAATAAAAATGAAAAGGGGTAAAGAAAAAGAAAAAGGGGAAGAAATTAAAAGAAAAAAATGGAAGGGAAAAGAAAAAAAGAAAGAAAAAAGGGGAAGAGAAAAAGAAGGAAAATAAAAAAGAGGAAAAGAAAAAGGGAAAAATAAAAAAAAAAGGGAAAAGAAAAAAAAAGAAGAAACAAAAGGAAAATAAAAAGGGAAAAGAAAAACGGGAAAAAGAAAAAAATGAAAAGAAAAAGAGAAGGGAAAAGAAAAAGGGGGGGAGAAAAAAAGAAAGGGAAAAAAATATGAAAAAAATGGAAGGAAAATAAAAAA
>CM021699.1:82326526-82357483 GCA_011074415.1 Stictonetta naevosa | reverse complement strand
AGAAAAGAGAAAAGAAAAGAAAGAAAAGAAATTAGGGGGAAAAAAAGCAGGAAGCTCTTAAATTCTGAATGTGTACATGTGAATGCAACTTGAAAGCAGAAGCCGGGTATCTCGTATCCGCCGGCACGTCTTTTGCCTTGCCAGCAAATTCATTATTTAAAACAAATACTCAGGCTGCAAGGGGCAGCAGCTGGCCTGCTGCAGGCCCAGCTGCTGGGAGGCCCAGCGCAGCAGCAGGACTGCTTCAGGTGCCTGCAGCGCCTGCGGCCGCAGTGAAGGCCAAGGATGGAGCCGGATGGAGGCCAAGGAGGCCCCGTGTTCAGGACACCTGGGGAGGTTCTAACACCACACAGCCAAGCAGAGCCCCGCTCCCAGCATCGCTTCAGCCAGAGGAAGCACAGCGCACCTGCCCTCTCATCCCATTTTAATCTAGGCCAACCCTGAGAATCTGGGGCAGACGAGCTAGCAATAGCTAACACTTGGACTTCATATTTGACTTCTCAGCATGCTGCAACTAAATTTTAGCAGCATTAAGTTCAGCAATACCACAGAACGTCTCCGTGCATTTACCTTGGCCAGCAGGATTTAATGCTATTTTATATGCATCCTTGATTCCTTCCTCCTCTGTAAATTGATGCCACTTGCAGACTTAAGAAGAAAAATAGGCAGAAGCTCGCTCATGCTGGAGAATACTGCTCTGGTAAAGGCCATGCGAGCGTAGTTCAGAGGAAGCTGTTCACACCAGGCAGCTTCGCTGAAGGAGCAACGCCAGCCAAGCCTGCTGTGAACACCTGCGGATCACATCCCACTCACTTGAAGCAGGAGGGGAAATTGTTTCCAGTCAGAATCATAGCATAGACAGTTTTTCAGTTCAGAAAGGTACACAGGATGTTGTTCAATATAAATTAAAAACTATTCAAATTGGTGTGAAATTATTTTCATGTCCCTTCCCGTAATTGATGGGCACTAGATACAGGCTGTATTTTCTTTACTGTCTAAATACAGTGGAATTAATTCTTTACCAATACGGGATGTACTTCAGGGTACAGGTGTATTCTGTACTTTTTGCTCTTAAGCCAACTCGAATGTGAAAGCCCACATTACTTTAAATCAGTAGAAATAATTGAGAATTGTAGCAGGAAATTTAATTAGGGTGTGTTATGTTATGAGAACTATAGCAATATTTACATGAGTTTCAGGAATCACTCATTATGACTGATCCTGGTCATGCTGCTGCTACTAAAAGCATTAATTCAGTTTATGAACAGGCAGTGTCTCTTTAATGACGAATATGTATTTTGGAAGGAAGTTTTCATTGGTGGGTTTGGTGTTTTTTTTTTTTTTTTTTTTTTCAAATTGTGAGCAGAAATACTTTGACAGAATTTGGATGGGGTTACTCACACAGGCTGTTTGAATTGCCCACGCAATTAACGGGAAGGTAAGATGTGCGATGTGAACCATGCCTTTCAGTTGCTCCTCACAATATTGTTCAATTAGTCCCTTCACCCCACCAATACTCTCCATCCTGCTCCAGAAAAATGAAGATTAATAACACTAAGTGTGTTTCTGTATGCATTTGTGTGTATTTGGCTAAAAAATTCTTCGCATGAGTTGTTCATTCAGCCCAGCTGCACAGGAGAGAGTGTACTCCAGGTGAATTCTTACCGAATTGAAGAATTTTTATTATTTTCCTGCCTGAACTCCATGGAGGTTGACCATAACATCCTGTCTCCCTTTGACCACTACACAGTGCCTAAAACAGCAACATGTGTTTTTTTTCTGTAGTAAAGCAAAGACCTGTGACTTTGAGTCTATCTGAGCTCCAAATCAGGTGCAGTGGTAGCAGTAGAGGGAGGCAGCCTCTTCTGAGGCACCAGCCTCTCCTGCCCATGGCCTGGGGGCTTTGCCTTGGCCCACCCATGTTTTGCCTGCTATGTAGGGCTGAGCCTCCCCATCCTGCACCTTTCCAAGCTTGAAGGTTTTCAACAGGAGGAATTGGGTTTGTATGCCACAGCTCCTCTGCCAACACAGCCAAGGTTCCTGGACAGACAGACAAGATGGTCAGGGGATTCGCTTCTGAGCAGCAATGACACTTCAGTCCACACACTGGTGTTAATTCAGCCAGAGGTGTTTTCTTTTGTTAAAATCACAATAAATATCAACACTGTTACCATCACTACATATTAAAGGCCTTCTCTCTAGGCCTTCTGTCTAGGGATGACATGGCAGAAAGAAAGACATACAGGAAGAGCAAGGGAAGTCCCTTTCTAAACTCCTTCAGAAGTTTAAAAGGAAGATACAGCAAAACTTTATCCCAAATGCGTCATAAAAAAAAAAAAAAAAAGTTTTGTAATATCATTTCATACAGAGCCCAAGGGCAATGAAAACATTACAAATTACACCTGTTTTATGCTTGTTGAAGATGGAAGATGTAACCAGGCAGCAATCATCTGAAAGCTTAATTGTGCTGGCACACAATTTTCTTTCTGGAAAATAGCTGGAACGTGACTGAAGAACAACCCTTGCTGTTCTCCACCCAGACAACATCTGGGAGGATCAGCTCACTGCCAGATACACATTTCTGGAGAGTTCAGGCCATCGTTGTGCCCTTCTTTCCCCACCACCTTGGGCAGAGCAGCTGGGATGTGCTGGGAGCAGTCTTCGTCTCCATCCTGCTCCCTCCGTGGTGCAGTGGGGAGCTACCAGCATGAGTTCATTATGGCCGTTCCTGGCAGGGAGATGCTGAGGAGACATCAGCCACCAGGACAGGGATTCAGAGGACTACAGGCTTGGCCAGGAAATGCTCTGGGCTATCTCAAAAGCCTGCAGAGCCAAACACAGCCCAACCTCACCCTTGTGCACACGCACATGCACACAGCCCAAAACCTGAGTTTCATGGGAACAGCCCATGGTGAACGGGGAGTAACTTTACGTTGCTGGAAGTAACAATGCTTAGCAAAATGACTAATGCTGCTTTCAACAATAGCACAGAACAGTGCACTTTCAAAATAAACTCCTAGACCTTGTCTATACTAGACACACTTGCAAGCCTTCCTTAACCTTTACTCATTCACCTCTTTCCCAGACCTGGTTTGGGCAAAGTCTGAGCATGGGCGTGGAAGCAGAGCTCAAGCTGGTTTGGTTTTGTTTCATTTTCTGTCTCATGAGAGTACACAAGCCTGATTTTAAAACTCCCTTTAAAGACCTTGTCTTTCTCTTGTAGGTGCATAAAGGAGTCCCCTGATACCTTCATGTTCTATATATTTTATTTCTGAAATTCATTTCCTTTGTGATACCAATAAATATTATTAAATTTTGGAATGGAAGAGTCTATACTAGGAATTAGCACTGGAGTTAGCATTGACTACTGGAATATTCAACACTAAGGCCCTTGGAATAAAATGAAAATCAGAGATTTCTAGGAAATGATATTTCAAAGATAAATAAATGAAGCATTTGTGCTTTTAAATTACTACAGTTCTGTTAGCTTTGTTTTCCTTCTGCCAGTTTTTACTGGAAAGATGTTTTACTCATCCTGGGAAAAATGTCAATGTTTGGACTAAATGCTGAGTGGTTTTGAAAAGGTACAGTTTAAAGTAGGCCAAATTATCAGACTTTTCTGATGAGCTTGCCAGTAGCTTTTTGTGATTCTGGTGAGAAAAGCGTGTGTCAAATGAAATAGTAGCGCTCACCATCTGCATTGTTGCAGCAGCTACAGGACAAGTCAGAGAACGGGGCACCAAATGGTCCATCAAACAAAAGACAGGCTGCTGCCTAACCTAAAGAGTTCGTAGCCTCAGTGCGTCAGTAAATGGCAGTATTTTCCATTTCATAAACCCAGCATTTGCTCCCAGGGGAAGAGATGTTAGGGTCGCCTCCTGGCCAGGATTAGTTGGACACAGGCGATGGCAGAGGCTCCAGCAAGGCTCCCGTCTCCCCCACCCCAGACCCGCAGTTGTCCCACCCTGTAGGACACGGGCAGGTGAGGTCCTGGCAAGCCCCTTCCCGTGGGTGCTCCTACAGAAAAAGCAGCTGTGCTTCCAGATTCAGTGCAGTGCTGTGGCCATGGTGGAGCCCATTGCTTACAAATTCTGGGCCCTTGGGATCTGAATGCAATTAAAATGGGCTGTCCAGGTATGCCTGTTCATTTGGGAGCCAAGGATAAGGCTTTTCTCTCTTGACAAGGCTACATTTTTCATTGCTATGTTAAAAATCCAACATCTTCAGTCTTCTTGCACATATAGGAAAGGCGAAACCTCAGTGTTGCATGACTCATGCAGTCATGCAATTCTAGTTGCATATGACTGATAGGATTTTATGCTGATTTTACTGTTCCATGTTTTGTTTATCCTAAAATGCATTAAGCTCATGTGGGAATACTCCAGTGGATTTCACCATTCTGCGTCTTATTCAGGGGAGCTGGAGAAATACATCATTTCGGATTTAAACAAGCTGTCCTGCATTTGGAACAGCGAGCTGCAGAAAACACACAGCTAACAGAAATCGTGTTACCGTTCATTCAGACAGAACTGGTTTCACAGATTCAAAGCCATTGTTTAGTTTCACCTACTACAAAACAAAGGCTGTTTTACCAAATACTACTATCAATACACTATCAAGAGTATGACTCCTGATGCAGTCAGGGCACCTTTCAGTCTCCATTAACATTTATAAATTCTGGAAATTAACTGTATTCTTGCAGAAAAATAGTTCAATTTCCTAGTTACCCTCACTTTTTGAAATGTGCACAGTGTTCCTAGTTGGAGGGCATGTTTACACAGAACGGGATTGTTCCCAGTGATTTTTCTTACTGCACACTGAACTGACATGCATTTCTAGGATGCAATTCTTGGCAGCTATCAAAAGGTGAGACACACATTCTGTGCTCCTCCTGTTTAAAACTGCCTGCTGAGGCAATACAAATTCTGCAGCTGACTTCGCACACTACTCAGCAACTCACTCAGGTTGACTACTACTAGGGGGCTGCTGTGAAAGAAGGTTCCCTGTTGCTACATGCCCCTGGGGTGCCAAAGATGGTCTGTTTACAGCTTCACATATATCAACAACCAACACAAAACCATTATTACCAGACTAGAGTAGACTTTGGTCACCTAGAGTTGTATGGGTGCTCCAGGCCTTTGGGCTGGAGGCAAAGAATCAGAGTGCCTTGAAAACAAAGAATGAAACCCAGCATTTTAGGGCTGTGCAAGTGGGACCACAATGAAAGCACTGCAGCAATGGACCAAAAGGGTGTGGGAGTCCTCTTCCAAGGAAGCAAAGAACTGGAAGGTGCCACAGTCCGTGTGCACATCAAGAGAGACAAAGAGGCTTTCTGTTGGCATTACTATGCTACCATTTGAAAACCACAATTTGTGCCAAACATCCTAGTCAGAAGTAAACTTCCTGCTGCCCATGGGATGCCACTAAGCTGGGCCAATGTGCCCTGCTAGTGTTCCGGGATCCTGGTGCTGCCTTAGCACTTCCAAAATGCACAGAATCCCAGAATGGGTGGGGTTGGCAGGGCCCTCTGGAGGCCACGTGCTTCAACCCTTGCTCAAGCAGGGCCACCCAGAGCTGGATGTGCAGGACCACGTCCAGGAGGTTTCTGACGATCTTCAAGGATGGAGACTCCACCATCCCTCCAGCTGTCTCGCCCCAGCACAATCGCATAGTCTGTAGGGACCTGTTCTTAATTTTAATCTCCTTTGTGTATTCCTCAGTCTCCAGCAAAACCGTCACCCAAAACAACAAGAGGTCACCTCCTTCTGGTTTCTTTCCTTTATCCTTTCTCCACCCCCCACCCTCACCCCGGATCATTTCCAATTATCCACGTGCTGATGATGGCAGCTGCAGCAAGGACCTGGTTCAGAGCCGCACTGCTCTCATGAGCAGGAATGTAATGACATACTTCACCAAAGCACCCACCCACAACACTCCTTTTTCTTTCATGGGTTTCCTTTTCCTGCATGGGAAGCTTTGCTCCTCCACATGCTGTGCTGCTTTGGTATGCTAGATTCAAGAGCAAAATCTTGCCAGAGAAGAGTGTTTGGTCAGAGTATGGAGGAAAAAAAAAAAGAAAGAAAGAAAATAGGCAATTTATCAACTACATTTCAAAGCAAAACTAAGGTATTTTGTGAATATATATATATATATTCCAAGTAGAAAGGGGAGTATGGGAAAAAAAAAAAAAAGTATTTTTTTCCCGTGAAAGATTTTTCCTCCAGGAACACGAAAATGCTACAGATCAGTACCTGAAGTGAGTTATTATGTAGTAGCGTGCCCTGCCTCCACTTCATGGGAAGGGCAGAGAGCCACTTCTGAGGAGGAAGATGCTCCAGCCTGTGCTCCTGCTGAGACGCTGTGGGACCCCAAGTGGAGCCAGCTGCATCAAGGGCCACCACCTCCCACAGCTGCAGGTTGCCACTGATTTTAGTGCCAGGCAAGGCAGGGACCCCAGGGCTCCAGCCCTTCCTGAACATCACTGAGCCTCGCCAGCACCGTTTACTGCTGGGAGAGATGGGCAGCTGCACAGCAGCACCTGCAGCCCATTTTTTGCTCAGGGCAGGCTACAAACCCCTGGTGCTCAGGGTGGTAAAGCTGCATCCCTGAGGAGCATTTGCCAGAGCATAGCTGTCCTCTCTGAGCTCTGCCACAGAGGCATGCATCTCACTGCTGTGGAAGACCTCAGAAATCAGCAAGACCTAGAAGGCAGGAGCTGTTCCCAACTGGGAAAGCACCAGAACAGCTCCTGCCCCCAGCTCCTGCCCAGTTTGGAGCTCAGCTGCTGCCCCCCTCTCAGGAGGCAGAAGCAGCCTCTTCTTCAGGACAGCAGCTTCAGCGCCTCAGCCCTGCTGAGCTCAGCAGTAGCCCAGCTGAGCTCTGAACACTAAGCTGGCTTTGTGCATGGATAAAAATAGTAAGGCACAAATAATGTTTACACCAAAATAAGGGCAATTGTCATATATCTGTTCTTTTTTTTTTACTGCAAAGCTCTCACATTTCTGAAGGGGCAGAGACTTGTACAAAAATGATCTCCCAGCCAAAGCACTACAAGGCCCTTTTAGATCTTATTTGTTCATTGGATATGCAAAGTTTCGGGTGGCTCTGCTGAGGAACACAGAGGAGGCACCCCAGAGAGTAACCTCAGCCCACCATGGGGTTGTAGGATGGAGCTGAATCAGGAACAGAGCATTTCTCTCCAGCTCTGATGTTTGAATATTCCCCATCACAGTGGAAATCTTCTAAGACAGCTCATCTGACATGACACTGAGCCAAAATATGGAGAACCGTTTGTGAAATTTCATCCCTTTGAAACAGAGCCCTGAGCTTGCCTGCTGCTCATACCCAAACCTAATCTTTTCCTGAACAACAGCCTCAGCTTGATCCCTGTCCCAGTTTGGATGCCATCTCCTCCTTGAGTCCTTCCCCAGTGTTAAGGAATTTCATTGTGGATGTACCATTCAGCATCTGAAAGCACAGGTAAGTGTCACAGGCCTATGATGTGACCTGATAAATTAAAGTAGAGTGAATGGTACGCAAATATTATTAGTCCATTCCTTGTTCCTCTGTCAAGGACCAGTCTCGCTGTTCAAAATTAACCCCCAGAGGTTCTTATTTATCATCATAACATTTGCTTCACTTGCCACTGACTTCGCCCAGGAGACCTGTTGTCCTAATGCAGAGCTTTTTAGAAAGATTTATATTCCACGTGCCAAATGCTGCTCTCATTTGGACTACAATAACAGAGGCAGGGTTTTGGCTCTGGATACACAGAACTTCAGGAAGAGGCAATATGTGCATTTGTGCAAAAGGCTCAACAAACAATGCTAGATTATTCCTGGAAGTAGTGCACAAAAGTCCTCCATCCAAGAGGGATGATTCCCACCAGTCTCTTCCCCACAGTTCCAGGATATCCTTTGGGTAGGAGCCCCACATCCCTGCCCTGCCCACTGACCAGGCAACTTCTTAGGAAAAAGCTCCCCATGTTGGGTGTTGCTCTACCAGTCACCAACATGGCATTTTGCTGCAAGGAACCAGCAGAGCATTATTCACTGGTCACTGATCACATCCCGCTGTGTGCCCACTTGAGGCAGGTAACACATTTCTATCATTTGAGGACAGTATGCATCCACAGCAGAATTTACAGCAATTTGTTGCTCTGAAATATGGCGCCTAGTCTGCTGTCAAGTAGCGCATGCCCTTCACTGGGCATGTGTTTGTTCCATGCATCATTCCAGCATCCACCTTAGATGACATTATCTTGTAAGCAAACCGGTAACATTTTAAAAGTAGCTGATCCCCTGCAGGCAAAGTGGTTCAGTTTTCCTAATAACTGAAGTGTGCCACTTTTCATCACTTGCTACCTTCATCATCTTCACTTCAAAAAATAGATGGGAAATGATTTCGCCCTTTTGCTTCTAATAAACCATAATCCCAAGCTGATTTGTCTTTAAGAAGTTCTGGCGTTGCTCCAAAGGGCTGCACGTCCCAGAGATGAGCTATCCATTTCCTCTGGTCTTTTTAACATGGCTGCAGCTGAACTTTTAAGCCAGATCATCCCCCTTTACCAGGCATGAGATTATTGCTAGTGTGCAAATTGAGGCAGAGAATTAAAAATAGCCGTGCTGGTGGCTGTGAAGTCACTTGATCTAAGGCTTAGTTAGAGGTTTATGATGTGTCATTTGCAAGTACGTGAGTTCCTGAATAGGCTGTTCGGTAAGTCTGTGCTGTGGGGAGCCTTGCCGTACAGACCTGACTTCTTTGCTGTCCACAGGTCAGCTTAGGATATAGAGACATGGAAAAAATAATAATAAATTAAAAATAAATAAATAATTTTAAAGGGCACATTTTAGAACTAAACAGCTAGGTGATTGAACTACCTGTGATGCAAGCCAGTAGTATACTTGGACATGCTTAGCTCAGCTTGGCTCAAAGTAGTCGTACTGTGCATGTGTTCAATGCTCTCATACAGTGCAGCACAGCAAACGTGTGGGCCATGAAGGCAGAAGTGGTTGAACCCAACTTTCGTAGAAATGATGCAGGAGAAATTTCAAATTTCTAATTTTCCATGGGTTTAGTTATTTTGGCAAATGCCTGTTGTTTAACGTGAGCATTCTTAGCTAGGGAATTAGTTAAGAAAGGAGAGATTTTTAATCAGTTTTTAAAAGTTCCAGGGTAAGAAAGCTGCATGTTCTTCCTTCCAAAACCTATAATCTTAAACACAAAAACGATTTGTTTGTCAAATTATTCCTTACTTTTTTCCAGACTAGATGTAATTCTTCATTTTTATCACTGGGCAAATGCCATATATCTTAGCGCAGTTCATAATTCTCCTGTACCTACTAATGAGGAGCAGGTTTGCAGCCCTCAAAGAGAGGCCAGACGGACTGCAGTCACGCGACTGCAGAAGCTGCTCACACATCCTAAGCTCCTCTTGTTCATCTCCTTTTCTCATGTACGTGTTTTCATTCCCACATAACGAAGAGGGACTTCCTATGGTCTTTCAAAGCAAACATTGTGCAGAAGGAGATTTACTTCACATTTATCTTGTGCTTTTGAAAAGAGGCTCTTTAATTTTGGACACTTTAGAATACATTAGCAATTCATCACTTGGCCCTTCTTAACAACTGACTCTCTCTTTCTTCCTGCTAGCTAACACACATCTCGGTTTGGTTGCTGAGATGCCTGAAGTTTTAAAGCTGTACTTCCTACTCACCCCAAATAGTACAAGTGCTGCAGCTGCCGTGACATATCTGGCAGGTTTTCTGCCACCACACCTGAAGTATCCAGCAAGGTTTCACTACTCTAACACCATGGAGAGGCACGAACCACAAGGAGCTGCATTTATTGATGGCGTCCGATGGACAAACATGGAAAGAAAGGCTGGGGATTTCATGAACTTTCAGCAGAGGTGATTTTGTTTCTAATCCTTTAGTTGCCAAGGGTTCCCCTCAGCCCTGCTCCGGCCTCCTCTGAGCAGAGCTAACACCCATCTTCACACCCCGTCCCATTCCTTACCACCCTGGTGGCCTCTTCTGCCTGACCTTGGCTTGAAAGACCAGTACCGTGACTGGGGTGAAGGGTAAAGAGGCACGTGGGATGGGTGGGGTGACACAGGAGCTGCTTGGGGGGCACATTTCAGGCAGCTTGGGTGAAAATGCACCCACTGTTCAATGGCCTGCCGAGTGGCTTATCTTGTGCCAATGGCCGTACTACAAAATGTGTGCTTTTCATAGACACAGCTCTGCAAATTTTATCTAACATGTAAGTATCCATAAAAATGAGGCCATTTATGAACTCCTCCTCTATTTCCTCCTCTCCCTCCCTTCCCTGCTCCCCAGATATGCCTTTTGGCAGGGGGAACCCTGCCTGTCACAGGCTTAGTCCGCATGGCTCCAGACCAAAAATGAAGTAGTGAAAGGCGCAATGGCAGTTAGCGATGAAAGGAAAATAAAAATAAAAATAAAATAAAGCAGCTGTAAACCTAGTGGCACATATACAACTCACCCTACATGGACCAGAACCACCGAATACATTTCTGCTATCTGATTTCCAGTTATTGATTGCCCTACACTTTATGCACTCATGGGTATTTCCCACAAGTGCTCACCTTTCAATATGTTTAAGTCACATATTGTTTTCAAAACCTGACATAAAAAAGGCCTCTCCAGGGCCTCATAATTTGAGCAAGCTGTGCAATCTCAGCAGCAGCTCTTTTGACAGAGGCTCCCGGCCACATGACAGGATTTGGCACCGCACTTCTAGAGCAAAATGAAGAGACCATGTACCCAAACACAACGTTGGCTCTAAATGCCTCTCCCATCTGTAGTCATACCAACTGGGGACGTGGGTTTCTGGCAGGACACCTAGACTGGCATACCAAAACCCAGTGCAGGCTTGGGGGCTGGGTCATTTCAAAGCCACCCAGGTGCTGGAGCAACTCTGGTGGCTAATCTTGGGGAGGAACACTGAAGAACAAGATGACATTTGTGTGCCAGCCTCGTTCTCTGCTCTTCTACCTTTCTGCTCAGGTACTGTATGTCAAAGTTGGATGGAGGGTCGTCATTCATAAAAGTAATCTGGTGCCAATCCTGTAAAAGCTTCCTTTTAGCGGAGATAAGATAATGCAGTCCAACAGTTCTTTAACTAAATAGGATTAATTAGCAGGAAGTTGGCTGCTTAATTCACCACTGACCTGTAAAACCTAGTAAGAATGAGGTCATTGGACATAATAGAGCTATTTATGAGTTTAGGGCAAACTCTAATAACAGAAAATATCATTTAAAGCTCACTCTGATATAATAAATTTTGGGGGTAAGAAAATATTGCTTATTAAGGAGAGATATAATCTTTAAAATAGTGTGGTCTGTGTACTCAAAGGTTTATCCCTTCCAAAACAAACAATTGCAACATCCAAGCATTCAGTCAGTGGACACCAGACTTTGACATTCAAACCCATCAAGTTTTCATATCCTTTCCCCCAAAGTTTGTTATATAAAGCTCACTTTTTCTACGACCTTAACATCTCACAAGAGCTTCACATTATGAGAATCTTGTTTCATGTTTCAGTGCAAAAGAATCAGCACTTCTCTGTACATATCCTGATTAATCATCTTGATTAAATGAAATTTGTTTAAGAATCACAAAAAAATAGTGTACATATATTTCTGTATCTCCTCAATTTTCCTCCTGCTTCTACCTACTTTTTCACTTGCTTTTTCTGATAGCAGCTGCTTACAAATGACAGTTCATATTACTAATACACATGTGCATCTGTAGCATTTCTGTCAAAACAATATTCCCCTTTTCACCAAAGAATCTCTGATTTCTTCTCCCCCTCCATCCTCCCAATTACGTCCTGTCATCTTGTCTGTCCCCACACTATTTAAAGGATTATCAAGCTGGGTTTCAATTGATTATAGTGTATATCATGTTCCAAAGTGGCAGGTCCAAAACCATTTATAGATCAGAAATACCACCTGAAGCCATTCTTGGCAGCTAAGTGCACCTATTTCAGAGCTCTGTGGTCATGTAAAAACCAGGCACAACAACCACAAGGATGACCAGAAGGCTGGAGCACCTCTCCTACGAAGACAGGCTGAGGGAGTCGGGGTTGTTCAGCTTGGAGAAGAGAAGGCTCTGGGGAGACCTTATAGTGGTTTTCAGCACCTAAAGAGGGTCTACAGAAAAGCTGGGGAGGGACTCTTTGTCAGGGGATGTAGGGACAGGACAAGGGGGAATGGCTTTAAAATAAAAAAGGTTAGATTCAGATTAGATATATGGAAGAAGTTCTTCACTCAGAGGGTGGTGAGGCTCTGGCACAGGTTGCCCAGAGAAGCTGTGGATGCCCCATCCCTGGAGGTGTTCAAGGCCAGGCTGGATGGGGCTTTGGGCAACCTGGTCTAGTGGGAGGTGTCCCTGCCCACAGCAGGGGGGTGGAACAGGATGGGCTTTAAGGTCCCTAGCAATAATGAACCATTCTATGATTTTACGATCCAAGCTACAAAACAGTCAAAAAAGAAGTTTTGATTTTTCATACACCAGGTCTACTAGTCTTTCTGCTTGCAAAGCAGAGGGATGAATGGTTACCCCTTAGCTACCCATGTGGGAACAAAAAGACTTTCCTCTTTAATTTTTTTTTCTATTATTATTCCCTCCATCTTCAAAGCCTTCATGTAGTAACTGGCTAGTGTCCCACCTTAGCTTGCCAGGGAAGCTTGAACATATTCCTTAAGATGGCCAAAAAGGTCGTTATGGTTTGAAAGAAAACATTTCTTCCACCCAGGAGCTCAGCACACCATGTCCCCATTTCTCCAGCCTGCTGCCAATACTGAGAAGTGAGATCGCTTTTCAAGCTCAATAGTGAACAGTTTTGTGTGTCTAATACAAAAGATCAGGAAGCCAGACCCACTTTTTTATTTAATACATGGAGCCAGATTCTCAGCTGGTATATGCTGAAATAGCTCTACTGGTGTGAAGAAAAATATACTGATTAACACCAGCCAAATTTCTGCTCTACATATTATGTTTGCAAAGTAAATGGCATAAATCATGGAAACTGTTTTTACATATTTTTTTCCATTTTGATACATTCTTCTTCCAGTATACCCTGGGAAAACTCTGTTGCCTTTGCTAAAGTGCTAAGGATTCAATTAACAACAACAAAAGAGGGCCAAACTGCTTCCATAAACCTTCAAAACTTTACTAGCACTGTTCGTCCCTGTTACCTCCATAGCCACAGAGACAAAGGAATGAATAGTTCCTCGTCTAGACTTTACTTCTCCTGTCTAGTATTGCTTTAATATGTCAGAACTGGAGGCATGTGTGGAGGGAGGAATGCATGCACACACATGATGCGCTCTCCATCATGATACACATCTCTCTCTTTCTCTCTTGTGGCTCAGTAGCTCAGGCTACTGGAATTCCCATCAGCTGAGTGTATCCAAATGGCCAGATGATTCATCAGTAGAAAAGGAAAATATCTAAACTTTGCCTGTCTTTTAGGGAAAGTTATTAGTAGAAAGTGTTGCACATAGGAAAAAAAAAAAAAAATTACTAAATTTTATTGTACTGATCCATCTTCCAGCATATCAGCTTAGAACCTACATATCTGCACCCCATATCTTCTGAAATGTACTGTTCATACAATGTTTGGGGGTGTGGATGCAACTTTGCAAAAATGAGTGTTACTTGGAGGTAAATTATTAATGCTTTAATTTGTTGGGTCTTTTTAAGTGAACATGTAAATCACTGCAACATTTGCAATGAGTAAACAAGTACTCCCACGCTGTGAAAGAAGATAAGGATATGTACAAGGCGATAGTACAGCTAGTTTACTTTGACCCTCAGATTAAATAAGTGTTTTCACTGTTTAATAGATATCTGAGCTGGCAAAATGAGGGGGGAAAGGGAAGGGAAGGGAAGGGAAGAATATTTCCTTGCTATGAACATAGCGAATCTTATATTTCTAGTTTGCTAAGTTAAATACATCCAAGTGTCTGGAAGATCAGATCAGTTAATAAAAAAAAAATAGCAGCCTACCCTCATTCTCCTCTGAAGATTGTTTGGAAATTGGGATCCAGATTACTGAAGAGAATAATCAGCCTTTTTATTCTTCTAAAAACACTTGAAAAATGAACTTCTCTCTCACTAGAGCTCTGCAAGAAATTAACTTTCCACCTCTGCCCTGCCATCCATTTCCCCCACCCACTAATGTTCCAGAAAAAAATATTAAAAAAAAAAAAAAATCAGTTTCAAAATACAGGCTGATATTCAGGATTTTGAACACATGTATTCTGAAATTTTGGGAAAGACTGTGAACAGCCTTTCCTGTCATTCCTGCCTGCTTGGTTTGGGGATTAGACAGGAGGGATTATCCTCTTCCATGGATATCCTATTCCATGGTTACAACCCACCCATGAGCAGAGAAACTCCTTCCAACAGTTTGCTGAGATGGATGCACTCCAAGGACTTCCAGTTCCTACACACATACGTCTGTCATCCTAATAATCAATGAATCTGGCAACAGTAAGAGGTCTCACTCTGGAATAATCTTCCCCAGCATGCTCCAGTTGCTTGGTCTATAGCTGGATAAGCATTAATAGCCTCAGAGAAAATCCAGGCTGTGCCAGAAGAGAAACCAACCCTAGGTGAGGACCAGGAATTCAGCAGCAGCTGAAGCCTGCTGATATGCCTAACGCATGCACTTCCTCCTGTTCAAACCGACCACTTGCCTAATCCCACTGAAATCAGCAGGATGCAAGCAGCTCAGTAATTCTGCACATCCCAGCAGGTTCATCTAGAGTGGTGGCCAGTCTGGGCCTTGCACATCAAATTTCCATTGCCCAGGGTGGGATTATGCCACACACCACAGCTAGGACTGGTAAACTGGATCTTCTGATGGGACACCTCCTGCTGGCCTCACCCAAATTCCTTGGACACTTCTGCTTGTGCTTAAACAGCTGCACAGGCTCTGTCAGCACCAAAATTTTATTTTGCCATTTTGTTCTTCTCCCTCTCTGCCCACTGCACCTTTTCTCCTCCTGCTGCTTCTTTGCCCTTGCAAACTCGGCAGCCTGGAGCTAACACTTATTTCAAAAGTGGTGCTACAGCCATCAGCTGAAAGCAGTTTTTTTTTTTTTTTTTTTTTTCTGAGCCTTGAACATCTGTCAACAAACATTGCGGGGGAGTGCTTGTTACCGTAACAGGTTGTGTGGAAAAACACAGCACTGCTGTTCTCTCCTCCCCACAGTCTTCCCCTGGTTTGATAAACCTGAACTGTCCTTCATCTCATGCCTATAACATGGGTAAACAGGGATCTTTTTCAAATCAAAATGAAGGAAAGCATTTTAGGGAGTAGGCCCTACAACTAAAGGGACTACAGGCAAATATATATATATATATTACAAAAATAAAAATACAAATAAAAAAAAAAAACACCTCTGCATTAGCTAAAGGGCAGAAATTATTACTGCAGGCTGCTGCTATCAAATCCACCAAGACATAACCTCATTTATTAGTCATCGTATTGCCACCAATGAGAAAATGAGTGAAAATAGGAAATAGAATAAAGTTTCCAAAGAGAAGGTCTTGGAGTAGCTGTGTGATGCACCCTTCTGGGTGTGTGCTGCAGGGCTGCAGAGTCAGCTCTTGCCCAACACCTTGTATGTGAGAGACTCCAGTGATCAAAGATCTCCAGAACACACAAACCCTTAACACATCTGCTAACGTGCGGCAGTCTTGCTTTATTCTTTCACTTACTTGCCCTTTTTAATTGGAGATGTGAGGCACAACAAAATAAGCTGCACAAGGTGCTATACCCAGGGAAAAAACAGTGACCAGATCTCATGGGCAGGGGCAACTCTAGTTTTAACTGTAAAGTATTTGACTAAGAATAGTTTATTTAACCTCTAGGACCTTTCATGGAGGTGCTCTGTGTTCTGCTCCAGTGAAGGAAAAGTAAACACTGTTACTTTATTAAAACTATTTATTCTAGTGAGTGTCTTTCCTTAGGGTGCAAGTGACCAATGCGCTCCAAGCATCACTTCTTGCACATGCAGTCCAAGTTAGCACTTGCACAGCAAGTGTTTAGACTTAAAAGACAGATTTTCCCCAAATCCAGGGCCGTTAGGGCAGGTCCACAGAGTACTTTGTGCCTGCTCCTCCCCACTTACAGACACGATCCCAAGCACATTGAAATCAGTGTGTGACTTTCCACCTACTCCACTGTGCTTTTAGACCATGGATTTCCGCACTAACCCTACCCAGAAGTGGAAATTGCCTTATACAGACTGCCTTGGTGTTGGCTAACAGCAGTCATCTTTGACAGATTGATATTCAGCTTGTTCCATATACTCAGTTTAACGGGGAGATTGCCACTGATGAGGTTTTTACTGATATATATTTGCTGTCATGAATAGTGTAATTCTCAGGAACTGGCTTTCTGAGCTACACAACATTGGCAAGGGCAGAGGAGCTCTAATAGGGTTAGGGATTGACACTCCTCAAGGGTGCAAGAAGACTTGGGACTATGGGGAAGTATCAAGGGGAGGGAAGGAAGGTGAGAAGGAAGGAGGTACAAAGAGGGAGGGGAAAAAAATCATCTTGACCATATTAATTCTCCTTCAGGACAGCTTTTCCATAACTGGAGCTTGTCATACCAGCAAGGTCCACCCACTCTCATTGTTCTGTGTCCCAGCTCCAGAAAAAATGTTAGCATTAGTGGACTACCTATTAGTTTGGGTTTATGTGTGCCATAAATAATATGAAGACATGTTACTGTGTTCTGGGATTGAGGCTGTCCATTTGTTGTTGCTGCTGTATGAGGAAGAAAATGAAAATAACAGTGAAAATCCAGAGGAAGCATGTGACCGTATCACCCACGTGCTGTGCACAGGCACCATTTGCTCTCTCTTTCCTGAACCAGAAAACAAGATTGCCATTTTAGGTGCTGAATTAGACACATAGCACTGGGTGAGGGTGAAATACATTCAGGCTGTGCCGGAGCTGCCTGGCCCACGCCCAGTGTTGGTAGGAGCTTCTCCTGTGGAGGCTGCTCAGCCCCACACAGAGGTTGGAGCCCTTCAGCGGCCGACTTCTGGGGCAGCACGGGTATGGTGGTGCTCCCGTGCCTGAGCAGCACAGAGCTGGCAGCTGTTGTGTCTTTCCCATCAAGTTTTCCTAGCCACTGCATGTGATGGAGCAGAGTCAAATGCAAGACTATATTTCCAGGCCAGGTCATTAATCCATTCCTCTCTTGGCCCATTGAGGTGCTTATATATTGCCATCACAGTATGTGTGTTTCCAAAACTGCTTTGCCTTTGGTCTCCATGGCAAGTTTACCAGCCAAGGTAGCATCTGATCGATGTGAGCCTTTGGGCAGAGCTATCCTCGGCAGGGGTGAGCAGAGCCCTCTTTTTACTCCTGCATTCTCAGCATTGCCTCTGCTGACAGAGCAGAAAATGTGGCTTTGAGGGGTTTTGTTTGCTTGTTTGTTTTGCTGTTTTTGTTGTTGTTGTTGTTTTGTTTTGTTTTGTTTTTTTCCCACAAAGCCTTAAATGACAAAATACATTTTAAAGAAGTTAAATTTGAAAGTCTGTGAAGGTTTGACTGCTAGATCTCATCTTCTTGCCTCTAGAAAGACTAGACCTGAGTTTTTACACTGGATTCCAGTGTCAGTTTTATTCAGCAAAACTTCTTTGGCTGAGTGAAAAATGCAAAATCAGACAGTTTTCTGCATGAGAAACAGCAAATCACTGCTGCCTTGATAGCTTACTCCATTTAATAAAACTGCTGGGCCAAGATTTATTTTTAATGAACTCTGATCAGTCACAGCCAGTGATTTCACAATTTGTGTTAGTACTGTAGGCATTTGTTGCACTGCAAACAGCTCATTTGCTTATTTTCTGGAAGATTTTTTTTTTTTTTTTTTCATCTGCCTTGAAATTGGTCACACAGGCCTCTATGGGATTTTTCAGGCTAAGTATTTTTGTTCCCATGGATAAAGGCCATATGTCAAAGCCCTTTATTGTCACCAAAGACAAAAAAAGAAAATAAGAAAGAAAGAAAAAAGAAGAAGAAGAAGAAGAAGAAAACAAAACTTCTTGCTTCTATTCTGCTAAGATTTTTCCTTTTTTTTTTTTTTTTTTGTGTGTGTTTACTGTGCCTTGACATCCTGCCTCACTGAATGATACTTCATCCTTCTACTTTCTCTAATGTGTATATGTGTGTAAAGGAAACAACATGCTTTACAGATGGCAAAGGAAAACACATAAAACAAACTGTATGCCAAAACAGAGACAGTCAGAATGAAGGTTGTAGTACCACGTGTCTGCATTACATCTTTGTATTAAAAAAAAAAAAAAAAAAAAAAAAAAAAAAAAAGGAGCTGTGAAGTAGAAATCAAAGTGCTCTGTCTTGAACCAGCTAAAATGCCTTCAAATTTTCTCACTGGAACTGGAGCTTTTGGGCTGGCTGTCAGAATGGCAAATTGTATATTAAAGAGTGCCAGCACAAAAATGAATCTTATTGATGATTTTTTTAATGGGTTTTGTTTTGTTGTTGGGGTTTTTTGTTTGTTTCTTTGTTTCTTTACAAGTACTTTGTATTTTATAAAAGCAGGAGATGGTTCACAAGGAAATGCACTTCAGGGCAATGATTGCATGCTTCAGGTGGTCTAAGAAAAGCTGTAATCAGATGTAAATAGGTTGACTGTTGTGTATTTTGCTTAATAGTATTGGTAATCCCTTCCAAAAAAAAAAAAAATGGAAAAAAAATATGAAATAGTGACCTTATCAGCTTGGAGAGCGATGTACCCTAGGGACTGTAATGTGGTTAGATCTTAGGCAGACAGACAAGTTTTTTATCCATCCCATGGCTGTGGAGTCTGGCTGAGGATTCTTTCAGGTTTCTTGGTCAAAAAGCGATGCAGAGCACACTAGGGCTCAGGGCCGACATGAGGCCCAAGCCTGGCCAGCAGCACCTCAGCCCATGCGTCACAGCCAAGCCCTTCACTTTCTCCCTGTGTTCCCCGGGATCCAGAAGAACGAAACCACTCACGCTGGAGAGTGTTTATTTTGGTTCTCTGAAACAATTTTAAAGCAGACAAAGAGGGCTTATCATAGGGACACCCCTGCTTAAAGAAATTAAACGTACTACAAAACCAGCAAAACTCACTCTTTGAAGAGGAAGTTCCTGTCAAGCCTCCCCTACTTCTTTTACCTTGCCTCCTTCTTTTAAAATGTAGCCTCCTCTTCCCCAAGAAACCCTGGAAATCAGATCATTCAATACAATAACCATTGTACCTTAGTCATTTTCCATATCTTTATCCCTTATTTGCTCTCTCAGTGTCCATGCTGAGGCTGCAGGCAGTAGCAAGAGCAGCAGCAGTATCTAATGGTAGAAAAGAAGGGGACTGGACTGACACCTGGGTTGTTCATCTGTTTGTCTACTTGGAGGCTGGGTCTGTGCCACAGAATTGTAGCCAAGATACGAATTTGGAAGATGTTGGAGGTTTAATCTCCTCTGGCCCCCGAGTTTAGTCAACTACGTGTTTGCTTCCCTGTAGACTTGAGTATTAATGAAGTTGACTGGTTCTTTAAGATAACGGGTATCCACCAGTAATTTGAGTAAACTCTCAGGGAATGTAACTGTAACCCTAGCCTCTCTGTGAGGAGCCTTGCTTCAGCCAAGCCTCAAGCAGTGATTTGTCCCCTCCACATCTGGGAAGAAGGGCTGGAGTGACATCCAGAGTGGAGTGAAGTGACATCTGGGCTGTGCTTGAGGTACGGCCGCCTTGTTAGTGGGCCGCATTGATCTCCGCATTTGACAACTGGCAGTCACCCAGAAATGCACTGAAACACAGGCTGCCCGGACCAAACCCAGGTGTCTGGCAGTTTTAGTTCATGATACAGGCTTTGTATTAGTTTACATTTGGGTAATACTACCAGAACACTTGGTTCCTACTGCATTACTTTAGAAAGAAAATAAAATGTACAAAAAAAAAAAAAAAAAGAAAAAGAAATACTTAAAATCCCATTTAGCCCAAATATTTGCACAGCAGAAACTTGTTAAATAGCTTGATCCATCTATCTAAAGCACTCATATTTGCTTTTACATACTAACACCCTAGCACTTCACAGGTTTGAAAGAAAACCGTGTTCACAGCAAAATTCACGGCCATACTTGTATCACAGAGAACAATACACTGTTTTCAGACAACAAATCAGACACTCCTCTATTTTGCTTTTTAACATCAGAGCATAAGGAGATTCCTTGATATGGGAATACTTATACCTGGCTAAAGTTCCAATTCAGTCTTGCTTTACTCTTACAAAACATAGTTATCTGTCAGGTAAACTTTTTTTTTGCCTTTCTTTGCCAATATGTTTCATGCTGACTCTTGAGGAAAAACACATTTCTCTCTTAATTTCTAGAGTATTTCAGTGACAAAGTTTTACTTTCTAAAACATTAAAATAAACAACGTACATTTCAGCCTGAGAATTTGCTGTGCATGCCAAATCTACAGCTGTAGCCAGTGTGACCAGATGTCCAGGGGCAAATAAGAGGACAAATGCTTCTGCTTAGCAGGATTCCAAGACTGACACTACATCAGTGCTCCAACACAGCCAAGGAGTAAAAATATGGCTGGAGTAAAAAACACTGCCTTTTTAGGCACTTCTTTGCTCCAAGAATAGCCTGTTTAGTCTAACAGCACAGGACAGTTTAGAAGCAGTAATAAAAGCTGCATCACTCAAGACGCACATGCAGGACAGCATTTACGAGTTAAGGGATAGCCCTTCTAAAGCATTTCCCACGTGGGTAAGCTCCTCATCACTTGGGTAATCCCATTAACTTCCTGCAAGATCCAAATTTCCAGGCAGCTGAAGAGATTCCGGTGAAGCCCAGGCTGTTTGTACCTACGTTTTTAGTTCTTTTTTTTTTTTTTTTGGTTTTTGTTTTGGTTTGTTTTCTTTTTTTTTTTTTTTCAACAGGGAAATGGAGACAGATTATATGGTTTGTTTAGCGGATCACAAGCCATCAGGTAGACAATAGCCTGTGCACTGGAAATATGGACTTTGCCATTTCTTCACCCAAAGCTATCAGTGGCTGTGTTTGACCTGAACTAAGCCCTGCTTGGCAAATACTGTGTCTGACTCAATGACAGAAAGGTCAGAAATGAGGAAGCACCCTGTGCTGTGAGAACCTCATCACTTTTGTGTTCCAGGGTTCATAGTTCTACATTGACTGAGCTAAATCTTTACGATAAAGACTCCGGCTAAGCTGAAAACCCCAGTTCTCAATCAGATGCTCTGCTTTATTCAGAGAACAGAAGAAGGGCTCATAAACTTTTCAACAAAACTCAGCTGAATTTTCAATATGCAAGGAAACAGCTGAATCTTGGATGCTTTGGAAAGGAAGGATCTCAAATGTGAAAGTATTTTGTCTGAAACATGCAGATCTGTTTAAAACAAATAGTGCAATAAATTCAGCACTGAACTTGTTGAACAACTTAATAGACCTCACTTCCTCCACTATCAAATGAACTGTTTACATGGGACAATTAGCCCAAGACTCCGCAAACAAACCAAAAAGAGCTTTCTCCTTCCCCCGGTTTTTAAAAGCATTGCCTGTGAGTCTCATTAAAATCCATAGGAACTGACACAACTGTTTTAATGCTCCCCATTGCCTTTTTGTCTTCACTTTCGCAATTTGACTTGCTGCTCTATTATTTTCCTCTTAATATCACAAGTGACATTAATTAAGGCTTTAGGCTCCCCTGCTTGCCAAGTTTAACAAACAAGCATGCAAACTAGAAGCTCTTTTGCTTGATGGGGCACATTTTCCCATTCAGAGCCAAGCTTCAGGCTGATGCATTGTGAAAACACTAGCATAAGAAGAGCAGTTTTGCAATGGAAATCTGAACACTTGATTTTTTTCTGTATATTGTTATGATAATTTATTGCCCTATTCTTTCTCAGCTTTATTCTTAACTTTTATTTTTACAATGATCAGACAACTTGCATATGACTACAAGGCAACAAACTTCATTTATTTTTGGCTTAATCCTAGAAACCTCACTCAGTCCAAACTCCTACTGTTTCCTGAGAGATTTTATCAAGCAAGAATTCAGCACAGAGTGTGAGGATCTTCTCAAGGCATAGGGATGAACCATCTTCATAGAGTAAGTTGTGTTCACCAGCAGAGCTGGCTGAGAATGAGCTCACAAAGGGTTATCTCATCAGAAGCCATGTGCCCCAGTTTCAAAAGGGAAGGGACTTGCAAGGTGGCTCTTCTGGTCAGAAAAGAGAGAATAAACCACCTGGACCAGAGCAATAGTCTGGTACCAGGAGCCCTGAACTTCAGTGTTGGAGACCATAGGTTCCTGCTCCCCACCAGGCAGAGAAGAGGATTTGGTGTACTTTCAAACATTTAATATAAGCTCAAAGCTCTGGCTATTGATGAGTTTGGTCTCTGTATCTTAACAAATTACTTAAACTCCTTCCATCCTAATGTAGAAACATCCTATGGTGTTGCAACACACTGGAGGCAACATGCCTTCAGTCCATGGTTTAGGTGCCTCTTGTATAAGCAAAGCAGCAAAGAAAAATTTAAAATTTATCAGGGAATTCCTGTTTTCCTCTTGCAGTGACCTTTTTGGTGCCTTCTAGGCAGCACCTCTCCAACATTTTCCCCTTGTCATAGCCATGCAGCTTGTGGCAGGGATGAGAAGGCCAGGGTGTCTCAAATAATTTTATTTCCAGAAATATACTGACACTGTAGAATCAGAATGATGAGATCATTTGGTCTTAAAGAAAGTCCACACACTTCAGTAAATCTACAAACATTTTGACTGCAGTTGGCATAATTTCTTCTGGAATGGATAGGCAATTTCTGTATGCAGAGCAGCAGAGCCCCTTCACGAGTAATCTTTGCTGCCATAAATTAATTCCCCTTTTTCTCTCTCCATTACAAATATTAGTCTGGATAATTCCAAAATGCCCAATATAGTTCTAAAAAAAAAAAAAAAAAAATCTATGTCATGTAGTGTGGTTGAGCAACATGGCAGTTTAGCTCTGACATTTGGTGGGGAGCAGTACAATGGATGGTCAGAGAGCTGGTTTCAGCAGATCATAGATTGCTCGAGCTGTATGTGTGGTATGTTAGCTAGACAGCAAACCCAAGAGGCCTTTCTGAATATTTGTCTGACACTGATAGATAACGAATGCTGGGAATGTAAGGCACTAGCTCATCTCTGAACTAACACAACAGCCTCAAGCTGAAAAGCATTTTACCATTCCCAGATGCATTTCTACACTTCAGCATGCTGTCTCCTAAGCCTGATTGGTAGCCCTTTGTCAGATCAGGCAGTGGAACAAACTGTGCCACAGAAACAGGCTGGAAAAAATATGGCCTGCACTGAAAACTACCCAGTTGCCTTTCCTTGTGCACACGTCCAGTATGAAAACCTGGAAACGAAAGCGGGCAGCAGCAGCCTCCTGCTCTCTAGCGTAGGGCAGCCATGGGCGCTTTCACTTTCCACTTCCTCACTGGTTTGTGGAGGAACCAGGTTTGCTGCTCAGCTCTGCCTCACCTAGTGTGGAGACACCAACAGAGTGCTCTATCAGCACGGCTGCTGGCATGTGCAAACAGATGGCCAGCCGTAAAATATTGTTCTTTGCTCAGGCTCCCTTCCAGCCACGGAGAATTGTTGTCCCAGCTGCACACTAACCACAGACACTGACATCTAGGTGTAGCAACACAGTGCTACTTAACTTGAAAAAACTCAGTGTAGGGCCTTCCTAGGCCCTAATCCCTGCTCCTGTCTTTGAAACAGCCCATCCTTTCTCTGTTCCTTTTCTGTATTTAATTATAGTTTTCCTTGTCCCACCTAGGCTAACTCTGCTTAAATATTTATTTTACTGGTTTACATTCCACAGTATGTCAGATACCTTGAAGGAGTACTATATAAAATAAAACCAATAAAAATGTTTTTAAAGCACAAATAAGGGGTTTCTCTCTCTGCTAGGCTCTAGCAATGAAATGAGTGTAATTCACTGCCTCTGTACTCAGATACTTCAAAGCAATTTGTGAATAAGTAGATTTCTATCTCTTTACAATATAATGACACAGGAAATTGAATTTAATGGAAATTACTCTGTGAAAAACAGATTATACTCCATGAAGTGTACTCAGCAGCGCTGTCACCACCAAGTTGTACTAGTGTAACTTTGCAATTGGGTCTATGCTCCACTTCTAGCTGGCGACTGTGACAAATGCAAGGATAGAGAGCATTGGGACATTTCTTGTATTATTTCATAGCATATTAACACAGACATCAACTGATAGTACCTGGACAGTCAATCTTTTGAAAATCCTGCTGTAGTCACAGAACACTGAGCAAAGTCCTAATTATATTGGCTGACCATTTTTTAAGTGCATAAAGCCCAGATAAAATTGGGGAATCTCAAAGTCTGGCAGCTCTGGGAGAAGCTACATGCTCATGGTTGGATGCAAGCCTGTTTGGGATCTAACTAACAAGCTGCAGCTTCAACCCAGTGAAATGATAATTGGGAGGTAGGATTTTCTGCAGGCGACAGCAGAAATTGCGACATTCCCATACAGAGAGAGGAAATGAAGCACAGAGAAACACCTCCTGCAAAAATACTGCAGGAAATTTAGGTCAATAGTCATCATTTTAACATTACAGATTTTAAAAGCAAAGAGAAAGGCATGTTTCTTCTTTCTGCTGGCAAAATATGTAATCTATAAAATGGTAGTCCAGTCTCCTGAGACCTGTAATCCCCTCATAACTAATAAAGGCCAGCTAATGAACATCTACCCATTAGGAAGAGAAGAGCCGAGACAACTCTTAAAGGTCCCTGCTTAATCCCAGCTCCTGGCCCATGGCAAAGCACAGAAGGACCTCTGGCTGTACAGAAATCTGCCCTAGATTTCTAGAGATGACTAACCTGGCTGCAAAATCCCTTTTAGGGCAGCTTGATTTTCATAGGGCAATCTGTCCCTTCTGAAAATTAACTTTTGGATGCCCCAAGCTGAACTCCAAACACCATTATTCAGTTCTAAATTATAACGTAAACGTGAAACAGCCACATGCACAGATGACTGCATATATGTGCATGTGTTTGCAGACCCATCCTTAGAGGCAATTTGTAATGTGTTCATATGGAGACAAGTAATTTGGCCATATGGGAGACTCATAATAAGAAAGCAGTGATTTAAATTGTGTGAACTACACAAATACTGTCAGCTAATTCTGAACAGCGACAGTATTAGCTTAAATAATTGTTTGAGGATTAGAAGGATTAGTTGTTGAGATTTGGTATAAACAGATCCCAGAAACAATGCAATCATTCAGAGCACTCTGCTCCAACACACATTCATGCTATGGCTGAAAATGTACACAGGGCACAAGGTCTGGAAAATAAATGCAGAGGCAATGGCAGTTGATGTCTGGATACTGGATTTCTCTTTGGTAAGGAAGCCAATATCAAGAGCAGTGGATGTTCACCCTGTTGCACTCATTACATGCTTTTTTAGGCTGATATAATAACCCTGGAAAGCAGCATGTCAGTGAATCTGCTCTAGATAAATATCCAGCCACTTCTACTCCACCTAAACCTCAATATCTACACGGCTTCAGGCTACTCAGTGAGCAGGAGGTAGCTGCATAAGCAACAAGGAGGGGTCACCTCAGAGGTGACCCAGGGTCTTGTCTGGCCTCTGGTTCTGTTCACATGCACGTGTTTTTTTGAAACAAAGATAAATACTGGGAATCAAAGTGGCTGCACGCAGAAAGGGTCTCATTCTTCTTTGATCTTAAAAGATACTTGCCACAGAGAACAAATGCAAACAACCCTCATCATGTTATGTGTATTTTTTGTTAGTTTTAGCCTCTCTGAAATGTGTGCAGCCCAGTTGTTTTTGGCACAGGCCTGGGCTGCAGCATTGCATGGGTGAAGAACCTATCCAAGTCCAAGTAGGCTTACAGGAGAACATTTCCACTACGAAGAGCACGTACAGCAAAGTACGTGCAGAGGACTGCTCACATGCAAGCTTATTGAACTCTGAGGGGCATCTATTTTTAATAAAATACCAGCACTTGTGCTCTCAAGTCCATAGAAAGTAATTTATTTTCTTTTCAGTACTTCATGGCAACTATGGAGAGGTTTCTTGGCTTTGCATTTGCTTTTAAAAGCCAGTTGGTCTCCACTCTTTGCTCCTGTCCAGTTAGATTATCTTTCATTGCATAAGGGTACATAACAATTTGAAAAAAACAATGGTAATTCATCTATTAACACAGGGGAAAAAAAAAAAAAAAAAAAAAAAAAAAAAAACGGCATGTGTTAAGCATCTCTTTCATCAGTCCACCCTGTTGTCTTGGACTGCGACCAATGAAATAATACAGTACATCAATCTTTTTCTAAAACCAATGTAATTCTTGCAATGTCTAGATGGCTTCTGGGATTTGAGACTATTTACTACAGTTTCTGAAATGTTAAGACAGTGTTTATGTAAATGAAAATATTTATCTAGGTTACTGCTGTCAAGTACCCAGTAAGAAACATTTTGAATTCATAGACGGCATTAAGCAACAACAGCAACAGAAACAACTAGCAGCCAGCATTTGGGATAGGCATAAAAGACTATATAAATCTAAAAAACAATAGTCTGGATTCTGCTGTTAGGGGACCACCTGGTGCTCCTAGTTATACAGCATTAATTCCCATTAGAAACACAAAATTTTGCCCTTGGATTATAATTCCAACCACAGAAATTAAACTGTAGCAGCTTTCCTGACAAGTACCAATACTATTTCATGTCATCAGTAACAAGTTTTACAGAAAGTTACTGTCTGTCCTTTTAGTCAGAGGTGAGGAACTTATTTTAACATTTCAATATATCAGAAAAAAATAATGATGATAATATCAGCTTACCTTCCCTGGGCTACTATGATGTTATACGGCTGCAGGTTATATGAAATAAAGTTGCAGCCATACTCAGATCAAGGGATGAGGTTCCATTAGCCTTATGAAAGGCTTTACCTAGGTGGGAAGAGCAAAGACAGTTAATCTAAATTACTATTTTAAACAGACTATCAAAAAATTTTGAAAACCTAGAATAGACAGCATTGTTCAGAATGAAAGCAGTCCTTATTCACTATAATTTATTCCACTTCAAATTGAGCTATCAACCGATGACAAATCAGAACTTGTTTCCATTTTGCAAAGCTTGAAGAGGACAGTATTTGAAATCAAGTTATAGACAGTAAGGGTTTCAACACTACTGTCCACTAGTGGCACACGCTCTCTAGTTGAAACAATGGAAAGACATGGAGAGAAATTATATATGCGCGTTTTTTTATCAGATGGAGCCAATACAATTTCCATAAGTCTTCTTAGGAAATAGTGATGCTATCACTGTTCTACTGTTCTTCAGTCAATAATGTATTATGGTTTCAGAGTGGTGGTCAGGAAGCTCCAGTAGCTAATGTGCAACCAAGAGAAGAAATGAAAGCAGGAAGAAGCCCCAACATGCTCATCTCCCTCCTTCCAGCACAGGACTGCTCTCTGCACAGCACCGTGCAAGGTCCTCTCCTCCTTTCCTCAAGACAGGTTTCCACCTTAATCAGGAGTCAGCTGCCAAGCCAGAGGCCACAGGCCTTCATGCTTGAGGCAGCAGTGCCCAGCACCACGAGTCTCTTCGGCCCGGTGCCCTTCTGTTTCCATCCCAATGCTCCTATTTATAATCTCTTATGCCACCGCATGCTTCTAAGTTGGACACAAAATATATCTATATTTTCTGTATTTATTTGCACAAAGTCATTTTACTCACACCTCTAATTATTATGTGGCTCCTCTCTGAATACATTCCCTTTAGCTGGTGGCTCCTGCTGAGGTGATTCACACCCAAAGCATCTCTCCCAAGCCCCCATGCTGATGATGAGAAAGAGGCAGTCTCACCCTAGCCTGGGGAGCACTGTGCTGCCCAGCCATGGCTCCATCACCTGGGGCCTCACACGTCCTCTCCTGCAGCAGGGAGGTGACACTGGCTGTGGTCTCTGTGTCTTCAGGGTCTGCCCAAGGCATCTTTACTGCACAGACTAAGCTGTCCTGGAATAGCTAGGCCCAAAGCTGTAACAGGTTTGTCAGGATATATGCGCTGTATCACTGCGTCAAGTCAGATAATTAGGTTGTAGGGAATATAATGCTAAAGCTCAGAAAACATAATTTCTCCTTGCAGCCAGCTGCAAACTGGTTTTTCATTATATATAATAAGTAATATACATGTATATCTGTTTCCACACATGCATGAACATATATGTGTGTGTATATATGTAAATGTGTGTATGAATCCCCAGATATGTTTCTGTGCTTCCATGTATATACACACATATATGGATATACACATTTTCACATATAGGCCAACAATCAAATTAGCTGAATTCTCAATGGTACCAGAAGTTCATATGAGGATTGTTACAGAGTGTTTTGCATTCCCATTTCCACCTAGGGTCAGGTCCTTCAGCATCACAAACCATTTTCTCCCCTACAACAAGGGGATTATATATACAGTAAGAATTGTAGCAAGGGTGATGTAGCATGACCAGAAAACTTGTTGTATAGAAGAAAATGGAAGTGTAAATCCACTTAACATTCAATCCCAGGAGATGTCCACTGGATAAAAATATAGTTGTGTTTGACTTTTAATAAACTCTAATTTTCTGAGAAAATGACACATTTCGAAAGAGGGTATTTTACATAAAAGTTCTTTAGTTGAGAAATACATTTTCCAGTTATTAAACAATTCTGACTGAACAGAGTCCTCACAGCAAGGGTGGTCAAGCACAGTGGCTGGCTGCCCAGAGAGGCTGTGTAGTCTCCATCCCCAGGGATTTTCAAAACTGGACTCAGCATGGCCCTGAGCCATCTCTTGCCTTAAGCAGGAGGCTGAACTAGCCCACCTTGCATTTTTTGTATGAGTCTGAGGTTTTCGGCTAGTTACCACACTGAGGAAATATAGTTTATGCCAGCTACATGGCAGGCTTTTAGCACTTAAAAAAGTGATGAGCTCTTTTTGTAGTCCTCAGAAGGAACTAGCATACTTTTATGCTTTCAAAGGATCCTAAAGAATTCCTGTTCTCAGTTGTCATCTAATCCCATCTCTAGCCATGTCTAATTTATTTCTTTCTGGCTAGCAACAGGATGAAGAATGAGGACCTAACTAAAGTGGTCCCAGCTTTTGCAACTTCCACAGTCTCACTGAAGCACATTAAACAGCAGCTGGCAGCAAGCCCTTCAGAAGCAAATTCAGCTCCTTCAGCATCCCATTGAGGAACAGAATCAGATGCACATGCTCTTCTTGGTCCCCATCCTTCTCTCTCACATAGCTCTGGGTATAATCTGAGAGGCCTGATTCACTCACCCATCACTCTCCAGCCTAAGTGGTGTAACCACATTTACGACACTATGATCAGCAGAGCTTCTTTCTCAAAACCCTGTGTAGAATCTGGAGCACTACAAGTATTTCTGCAGGGAGACACTAAGGTCTGGAACAAAGGCCTGAAGGTGGCCTGGTCACACTCAGCTCAGTACATCATATTCTTCTTTCTATCCTCTCAGGAAGACATATCTTGACCCAGAACTTGAGGGAAGGCTGACTGGCTTCTGATTAACACACTCAGTGCATATTTCATGCACCATTCATGTGCGAGCTACATAGCATGTGGGGCAGTCTTAAAAGATGCCACAGACCCACTAAGTGACCATGCATCTCAGCCGGTCCATCAGGAAGATTTCTGAGAGCCACCCCACTGCTGAATGGTTGAAAGATTTCTGGTGGATACTTCAGCCACATTTTTCTTGATATTGTTCTGTTTATCTCCTGCTTTGATTTCACTTCACTATTTCCCATCTTTCATGTTCCACTTGTGCAAACAAACAAGACATAATATTAAGACTAATTCATTTACCAAAATTTTAGGCTTGGCAAAAAGGGCCACTTTTCAAAGAGTGCTGGCAGAAAAATAAACATGGGAGAAAATAAAGGGGGAGTGCTCCTTTTCCTCTGAGCTACTGAACTTGTCTTTGATCTCACTGGAGATCATTTTATCCATAAGAGACAAAGAAAACTCAAATGCAAAGTGAAGGGAATGACATGGCAAGGTTTACCTAGAAACTTTATGTTTCACGAGAAGAAAACAAACAAAAAAAGGTACAATTCAAAGTACGTAAAGTCTGAAATATTTCACAGACCATGGTATTGAAGAAAGAATAATTCATAAGGGAAGTAGTGCAAGGATATGAGGAGCATATCTCCAGCCTGTAACTACTATTTGTTCTGTCTTTCTCCATCAAGAGATCAAATAGTTTGGTAACTGCCAAGAAAATTTTGGCTTTTCTGTCACCATTCAAGCAGGAAATTTCAGTAATGAAAATATAATCCTGCAATAAAAAAATAATAATTATAATAAAAAAATAATCAGAGAAAATAAGAAAAAAAGCTCTAAGGAAGGAAGAAATATACAGAGTTGCAACACCTTCCTAGCACCTGTTAAATGCAATAGCAAAACCATGTAGTATATGACTTTTTTCCCCTTAAGAGACCAATATATTTTAGCTTTTTATTATTGACAGTGACTGTTAAAATAATCTCTTTTTTTCATATACTCATTCTGGAAAAACAATTTATTTTGGACTCTGAAATTCTTTAAATCTGGTCCCAGCACAGAGACATTTCTGGAAATTTGAACAAAATGCTGTCGAGTATTTCTGAATTACATGTGGATGTCTGTCAAAACATACATTTCTTCAAGTCTTTGTTTGTTTGCTTCTTTCTTTCTTTCTTTCTTTCTTTCTTCCTTCCTTTCTTTCTTCCTTCCATCCTTTCTTCCTTTCTTTCTTTCTTTCTTTCTTTCTTTCTTTCTTTCTTTCTTTCTT
>CM021699.1:82305809-82326516 GCA_011074415.1 Stictonetta naevosa | reverse complement strand
TTCTTTCTTTCTTTCTTTCTTTCTTTCTTTCTTTCTTTCTTTCTTTCCTCATTCACAACTTAAAACATGCTAATTTCTTCAACATAAGAAATCAGATCTTCATAAGTGATTTAAAAGCTGTTTTTTTGTTGTTTTTTTTTTTTTTTTTAATTTATTTTTAAGTATAGCAGAGTATTGTGTTAGAAGTATTCAAAGCTAAGAATGGGTATGGTTGCCATATGAAGCTAGTAATTTTAGAAGTTTTCTCTGTCAAAAAAATCAATTTTTCCAGAGACTCATCAATGCAGACAGGCCACAGTGAAATATTTTTGTTCATGTATAAAACAAAGGTAAAATAAGCAGGAAAAAAAACAGCACATCACACCTCATTCTTAATGTTAAAAATGTAAAACAATCACAAAGCTACTTTTCAGAAACACTGTCATGTTCAAATATTGAGGCTTTCAGGCTGTGTCAATACTGTAAAAAATATTTTGCTGGTAACCTAGTCACAAAATATCATGCTATTTGTTGAATACAGGCTCTGGTCAAGGTTATTGAAATTAAAGTTTCTTTAAAGGAGCTTGTAAGAACTGGAGATCCTTTCCTTCCTGCAGAACTGGAAATGTCAGTGGCTATGAGCACAGGATGTACACCAGCACAGGGACAACCTTTTGTCAATAATTGTGTCAACTGGGCCTCTTAGGTTACAGTAAGGGACAGAGGTGGCCTGGAGAGCCCTGACCTGGAGGGGTGTCCCATGGGAGCCCCAAGCACCACTACTCACAGCAAAATATGTCCTTGATGCCAGAGCTGGAACCCTGCTCTGACTACAAATGCCTTGTGATTTTCAATGACCACAAGTGGTCAAGTCCTTAGCTTTAAATTTCATCTCCAATCTGGGACAGGTTCACCAAGATCAAAAAGAAATACCAGAGGAGAGGGAGAGGGAGAGGGCAGTGGGCGTCTGGGAAAACTGGTCCTTACAGAATAAAAGAGATCGAATTCCCTATGGACAGTCTGGCTTCGTGTTTTGAATGCCATTCACTTAAATTGGTTGCCTGGTGTAGTCATATCTGCTATAATTGCAGCAGATTGTAATTGCAGAAACATCTCCTGCATGTATACCCTTTTATTATGGCATATAAGCACAACATTTCCAGTAATTTAGGGGCAGCTAAAATCTCCCATTCCTTGGAAGCTGCCTCCCCTGTAGTAGTTTATACAATATCACTGGAGCAATACAAGCCAAAGTGAAGTACAGTAGTTACTATGTTAGAAGTTGATGTCACTAGCTATAAGCTTCTACTTGGCATTTAAAAAAAAAAAAAAAAAAAAAAAAAAAAAACAAGAAACAGCCTGCTAAAATCCAAAAGAGAAATATACTGCTCAAAGTTCAATTAAAAAACACCCACAGTGTTTTTGTCTCTCTCATTGAACTGCAGTGTCAATCTGACAAACAAATTTCTGTCTAGCCTTCTAAAGATTCGCAGTATATAACATTTTTCTTAGCACCCTTTGAAGCAATAACTTGTTTTTAAGAAAGACTAGGTTCTTTTCCATGATATTCTTTCATAACAGCTTGAAAGGCAGTATGATTTACAGGAAAGGAGGCCCAAGGTTAGCAGCCTGAAGCCACCAAATCATGGTGATCTCAGTGCCACTAACTTTTGCAATATTGAATGTTTTTCATGAAGCACCCTCTACTGGAATTGTCTTTCATTATAAAGAGGTAAATTGCCAGCTTTCTTGGTTTTGGAAAGACACTTGAAAATCTGAAGTGAGTGAAGAAACCTCAAGGCAATTAAAAAGGAAAAAATAGGTTGATTCTCATGAAATCTTAAAGCTAAATGATTTCTTAGGATATGCTTCATGAGTTTTGATCTCATGCATCTGGCAGTACTGTATTCTTTCCCTAACTACAATGTGGCTTCTATTTCTCATTAATTGCCATATTTTATGCTTCAATAAAGACTCAGCCTTTGGAGTTACACAACTATAAGAAACATTTTTGGCTTCCACTTCCTCCTTCCCAACATTTCAGAAAAAGTCTTGAAAATAGAAAGCCTAAAAATTAGAATGTGAAAACAAGCAAACAAACAAACAACAACAACAACAACAAAAAACAGATAAAATATTACTTTTTTTTTTTTTTTCAGGAATCTCTCAATACTTATATCTGATAGTCTTTTGGAGAGTCAGCTCACATCTATGGACCCATGGGGTGAACGCTGTTGCTAGTTAGCACTTTAAGGAGGAATTGGGTTGTTTTTTCTCTCACAGTGCCTTGAAAATGGAAAGTACTGCTTGCCAAAAGTGCCATACACTTTATACTTTTATAACCCTTATTATGTGTATTACTGTGCCAAGAAGCCTGGAGGAATCACAAGACAGTTCCACCAGTTACTACACACAGTACAAGAGAGCCTCTTCCCTACAGACCCTGTGGTCTAACTGGATTGCCCAGGTCAATTTGTTCAATAAGTGTCATTTTGTTCCACTTATCTTTCTAGTGTAGGGGCACTAATTATGTTTTATCCAAAGACAGCCCCAGAGTCTCAGGAGGGGGCATAATTTCAGCCAGAACAAGGAAGCAGACACCTCATTTGCCACTGGAAGAGGCCCTCAAGGGTGGCCGAGCTCTTGCTCAAGGTGGAGCTGCCAACAGGCAAGGAAGGCAGAGGGCTTTGCTGCCTGCTGGGGCAAGGCAGAGCAACATTTACTTTATATGCTCCTTGGCCACACTTTTTACCATTATCCAGGGGTTATGTATACACATGTACAGGTTAATCCAGAATGTAGCCAAGATATGATGGCATCTACCAGCTATTAAGGTAGTGCCTTTGCGTTATTATAGCCAATGAGAGCATCTCCATTAATTTTGATTGGGCAACCCACAACAGTACAAACATAGTATTACAACCTTTGTGTCCCAAGTGGAAAAAACATGCCCCCTCTCCTCCCTTCTCCCTTAAGAATAAATACAACTCTAGAATTGTAGATCACAAAAAGCTGGAAAAAAAAATACAACCGTTGAAATAATAAACAGGACAAGAACCAGCAGTGTAATAACACTATTGATTTCCAGCCCTGTCCCAATCAGGTTTTGCAAGACCTTGCAACTGCTAGCCATTCACAGACTTTTCAAAGCAGCGCCAGACCATGCCTAGCTGAAAAGCTGAAAATTGGAGAACCGATAACACGGGAGCTGCTGGTAGGGACTGTCATCTGCCCAGCCAGGAAGATATTTATTTATAGAAAAGCCTTTGAACCAGACCACTACAGTTCAGCATAGTAATGACAAGTTACAGTGAATTCAAAGCGTGGTAGGGTGTAACACAGCCATGCATTATATACCCTGTTGTAAATGGTCTCTGAGGGAAAGCCTGTAATTTAGGGAGGTCTGAATGGCAAAACCTAGGTCATTGTAACAGATACTTTTTCTTAGTTATTTTTATGGAAAGGGTGAAAAAGAAAAACTGGCCTGAAAATGTCAGGCAGTGTGTGTTTTCATTCAACCTTAGTTAGCTATGAAACCTCCTGGAGCTCAATCTCCCTCGACCAAATATTTGTTTTAAGATTAATTGTTCACACAGGAACTAAACAGCAAATTGCTGAACATGAAGCTCTTTTTGAAGGAGATTTCTGTTCCTTCTCAGGACTGTTTTCTCATGTGTTGTTGGCTCTTTCATATGTTCTGTCACCTTCAGGAAGCAGAATTCAAGCAGAACCAAGGAAATAGCTTTTCCATTTGTTTGTTTGTTTTTAAATTTTATCCACATAGGTGTTGTTTTTAAGATTAATATTGCAGGAGAGACTCGGGGCTCTGCTCAGAGCTCCTTGTTGTGTCAGATCACTGCAACACAAGCACTCAGCAGGCAGCATACCCCAGAGCACAACTCAGGGAGTGCAGCACCACATCGGGTAGATGCCCTGGACAGGTTGAGAGTTACAGACAAAAAAAAAAAAAAAAAAAAAAAAAAAAAAGAGAGAAGGGAAGCAGAAGCTCTGACAGTGAAATCCTGGCTGCCTGGAAGTCAGTGGTCCAGCCTGCCTTCCCCAAGTCCGAGTGCTGTCCCAAGGGCACATCACCAAACTCAGCATGACAAAGCATGTCACCTCACTCAGATGGAGACCAGAGAGAAAAACCTGACCTTGCTCCACACCCAGCCCCCAGTTTTCTCAGACTGCTCCTTCAAAAAGCAATCAAACCTAACATCTAAGCTCTTGGGACCGTATAGTCATTACAGTCCAGAGGGTTCTGCTTTGCTTTGGCAAACCACATCTCAGACCCATGTTCAAGTAAATGCAGACATTCCTGACCTCATTCTAGCCCCAGTACCTGCACCTTACATTTCTCTTCAGCAGTTCATTTTTCACTCCCTTTCTTCTTGGCACAGAAGATAAGTATTACAGGTAATTTTCCTTTTAATCTGAGGCTGTAAATACGCATATCTCCACATGTATATTCAGCAAGTGGTGCAGATGGTTGTCCAAGTGTTCTGTTGTGGGCAGGACTCAGTGTACAGCTTCTAGCAGCACCATAGAAAAAGGTGCTTCACCAGTGCTAGAGTTCAGAATTGAGAGAAAAAAGAATCAAATCCAAACCCAAATATGAGAAACCGAGATGTGCAAAAGTAAGATTTCACTAGAGCCATAGAGTATTTTCAGGTTATCATTTCTGAATAGGAAATTAAATATGAAGGCATGTAGTACAAAATTGTTTCCCTGTCACTAAAAATGAATTCTTTTAAAATGAATTTAAAACTTCTTCATATCCATCTACTTTTAATGAAATTCCAGTATAGGTCCAAATTTTATCTGCATGATTACTCTCAACTCTCTTACCCAAATTTCCTGTTGATACAGAATAGTCATAACAAAGAATTGGAACTTGTGTCTGAGAAAAGCAAGATTTTTGTCTGCTGTTCATGGATTATGTTGATAGACTGAATAAATCAATAAAATAAAATGGAAGGAAATATTGACACAACCATCTTTTTTATTTACACTTATGTTTTATGCAAGAATTCTTTGTAGTCCTTCTTCTCTGACTTCCAACAGTCTATTGATTCCCAAAACTAAAATTCAAAATCAGGGCATAGCATAAAAATGAGATTTTCCCACCCCACGTGAACTTCAAAATAATGGGGAAAAAAAATCGCACCCTTAAAATGGTGTAGAATAAGTTGCTGGCATCTTCTGAAGCTTTATCAAACTGAGCAGTATGTTACTCATGGAGCAGTTTAAATTTTCAGATTTCCTTTTTGGTTTGCTTGTTTTTTGATTTATTTGTTTGTTTGTTTGTTTGTTTATTGGAGAGGGGTTGGGGGGATGTAAAATGTTTGAACAACTCTGAGTATCTCTAGAACCAACCGCTGAGAAACTCAGTACAGTAATCTACCCATGACCCCAGTTAAAAGGAAAAGCATCACTAGTCTAGTAAGTATTAGGTGTTTTAAGGAAATATGAGTGTAAGGCACAAGCTATGGTGAGCCTGATTCCACGGTACTATACATTAATCTGTGAAGCAACCTACCTGAAATTGTATACTAACTTTAAATGGGAACTATATCCCCTATTATTGAAACCAAAGCTAAAACCAACTAACAAACAGAATCCAGACAGCATTCAGTAGCACGTTTCAGATAATTATCCGAAACTGATAATTAGCCATTCTTCCTATAATAACCCCTATGGTGTAGCGTAATGATACTAGCATTCTCTTTTATGGGAAAAAAAACAAAAAAAAAAAAACAAAACTATTTAGATGTATTAATTAAGTCAAATGAATGAACCACCAATTCAATTTCACATTCACTAGCACCAGTTAAATGAAAAACGTGATGAAGCACCATGACTACTGCAGTATTAGGATGAAAGCTGAAAAGCAAGCTCTAATTGACAGTCACTGCCTCTGTGGGCTCTAGTGGAAGAGTATGAGTTGTAATGTGAATCACTACTGAAGGCCAAACAATTTAGGTTTGCTATGTTCCAGAGTTTGATTTGGTTTAGAGCATGCTTAAATCTTTTTCAAGATCAAAATTAATTATCTTACCATCATGCAGTAATGTCTGGAGTTTTTTGTAGCATTCACATTCAAATCACAGTCCAGTCAGGGATCAGCATGAGTTAAAGACCTTTGCAAATGCACACTCTGGCTGAGTTTCATATACAGATCACTGCTAAAGTCTCCCCTAGCTCAGCAATGCAATTTAACACTACAACAAATATGCTTTTCATACTGTTGTAGTAAAAACAATTCAATATGCAACAACAGTCATTCAACAACATGTTTTTCTACCTTACCTCATGTCAATATTGATAGCAAATAAATACATGATGTGATCAGAAAGAAATTACTAGCAACCAGTGCCCTCTGAACAGTAATGCCAGTTATTAACAAGAAAAGTTTAAAGTGTACTTCTTTTCCCCTACAGCCTTCTGAGATTATTATTTTTTTTTTAAAAAAAAAAAAAAGGAAGTACACACAAAGTGACTTGATTTTGGCATAGCTAGAGACAGAGATTCTCTGTGTGAAATATGGATTTTATTTAAAATAAGTCATTAGTGCAGCTGTTGAAAGTGTTTAAATACAAGTAATTGCTGCTAAGCTATGTTTTCAGAAAGTAATATTTTGTGGGTATCATGTTGGTCAGAGATCTGTATCACAGTGATAAACATTATTTAAAATATTTATTTTACACTCTAGAGGCTCAAAAAAATGTGTCAAAATCAGACATGGTTCCTGGCCAAGATCATGACTGGAATCGACCCAAATACAAAAACAAGTGCAGCTAAAACCATGCAGCTATTTCCTGGATTTGCGGGTGAATGTGCCAGCCTTTGCCTTTTTTATGTTCCTAACAGTCAAGGGATTTTCCATACTTCCTTGCCTTGCCTATGCTCCCTTTTTTGCAGATGAAGCAAGCAAGGAGCATAATGTGTCAATAGAAACAGCAGTTCCAGTCCTGATATCAGGGGAAGATTGGCTTGTGCACTTGAGGACACTGAACAGGACGATAAATGAGGTTAATCATGCCTAATTAGCTGCAATCACCCACCCCAGTGCAGCACAGAAATCTTGGAAAACCAGGTGCTCCCGAGGACGACGCGGGGCAAGGAAGCTTGTACCAGTGATTGAATCATGAATCGAAACTGCAGTGGCTCGTTTCTCTTCATTATCTTCACAGGGAGAGCTGCATGATTAGGCTGGATTTAGACAGTTAATCTTTAACTTCTGAAGTTAGGTGTGATGAAGCCAATCTGAAGAAATTACAGAACAGGGAAAATGCAAGCTCTGTCTTCCACTCTTGGGCTCATAAATTTGTAACACTAACACCAACACTCACAGGAGAAGCTAATGGGAAGTTAAATTCAACAGGAGGCCTCTGCGCATCATCTTGCTTTTGCTGCAGGGTTGGCAGTTTTGTATAAGTTTTGGCCCTGCTCTGTACACTTCTACATGTCTGAGACTGTACTGTCACAGTGCTCTATGTGGCATGCTTCCAACCATCCCATCCCACCCATACTTTAAATTATGCATATGCTCAGTCAGTATACATAAATCACTTTTTTTTTTTTTCCCCCCTTAGGTCTAAAGGCCAAAATTCACCAATACCAAAAGCCCAGCCTTATGGGAGTTCATCAGAGGCAATACAATTTCCTTCGACAACTTCATCATCTGTTGCAATGACGTGTGCTTGAAATGTAGCATATATTTTAAAAGATCTAACATAATGTAGGCTTTACTCTATTCACAGATTGTAATAGCTAACAGCTGTTAATGGCTCTCACTTAAAATACCATGTCTTATGCCATGATTGACTTTGTCTGCATGCAAATTCCTGATCTCATTGTGCCTGTGCCTGCAAAGTTTTCCTACTGGGCACCTTTTCCTCATCTGAGTATACATACAGACACATAGATATTCATTAGGGTCAGATTCAATTTCATCTTTTTACCTGGGTTTATAGACTAAAGCAGGAACAGAACATTATTGTTGCCAATGTTTTTGACTGAAAATGCAAGTTTTTCTCTGCATCTTCCAAACACTTCCAAATTCTGAGTATTTTAGGGATACTCATGAGTATCTACATCACAGTGGAGGAGTGGCTCTTTACCAAAAACTTTGAGATGGCTTGAGAGGAAAGCAGCGAGAACAGACATACTGATTTGGGAAATCCACGCACTTTCTTGCCCAGACCCACAGCATTTTTAGATCCTTCTACAATTTGCTGTAGCTAATCTGATTCACAGTCAGCTGTGCATTATACCCAAGCACTCTGAATTCCCAGAGTGCAAAGTCCAGTATTCATTGCTTCAATGTACTTCTTTACTAACGCTCCCATCCCCACTAACGTGCAGAGGCATAAAAAGGCACATAAAGAAGAACACAACATTCCTTAAACGATGGCCTTTAACCCTGAAGTAACATTATAAGACTAAAGTACTGGGAGTGCTAGGGGGAAGGGGGATATGTTGAGGTTTTTTTTAGAGCACTTTTCTAAATCATATTCAAGTAGTGTTGGAAAATCTTAAACTGATCTATCCTGTTAGCTAAGAAAATTCCAGACACTTCATTGAGGGGAGACTATAAAGACATTGTTAATTCTCCAGTGAGACCAGTTATTCTGTAACAAGTTGATTAGTCATCTGGCAGCTGCTCAATTTGATCTAATCATCCACAGAATGCAACGGGCAGAAGAGCCAAAACACATCTCCTGTACATGGCAGTCTTTCAAGTCTGAAAGTTGTTTCCAGAAATAACAAGAAAAGAAAAGAAAATTAGACTTACTTAGTACCAACACCAAGATGGAAAATTTAAAAAAAAAAAAAAAATGCGGGGGAGAGGAGGGGAAGGAAAGCGTGGCTGAAGATTCATTGCCCGTGATTTTTGAAAATCTGTTCACTCGCACCGAGTTTGGTCAATGCTCAGCTTTCATGAGGCCCAATGGGAAGGTGGCTGCCACTAAGGAGTCATTGCCTGCGTGTTTACCATCAGGACAGCTCTCTGCCAAGGTAATTCAGCCAAGAAAGTACAAGTTAAGCCCTACGAGTGGAAGCCACAAGAGAATAGGATAGCACGGTAGCTATATATGGAGATTCAGGCATGGGAACAGGGCATCTCAGTGCACTGTACATGCTTCACTGCTCCACTGACAGCTAGAAATAGACTCTCATGCATGGGCATCAGTGAAGGAAGATTTATTAAGTAGGAGAAAAATAATATTTTTATCATGTTATATTTCCCTACTTAATTACATTAAATGTTGGCTCAATTTCCAATCCAAAGACTAATTTAAAAATACACATTTTTCTCCTATTATGCTTCATGAAGTTCACCCATAAATTTTCTGTAACCCTGCTTGATGCTATTTATGTTATTATATTATATTCTCGCTTGATTCTAATATTTCAATTTCTTACAGCTTAAAAAAATACTGTAAAATGCCAAGTTGCATTAACAGGAAAATATATCAAGCCCTGCAACTAAATCTTAAGCCTAACTTCCAGATTCAAAATTTATTGTTACCCAGAAAATCATTTATTGGAAAAGAGTAGATTTAGTTTGGATCTAATTTAGTGGGAACCACTCACAAATAAAACTAACAACTTCAAAAATGAAAAAAGACCCTGTGTTTGAACTAGATACATCCAGGAAATCATCCAATAAATTTTTCACTAAGATGAGTGCAACAGTTTAGTGTAATCTAATCAAATAAAACTGCTGGTTCTTAGTCACTTCTACAGCAAGATATGTGTTCTTATTATTTTAGACTTTGAAACAAATGTATATAATACATTAACACATTATTACATATGTATATAATATCCATTGTAAAACTGAAAAAGTCTGCTGTGGGGAAAAGTATTTAGGCAGTACCATGTCGCAGCTGCATCATGAAGGAATTTCAGCTTGCTAGATAAGTTACTTACTTTGTATTTATGGGCATCGAAATGCATATTTTTACCTGTCTAGCTACACTATTTTACCATCACTATCAGTACAGAGAGCCAAACATCACTTCTTTCACATATCCTTGGAAGAATTAATGTAATTTGTTCTGATACTGATCCAAGATGGTAAAAGTGAGAGATTTGCTAACAAGTGAATCTCATGACTGGCCAGGCTGAAGTCCTGTATAAGCAAGTGCCACAGTTCTGAAAATTCAGGGATGAAATTCTGAAGGCAACTGACTAGTTTGTTTTTATGGTTCTCCAAAAAAATAAATGCAATTTCCTTATCAGCATAACCCTTGGGAAAACCAAGCCCAACTCAGCAGACACAACTTAGTAGACACAGTAAATTGGACACCCAAACTAGATCCTCCTCTGTCTTTGCAAGTCCTAAAACATTTACATAACTTCACATGTAAACATTAAGGCATCAAGTGACCCTATTGATGTCAGTGGCACTATGTGCTATAGTAGAGTTACAGATAATGGAAATGTGTGTAACCTCTAGCTGCAATTTATTCAAGGTGAAGAATGTATTTTTGCGGCATGTTCATAACATGTGCAGTATAAACATGCCTTGATCACCCGTTAGGGTTATGAGGCTTCTTCTAACTTCTCACCATAAATAACATTTCATAGGATAACAGCACAAGAGAGTCTGCTTATGTCTAAAGACACTGCAAAAGCACAAGGCGGAGTCTGAAGGACTGTCTCTAACAACAACAACAACAACAACAACAATACATTGAAATGATTTAGGATTCCCCACCCTCTAATTATTAACCATTTCTCATCTAAACGTAATTGTCATGATCCCAATAAACGAACATTCTTACATTTTCTCTATTACTACACTCTGAAAACTCTCAGAGGAATTTTGAGTTACGTTAAAAAAAAAAATCTGTAAAATCCCTTTCATGTGGAAAAAAGCTGATAATTAATTAAATGTGTTCTCAGTGAGCACCCAAAGCATGCAGCAAAGTGCTGATAATAGCATGTTGTCCTGTAGACAGCTAATAGCATATCAGTCTGGTTTTAAAAGGTAATGCTCCACAGGTTCCTCTCTCACAGTAGGTACAGCATTTTCATAGAATCACAGAATCATTAGGGTTTGAAGAGACCTCCAAGATCATCTGGTCCAACCATCACCCTGCTACCAATGTCACCCAACTAAACCTTGTTGCTTTATGCAGTGTCAGACCTCAGGCACAGAGGAATGTTTTCATTCTTTGCTATTTAAAACATCAAGCTCAGGAAAATAAATAAAATAAAATAAAATAAAAAAAACACGTTAATATTTGTTTTGTATAAAAATGTGATTATTTTTGTTCTAGAAATGGAGAATTTCTGACAGTTAATCTACTTCATTGTTCACACTTATTGTAAGTGATAGGTACCCTGATGATATTTCATACATCAGATATAATTATGCTTTTATTGTTTCTCATGTGCTCCTTGCCATCACAGAGTATAATGCCATCAGTCAAGGCATGAGGAGGAGTTGCTCATTATACCTTAACTGACTCACATACCCAGCCTCTGGATTTCAGGCACATTACCCTTCTCAATTAAATATTACACAGTATTTTAAAGCCCCTTTTTTCATTCTTATATAGAGCTTCACTTACACTGAAACCTCTAGAAAGATTTCAGCTGATTTCACTAGGCTTTTATTCAAACCCAAATTATTTTCAGTATCAGAACAGAATAGGTGGATAAGAAAATTCTCAGCAAAATCAGCCAGTTCCAAAAATCAGGATGCTACCATATTAACACCCCAGATTAAACCCAGCTATTCATTGTGCTGCAATTTTGCTCTTTGCACACATATGTGCGACCAGCAGTTTCTGTGTGAGAGCTGAAATGTCAGGAGCAGACCCACACCCACCTTAGGAGCCCAGAAAACCTCAGCAGCCCATGAAGAAAAACAGGGTAGATCACAGCAGGAGCATAACTCGTTGGAAGCAAGCTCTCTCAGTTGGCTGTTCCAGTTAAGTGCCTGGATAAACCACGAATACCCTGGTATGACCCCTCTTTTTGTAGGAACACTACACTGCCATATATCATCACCATATTTATGTAATGCATCCTGCAGCTGAAGGATGGGAGCAGGCTGGCAGATTTTTCCCAGCTTTCTTTGGCTCTTCAGAATTGTGCTGAGTGATGGAGACAAAGCTCCAGCCACCCCGTCCCTCTGCGTCCCTGAGATTTGTTTGTTGGGGGCAGGAGGTGTACAGGTCCACAGGCCCCAAAGTAGCTGTCTTTAGCAAGGTTCCTGAGATTAAAGACTTGCAAATGTCTCCTTGCATCTCTGGTGCTCCAGTTTCCCAGCTGAAGCCCTACCCCACAAGAGCATAGCAGGGCTCACAAAGGGTTTTCAGATCCAGAAATCTCAGTGTTTTTAAAAAAAAATACAGCTTCTGAAACACCAGAAGTACAATCAAGTGCATCACAAAAACTAGGAAGTACATCCTAAGGACACAGTGAACCAGCTGAGACAACAGTACATCGAAGGCATCCGTAGAAAACCTCGGTGGGTGTTTAGTAATTAAAGATATTGATGAAATACTTCAATGATATCTACAGCTAGCATAAGGAATGCCAAGCCAATTCCTTCTACCAACCCACCCTATGGAGAGGAATGATTTGGCAGATCTCTTGAGAAAAGAGACCAAACAACTCCCGAGTCATATTGCCATGGAGATACAAACACAAACAGAGTACCTCCTGCTGCTTACACAGGCTCCAAGGCACCATACAGCAAGAGATGTAACAAACCCAGGAGCTCAGGTAATATGCAAATTCAATTGCTGCCCCCCTTCTGAAACTTTTCCTGAAGTCCAGGTCATTTCTGTGTGATCCAGCATGGTCTTGCTATAACGCTCTCTTAATTTTGCATTTTTGTGCGTCTCTGCCCTTCTCTGTTTCAGCTGGGAATAAAAGCAAGAATACTGAAATGCCATATGAAGGGTTGCGGGGTTTGTTGTGTTTTTTTTTTTTTCATTCTTTCTTTTTTGATGTGAAATAGAAAATTCCAGAAATCTCCTGAGTGAGCCTGTTTTTATAAGATTCTTAGCCCAGGTTTTTGGAGAAGCAAGTAATTTTTTTGTCAATTAAACCACCAAGTCTTTTGAGGGGCAGCCAATTGTCCGTAACACTTAATATTCAAGTTTTCTTCCCCCTGTTTTTCCCTCTGATATATTGTCGGGGTGGAACTATTCCAGCCTGCTTCAGCAGACGCCCTAACGCCTCCTCCATTTCTGTGTGCTATGGAAGAGCAGCTGAACCAAGCACTACATTTTACACTGATGGAAAAGTTATCAGGGAGATCAAAGAGGCAAGCAGGAGAAAGTCATAATCCTACATACGTGCTGGGGTGGGATGTGTAACAAGTTATTTGAATAAATGAGAATTTAAGGAAACCAGTGTTTTGTTAAATACCTTTGGTAAAATGACTTGCTGAGTTTTATCAGGGACAAAAGTCATAAATGGGCTATAAATACTCCTCACTATCTACAGCTGTGTTCTTGCAAAAGGGGGAGGGTCTGTAGCATTACCTATCTGAAGCTTCAGATGTCTCAGATGCTCCAGACTGGTTGGTCTCTCACCCAGAACAGGAGCACAGGTGTTCACTGTAACAATATTAAAATATTTTATGTACAAAATCTCTCCCCGAAAGCTGCAATCAGCAATTTGTGCTCTTTTAGAGGCTTTCCCAGGCTTGGCAACACCTTTTTTAAACAGGCAGTTTATCTTCTGATAAGAAGCAGAAAGACTTCATTTACAGTTGTTTAATCCTATTAGAGTCTGTGAATGTAGTTTCCGTAACAAGATAGGAAAAACAAGCCAAGTCTTCTGCGTAGGATATTTCTGATCTCCAGGATATATGGTATTGTGGTGCGTGACTCACCGGGCTGCTGATGTCACACGGTATGTGCTATTCAGCTCGGGTAAGTGATAGAGAGAGTTCACTGCACGACAATAGTTTGTGCTACGCTGACGTATCTCACCTAACCATTATAAGATGGTAACCAGGAAGAAACTTAATATAAAACATATAAAAATACTATTAGAGATAGAAAAGAGACACTCTATTTTCCATTCACAACATGATGCTGTTAAGCCCACAGGAAGCATGTGACCATAGTGCTGAGCACGGAAAATCAAAGGCAGTGCTGCCCTTTGTCCCCCGTCTGTCTGTCTGTCTGTCTCGCTGCCGCTGGGCACCCTGGCAGTGACACCCACGGCATGCAGCACGCTGCGGGAGAGGCTGCCAATTTTAGACGCTCCCTGAGCTCTCAGAAAGTTTGTTCTTTAAATATGGCTCAGCAAACAAAGCAGTAAGCACCCTCCCGAGCACTTTGCAACATTCAGAAAGGAGTCTCAGCTGCTGCAGGGACAGCTGCGTGCGTGCTGTTGGAGTGTGCACTCACAACCCCTGAAGCACACAGGGTGAGGAGCAAGAGCAGATCTTTTCAAGAGGAAAACCATCAAGAAATGGCTCAGCCCTAAGAGGAATGAAGATGAGACTGTGCAGGCATTCCTGTCACCGGTGGGAATGCACACGTGCAGTGACCCCGTGGTTGGCAATCACTGCTGTGACTGCACCAGCAGACATAAATCTGCTTTCACCTGACCACTGCAGTGAAGAGGAGTCTGTTGCCTACAGAAGTAAAACACACTCTTCAACATTCACCAGCCAGCCAAGCTCTGCAGACCTCTCATATGGAGATGACAAATAGAATGAGTTTGGTTAGACAGGTGATCATTTTCCTCACCTGTTCACATACATGCAAATAGTATTCATCCAGATAGAAAATAAAAATAATTGTAGTTCTGTTAAGCAGGCAAAAAATCTATCTCCTCCCTCAGCTAGGAAGAAATCCAGGTATTTTCCACTGTTTTGCTGCTTGAATGTCTGTTGATAGCATGATACATTTATTTTCCCTATGGAAAAGGAACACAGAGAGTTTTTGGAGTGAGAAGAAAGCCTTCTCATCATTGTCACCTTAAAATGCTCCCTTGCTTTCTCTGAATAGTGCAATCCATGCAATTTTCAAGCAGGGCACTGCCCAGGTTTTATAGAGTTCAGCATCTAATGAAGGCAACAAATACCGCTCCCGAAGCTGGACTGTGACACACCCAGCTCCAACTTCTTCTCACCACACTCCCCACTGGACCAGCACCCCTAGGGCTTCCCCACACCTTGACATGCACGTACCCTTTTGAGGACTGGACTACAGAAATCCAATGGTAATTCAGTGGCAGTCAGGATTTTTTTTTTCCCACATCCAATATTCCTCTAATCTCTGTTAAACTATCCATTACAAAATCTATATCCTGCTCCCTGGCATTTCCAAGGTTTCTCTTTAAAGCCCCACTTCTATTCTTATCCTACAGAAAAAGCAACTCCAGCTATCCTCTTCCTTTTGCCTGGTGAGGTGAGTCCATTCCCATACCTCCTAGGATCCCAATTTTTCTGCAGATAAGTATTTTCTCTGCAAATCTTTGTGATTTCACCTTCCAAAGAATTGTCACCACATAACACTAATCATAGCAACTACCCAGACTTTCATTCACTCAACTCAGAAATCAGATTTACTGGAAAATAGTCATTTGTTGCTACCTATGTGAGACCTGAAGCAGGAAGAAGATAAGCTTATGTAAGAAACTGAAACCAGGAAAACTTTATTCCTGTAAACAGGACCAGTCATATTCTCCATTTTTACAATTCTAACTCTCACCCATTTGAAGCAATGCTGATCACAGTATTTGGAATTTACAGTTTAAAAGAAATCACGTGCTCAGCCACATGCTACCCTTCACTTAGAAACAGCAAATGAGCACCAGTCATAAAACTCATCACTTAGAAACAGCAAATGAGCACCAGTCATAAAACTCATCCTTTTCCAGGCAATTCACAAATAAGGGGGAAATGGCTAAGCCTGACAAATATTCATTATAAATACTTTGTACCTGGCTATCTGATGTATGGGTAGTTAGATGGATGAGCAGAATATATCCCTTAGAAGCTTTCTAAACAACTTCCTTGAATTTTCATAGTTTCATGTTCACAGATAAAAGTCTTTTTTAGTAGTGGCAGATAAGAAGTCTTTCCCCATCACAACTAAACTATGCAGGAATATCTAGTAGAAAATTCACAGTTCACATATATTACTTTGCAAATAGTTATGTAAACACATTAAAAACATTTTGCTTATGCTGCATTGACTGGGAGACCACAAGAAGGCATTTAGCCTGCTGCCTACTCAGTCCTTAGGGAAGCTGTGCTGTGCAGCTGGGGTAAACCTCTTTCTCAGAGGCACCACGACACACTCTGCTTGCTATGGCTGTGCAGAAACCAGGATCAACAACTCAAGCATAGGGAAGGTTATCTGGAGGCAGGGTCGAAGTTCTCTTTAGGAAAGCATTCTTGGGTGAACAAGCAATCATCTTCGAAAATTAGATAGGTCTTCTTTCTTGCTGGTAAATAATTTTCAATCAAGTGGGAGAGGCCATGTCTGTATCTCTTGAATTAGGGTGATTTAACTCCTCCTCGCTTGTCAACAACTAGTTTTATTTTTAGTAAATGTCTTTATTGTTGTTGTTGCTGTGTTCAAATATGTGGTACGTCATCTGCAGTCATGAGGCTTAGGTAGGCTGATGGGTATACCTAGCAGAGTTATTAATGCTGCCTATATTTCAGTGATGCTCTACAGCTTTGGGAAAAACACATTTCTTAGCTTCCCTCAGGGTTCTTGCCTTTACAATGGGGCTCATTCAAATGCTGAATGAAAAACAGAAAATTAGTAATATTAATATCCTGCCTAGTGATTTTGATGGATTCCAGAACAGTTGCTCATGACTCAGATACCTCTGGCACTGGTATAACATCATCACTGATAGCAATGTAAATGTGGAGTGGCATTTGTTGACTAGGCACTTCAGCGTGCATTCTTCTTGCCTAATCAATATCAGAATGCACAAGCAACTATATGAGGTATTTATTACTCAGAAATAATGTATTTTGGGATTAGTCTCCTCATTGTTTTCATCGGTGAGCAAGCTCAATGTAATTTACAAATTATCTAAATTGGGACACATTGTCAGGAAAGGATCTTAACAAACATCTTACAAAAGGAATTTAAAAAAAAAAAAAAAAAAAAAGCTTTAAAGTGCTTAAAAGAAAGACCACAAGTTTTAAAAAATTATAAGGGCAGAATTTTATCCATACATCATCTATTAACTCTTCCATAAGCAGTTTTCTTTGGAAAATGCTGAAATACCTATTAATGTATGTCAGGGTTATACTGGCATTTATATATAACTAGATAAATGAATATCTGAAGATAGTCAAGAATTTTACCAAATCAACTGGTAAAAAACAAGAAAACATATGGAAAACATTGGTGGCAAGTTTCAAACAATTATTCATTATGCTGTTTTCCTACTACTGCCAGGACCCTAAATGAGATCAAATACAAAACCAAGTCCCATGGAAATCTACAAACCACTCAACTAGTGAATAAAAAAATACCCAGGCACAAGCCCATCAAAAAATAACAATGAAAAATATAATGATTTTTTATCATTCATGAGTCATGAAGTATGAGTGGAGAGTCTGCAGTTAGAGAAGACTTGGAGAGAGAAAACAGAAAATAATCACTGAAATTTAAAAATTCTGAAAATTGCAACAGCTACAAAACTTTGAACTATACGCCTTAGAAAGCTTTAGATAAGTTAAGTTTATATCTTCTGTCATATGAAATAAGAACAATGAGGCATTCACCTGTATCAGGAAGAGAACAATAAATCTTGTTATGCAATTTGATTTTGGAATTTATGGCTCCAGGATGTCAGTAAGACCAAAAAGGTCTAGATAAAGTGAAAGAATAATTGTATTTTCATAAAGAGCAAATATATACAATACTGAAGCAATTAATATTAATATTAAAACAGCATAAAAAAGGATATGAAATCATTTTTCAGAATTTATCCCAGGAGACATTTCCTAGGAGACAAAAGAAGTCCTATCTATTAGAAAAGGGTCTTCAATTTTTTAATTATTTTTTCTTTTAATCACCTGGTCCTAGCTATTTTCAGAAAGAACACAAAAAGTTATCCTCTTATACTGACTATTCCAACATTAAAACTTCCACAGAAAGTGGGAGGAGGCATCAGGAAAATGTATTAGCAGAAGAAAAAGTGAATAGCAATTTTAAAGCTTATTAATTCTTCTTGCTCCACTGAAGGCAAGAAAATCTTTACTATATCCTCTGCACTGTACTCAGGAATATTCCCAAACCTTTGCTATGTTCCAGCATTATGGATTAATGAGGATATGACACAGTTAGCTAAGAGCATCTCCCTATTAACCTTACGGGTTAGCCAAGACAGTTAATACATCGGCCTTGATAGCATTACTTGGTGATTGTAGGTCAGGCTTTTTGCCAGCACTTACCCTCTAAGTGCTCTTAAAAAGAGCAATAAAAATAATAGAAATGGCTGTCAAGTAGAAATAGACATAGATTGAAGGGACAGGTGGCTTTAATTAAAAATCAGTGCAAGAACTGTTCCCAGAGTTGCTCCAGAAGGCATTTCATTCCTTCTCTTTGATTTCAAAAGGCTATAAATTATGCTTTCAGGATGCAGGGCTGGAATGCTGACTGACCATAGGTGTAGTGCTCTTTGAGCTGGCAGATATAACAGAGGACCTATGGGAGGGAGGCGGGTACCCTTCTGCAAGGACAGCCAGAGGCTAGGCTGCTTGAGGGCATCAGATGGCACCAGACACGTGTGGGCAACTGAATATTGACCCTCAGGACACAGAGCTTCACTGATTTCAACAGAACGTTAATTTATGATACCTGAGAGTGTAGCTGAATGCATTATTCAGAACTACAGCACAGCATAATTAAAACTTCCGTCTTACCCAAACTTCACAATTAAAAACAGGGAGAGAAGAGTGAACACCAGGTCCTGTTTTGCTGATGCTATATAAAGGAAAATTGCATGAATTTCTTTATAAGTGCTATATAATTTTGAAAATCCTAATTAAAACCAAATGATACACTCACAACAAAGTTTGTTAAAATAAAGGTTAATCAGTCAAACCTGTCATGTCCAAAAAAGATTATTTTTTCCATATATATTTTTAAAAGCCATCTCAATACCTTCTGAATTCATGACAAAAGCTGCTATCTGATCTGGGGAGGAACTACCCCAATATACACTTTAAAGTTCACTGCCTTTGGCCTAGGAAAATATAAGCTTGGAAAAGAAACATCAAAACCTTCCACTTGCATATTTTTTTCTCCTATGACAGGAACTGAAATCCCATTGCATCGAAGTCAGAAAAATGCAGATTTTTACCGAACTCTAGTTTAAGTAAGATTTGAACAAATCCATGCACAACACCTCTCCTTGAATCATTCTTGGTAGTGTTTGTGGTTTAGCAGTCACAGCCCCACCTTCCCACTATAAAAGATTTTTTTTTCTTTCCTGTTGGTAGGTGTAAGAATAGCACAAACAAAAAATTGACTGTCCAGGAAAAACAGCAAAGCAACCCTACAAAGCATTTAATGTCACAAAGTGAAAACAAAAATGGAAAAGGTAAAAAATTGGAGAATTCATAAGTGTGTGAGGTAAATTCTAACAAAGAGAGGCAAAATTCTCAGACAATTTTAGGCTATTTTAAAAAATGGAAAATATCTCATGATCATGAGATAAGGAATTTCAGTGGTGTAGAACCAGGAATGTCTTTTTTGATATAATGCTTCTCCTTGTAAAGTGAGATTTATTTTTAGCAGTGTATTAGAAGAAAGTGAAATCATGCTGTTATTCCTACCAAGTGTCAGTAACATAAAGAAAACTGTTGTATAAAGAGAACTACATAACCAGATAGACAGACAGTTTGTGTGCATGCATGTGTGTGTGCATACACATGTTGACAACACTGAAGCAATCATGAGGAATCCTGATGACAGAATTGAATAAAAGCCTATATAAGATGCTGGTAACAGATGTCATCTCCTGCAAGCATCGTGATAGTTACCATTTTTCCCCACTTGACATTATAATTTGCAAAAGCAGAGCATAAAGCTCTACAAATTCTAAACAGATGCAGCAAAGAAGCAGAAGTAGCCAAGAACTGAGTCCCTATCAATGAGTAAACTTTGAGCAGAAAAGCAGACTTCACCCTGTTTTCAACCTTTCAACATGCTTATCTGGAAATGGACTTTTTCCCTGTTTCCTACTCTCCCCCCTCTCCCCAGCCAGGAGCTGGAGCAGCTCTGCTGGCTCCTGGGTACTACTCTTTCTTGTTCAGTGCTTGCATAGCTGGTCTCCCATCACCAAACAAGTCAGCTGTGCAACAGGGAAAAGAAAAGGCCGAATTAACCCAAATGCATAATGAAGCACATTCAGCAGACCATACTGTGGTTCCTGTAGGTCTCTATTGTCTCTCCTCCCAGAGAGGGTGGGTTTGATTGCTTTCAGTAGTTCCCTAGCCAGCATATAACTACACTGCTGTCCTGAGGGCAGGGTTGAAGGATTTTGCCAAGAGGATGCTGGCTCTGCATCAAGCAGCATAAATAACTTCCTTCTCGTACTTCTGTCATTCCTAATAAAGTTGGTCAAAATATATATATATATTTATTTTCTTTATTTCCCCTGTGAAATTTTGCCAAGGTGTGAGGATACAGACCAAGTCGGTGGGGGGGGGGGGGGGCCAAACTGTCCAGGCCCACAAACTGCCGTTTGTATCAAT